>CM050324.1:14790315-15304985 GCA_027475135.1 Bactrocera correcta
ATTTAGCAATCGATATCTAAATGCTTCAAATCATTAGTTTAACATATTTAAGTTAATTAAATTTCTTTATCTTACTGAAGTTTACATAAAGCCATAACGGTATAACGGCAGTGCATTTGGAAGAATTCCGTAATCTTATATTTAGGTATAAGGTCGATTTTGTTGTATATACACACCCAGCAATCTATATCGAGATGCTTCATTTCAATAGTTTAACATTTTTAAGTCAATTAACTATCTTTATCTTACTTAAGTTTACAAAAGCCTTAACGCTATAACGGCAGTGCATTTGGAAGAATTCCGTAATCTTATATTTAGGTATAAAGTCGATTTTGTTGTACGTACACATTTAGCAATCGATATCGAAATGCTTCAAATCATTAGTTTAACATTAAGTAATCTTATTTAACGTATTGAAGGTGATATGAAGCCATAGCGGCATAACGGCAGTGCATGTAGAAGAATTCCGTAATCTTATATTTAGGTATAAAGTCGATTTTGTTGTATATACGCACTTTTCAATCGATATCGAAATTCTTCAAATCATTAGTTTAACATATTTAAGTTAATTAACCTTCTTTAACGTATTGAAGGTGATATAAAGCAATGGCGGCATAACGACAGTACACTTGGAAGAATTCCGTAATCTTATATTTAGGTATTAAGTCGATTTTCTTGTATATATGCATTTAGCAATCGATATCGAAATGCTTCAAATAACTGGTTTAACATATTTAAGTTAATAAACCTTCTTTAACGAACAGAAGTTAACATAAAGCCATAACGGCATAACGCCAGTGCATGTAGAAGAATTCCGTAATTCTTATATTTAGGTATAAAGTCGATTTTCTTGTATATACACATTATGCAATCGATATCGATATGCTTCAAATCATTAGTTTAACATATTTAAGCTAACTAACCTTCTTTATCTTACTGAAGTTTACATAAAGCCATAACGGTATAACGGCAGTGCATTTGGAAGAATTCCGTAAACTTATATTTAGGTAAGAAGTCGATTTTGTTGTATATACACATTTAGCAATCGATATCGAAATGCTTCAAATCATTAGTTTAACATGTTTAAGTTGATTAACCTTCCTTAACGTATTAAAGTTAATACAAAGCCATGGCGGCATAACGACAGTACATTTGGAAGAATTCCGTAATCTTATATTTAGGTATAAAGTAGATTTTCTTGTATTTGTGCATTAAGCAATCGATTTCGAAATGCTTCAAATTACTGGCTTAAAATATTTAAATTGATAAACCTTCTTTAACGAACTGAAGTTAACATAAAGCCATAACGGCATAACGGCTTTGCATTTAGAGGAACACCGTTATCTTATATTTAGCTATAAAGTCGATTTTCTTGTATATACACATTTAGCAATCGATATCGAAATGCTTCAAATCATTAGTTTAACATATTTGAGTTAAAAAACCTTCTTTAACGAACTGAGGTTGGCATAAAGCCATTGCGGCATAACGGCAGTGCATTTGGAAGAATTCCGTAATCTTATATTTTGGTATAAAGTCGATTTTGTTGTATATACGCATTTTTAAATCGATATCGAGGTGCTTCAAATCATTAGTTTAACATACTTAAGTTAATTAACCTTCTTTAACGTATTGAAGGTGATATAAAGCCATGGCGGCATAACGACAGTACATTTGGAAGAATTCCGTAATCTTGGATTTAGGTATAAAGTCGATTTTTTTGTATTTATGCATTTAGCCATCGATATCGAAATGCTTCAAATAACTGGTTTAACATATTTAAGTTAATAAACCTTTTTTAACGAACAAAAGTTAACATAAAGCCAGAACGGCATAAACGCGGTGCATTTGGAAGAATTCCGTAATCTTATATTTGAACGTATTGAAGGTGATATAAAGCCATGGCGGCATAACGACTGTACATTTGGAAGAATTCTGTAATCTTATATTTAGGTATAAAGTCGATTTTCTTGTATATATGCATTAGGCAATCGATTTCGAAATGCTTCAAATAACTGGTTTAACATATTTAAGTTAATAAACCTTCTTTATCTTACTGAAGTTTACATAAAGCCGTAACGGTATAACGGCAGTGCATTAGAAGAATTCCGTAATCTTATATTTAGGTATAAAGTCGATTTTCTTTTATATAGCATTAAGCAATCGATTTCGAAATGCTTCAAATCATTAGTTTAACATATTTAAGCTAATTACCCTTCTTTATCTTACTGAAGTTTAATAAAGCCGTAACGGTATAACGGCAGACATTTGGAAGAATTCCGTGATCTTATATTTAGGTATAAAGTCGATTTTCTTGTATATATGCATACAATCGATATCAAATCTTAAATTTTAGTTTAACATATTTAAGTTAATAAAACTACTTTAACGAACTGAAGTTAACATAAAGCCATAACGGCATAACTGCCATGCATTTAGAAGAATTGCGTTATATTATATTTAGGTATAAAGGCGATTTTCTTATATATACACATTTAGCAATCGATATCGAATTGCTTCAAATCAATAGTTTAACATATTGGAGTTAATAAAGCTTCTTTGACGCACTGAAGTTAACATAAAGCCATGGCGGCATAACGGCAGTGCATTTAGGAGAATCCCGTAATCTTTTATTTAGGTATAAATTCGATTTTGTTGTATATACGCATTTAGCAATCGATATCGAAATGCTTCAAATCATTAGTTTAACATACTTAAGCTAATTACCCTTCTTTATCTTACCGAAGTTTACATAAAGCCGTAACGGTATAACGGCAGAGCATTTGGAAGAATTCCGTAATCTTATATTTAGGTATAAAGTCGATTTTCTTGTACATATGATGCAGCAATCGATATCGAAATGCTTCAAATCATTAGTTTAACATATTTAAGTTAATAAAACTTCTTTAACGAACTGATGTTAACATAAAGCCATAACGGCATAACTGCCATGCATTTAGAAGAATTCCGTTATATTTTATTTAGGTATAAAGTCGATTTTCTTGTATATACACAATATGCAATCGATATCGAAATGCTTCAAATCATTAGTTTAACATATTTAAGATAACTAACATTCTTTACCTTACTGAAGTTTACATAACGCCATAACGGTATAACGGCAGTGCATTTGGAAGAATTCCGTAATCTTATATTTAGGTAAGAAGTCGATTTTGTTGTATATACACATTTAGCAATCGATATCGAAATGCTTCAAATCATTTGTTTAACATGTTTAAGTTTGTTAACCTTAATATTTAAGTTAGTAAACCTTCTTTAACGAACTGAAGTTGGCATAAAGCCATGGCGGCATAACGGCAGTGCATTTAGAAGAATTCCGTAATCTTATATTTAGGTATAAAGTCGATTTTGTTGTATATACGCATTTTGAAATCGATATCGAAATGCTTCAAATCATTAGATTAACATATTTAAGTTAATTAACCGTCTTGAACGTATTGAAGGTGATATAAAGCTTAGGCGGCATAACGACAGTGCATTTAGAAGAATTCCGTAATCTTATACTTAAGCATAAATCCGATTTTCTTGTATATACACATTTAGCAATCGATATCGAAATGCTTCAAATCATTAGTTTAACATATTTAAGTAAATAAAACTTCTTTAACCAACTGAAGTTAACATAAAGCCATAACGGCATAACGGCCGTGCATTTGAAAGTATTCCGTTATCTTATATTTAGGTAAGAAGTCGATTTTGTTGTATATACACATTTAGCAATCGATATCGAAATGCTTCAAATCATTATTTTAACATATTTAAATTAAGTAACCTTCTTTAACGTATTGAAGGTGATATAAAGCCATGGCGGCATAACGGCAGTGCATTTGGAAGAATTCCGTTATCTTGTATTTAGGTATAAATTCGATTTTCTTGTATATAAACATTTAGCAATCGATATCGAAATGCTTCAAATCATTAGTTTAACATATTTAAGCTAATTAACTTTCTTTATCTTACTGAAGTTTACATAAAGCCATAACGGTATAACGGCAGTGCATTTGGAAGAATTCCGTAATCTTATATTTAGGTAAGAAGTCGATTTTGTTGTATATACACATTTAGCAATCGATAACGAAATGCTTCAAATCATTAGTTTAACATATTTAAGTTAATTAACCTTCTTTAACGTATTGAAAGTGATATAAAACCATGGCGGCATAACGACAGTACATTTGGAAGAATTCCGTAGACTTATATTTAGGTATTAAGTCTATTTTCTTGTATATATGCATTTAGCAATCGATATCGAAATGCTTTAAATAACTGGTTTAACATATTTAAGTTAATAAACCTTCTTTAACGAACAGAAGTTAACATAAAGCCATAACGGCATAACGCCAGTGCATGTAGAAGAATTCCGTAATTCTTATATTTAGGTATAAAGTCGATTTTCTTGTATATACGCATTTTGCAATCGATATCGAAATGCTTCAAATCATTAGTTTAACATATTTAAGTTAATTAACCCTCTTTATCTTACTGAAGTCCACAAAAGCCTTAACGGCATAACGGCAGTGCATTTAGAAGAACTACGTAATCTTATAATTGGGTATAAAGTCGATTTTCTGGTATATACTCATTCAGCAATCGGTAACGAAATGACTCAAATCATTAGTTTAACATATTTAAGTTAATTAACATTCTTTATCTTACTGAAGTTTACATAAAGCCATAACGGTATAACGGCAGTGCATTTAGAAGAACTACGTAATCTTATATTTAGGTATAAATTCGATTTTGTTGTACATGCACATTTAGCAATCAATATCGAAATGCTTCAAATCATTAGTTTAACATATTAAAATTAAGTAACCTTCTTTAACGTATCGAAGGTGATATAAAGCAATGACGGCATAACGACAGTACATTTGGAAGAATTCCGTAATCTTATATTTAGGTATTAAGTCGATTTTCTTGTATATATGCATTTAGCAATCGATATCGAAATGCTTCAAATAACTGGTTTAACATATTTAAGTTAATAAACCTTCTTTAACGAACAGAAGTTAACATAAAGCCATAACGGCATAACGCCAGTGCATGTAGAAGAATTCCGTAATTCTTATATTTAGGTATAAAGTCGATTTTCTTGTATATACACATTATGCCATCGATATCGATATGCTTTAAATCATTAGTTTAACATATTTAAGTTAATTAACCCTCTTTATCTTACTGAAGTCCACAAAAGCCTTAACGGCATAACGGCAGTGCATTTAGAAGAACTACGTAATCTTATATTTGGGTATAAAGTCGATTTTCTGGTATATACTCATTCAGCAATCGATAACGAAATGACTCAAATCATTAGTTTAACATATTTAAGTTAATTAACATTCTTTATCTTACTGAAGTTTACATAAAGCCATAACGGTATAACGGCAGTGCATTTAAAAGGAACTCCGTTATCTTATATTTAGGTATAAAGTCGATTTTGTTGTATATACACATTTAGAAAGTCGATATAGAAATGCTTCAAATCATTAGTTTAACATATTTGATTTAAAGTAAACCTTCTTTAACGTATGAAGTTGATATAAAGCCATGGCGGCATAACGGCAGTGCATTTGGAAGAATTCCGTTATCTTGTATTTAGGTATTAATTCGATTTTCTTGTATAAAATGCATTTAGCAATCGATATCGAAATGCTTCAAATAACTGGTTTAACATATTTAAGTTAATAAACCTTCTTTAACGAACAGAAGTTAACATAAAGCCATAACGGCATAACGCCAGTGCATGTAGAAGAATTCCGTAATTCTTATATTTAGGTATAAAGTCGATTTTCTTGTATATACACTTTTATGCCATCGATATCAAATATGCTTTAAATCATTAGTTTAACATATTTAAGTTAATTAACCCTCTTTATCTTACTGAAGTCCACAAAAGCCTTAACGGCATAACGGCAGTGCATTTAGAAGAACTACGTAATCTTATATTTGGGTATAAAGTCGATTTTCTGGTATATACTCATTCAGCAATCGATAACGAAATGACTCAAATCATTAGTTTAACATATTTAAGTTAATTAACATTCTATATCTTACTGAAGTTTACATAAAGCCATAACGGTATAACGGCAGTGCATTAAGAGGAACTCCGTTATCTTATATTTAGATATAAAGTCGATTTTCCTGTATATACACATTTAGCAGTCGATATAGAAATGCTTCAAATCATTAGTTTAACATATTTGAGTTAGTAAACCTTCTTTAACGAACTGAAGTTGGCATAAAGCCATGGCGGCATAACGGCAGTGCATTTGGAAGAATTCCGTTATCTTGTATTTAGGTATAAATTCGATTTTCTTGTATATAAGCATTTAGCAATCGATATCGAAATGCTTCAAATCATTAGTTTAACATATTTAAGCTAATTAACTTTCTTTATCTTACTGAAGTTTACATAAAGCCATAACGGTATAACGGCAGTGCATTTGGAAGAATTCCGTAATCTTATATTTAGGTAAGAAGTCGATTTTGTTGTATATACACATTTAGCAATCAATATCGAAATGCTTCAAATCATTAGTTTAACATATTTAAGTTAATTAACCTTCTTTAACGTATCGAAGGTGGTATAAAGCAATGACGGCATAACGACAGTACATTTGGAAGAATTCCGTAATCTTATATTTAGGTATTAAGTCGATTTTCTTGTATATATGCATTTAGCAATCGATATCGAAATGCTTCAAATAACTGGTTTAACATATTTAAGTTAATAAACCTTCTTTAACGAACAGAAGTTAACATAAAGCCATAACGGCATAACGCCAGTGCATGTAGAAGAATTCCGTAATTCTTATATTTAGGTATAAAGTCGATTTTCTTGTATATACACATTATGCAATCGATATCGATATGCTTCAAATCATTAGTTTAACATATTTAAGCTAACTAACCTTCTTTATCTTACTGAAGTTTACATAAAGCCATAACGGTATAACGGCAGTACATGTGAAAGAATTCCGTAATCTTATATTTAGGTAAGAAGTCGATTTTGTTGTATATACACATTTAGCAATCGATATCGAAATGCTTCAAATCATTAGTTTAACATATTTAAGTTAGCTAACCTTCTTTAACGGATCAAAGGTGATATAAAGCCATGACGGCAGAACGACAGTACATTTGGATGAATTCCGTAATTCTGTTTTTAGGTAAAGTCGATTTTTTTTGTATATAAACATTTAGCAATCGATATCGAAATGCTTCAAATCATTAGCTTAACATATTTAAGTTAATTAACCTTCTTTAACGTATTGAAGTTGATATAAAGCCATGGCGGCATAACGGCAGTACATTTGGAAGAATTCCGTAATCTTGTATTTAGGTATAAATTCGATTTTCTTGTATATAGACATTTAGCAATCGATATCGAAATGCTTCAAATCATTAGTTTAACATATTTAAAATAATTAACTTTTTTTATCTTACTGAAGTTTACATAAAGCCATAACGGTATAACGGCAGTGCATTTGGAAGAATTCCGTAATCTTGTATTTAGGTAAGAAGTCGATTTTGTTATATATACACATTTAGCAATCGATATCGAAATGCTTCAAATCATTAGTTTAACATATTTAAGTTAATTAACCCTCTTTAACGTATTGAAGGTGATATAAAGCCATGGCGGCATAACGACAGTACATTTGGAAGAATTCCGTAATCTTGTTTTTAGGTAAAGTCGTTTTATTTTGTATATATGCATTTAGCAATTGATATCGAAATGCTTCAAATAACTGGTTTAACATATTTAAGTTAGTAAACCTTCTTTAACGAACAGAAGTTGGCATAAAGCCATGGCGGCATAACGGCAGTGCGTTAAGAAGAATTCCGTAAGCTTATATTTAGTTATAAAGTCGATTTTTGGTATATACACACTAAGCAATCGATAGTGAGATGCTTCATCTCAATAGTTTAACATATTTAAGGTTATCAACTATCTTTTTCTTACTTAAGTCTACAAAAGCCTTAACGGTATAAAGGCAGTGCATTTGGAAGAATTCCGTAATCTTATATTTAGGTATAAAGTCGATTTTGTTGTACATACACACTCAGCAATCGATATCGAGATGCTTCATTTCAATAGTTTAATATTTTTAAGTCAATTAACTATCTTTATCTTACTTAAGTTTACAAAAGCCTTAACGGTGTAACGGCAGTGCATTTGGAAGAATTCCGTAATCTTATATTTAGGTATAAAGTCGATTTTGTTGTATATACACATTTAGCAATCGATATCGAAATGCTTCAAATCATTAGTTTAACATATTTAAGTTAATTAACCTTCTTTAACGGATCGAAGGTGATATAAAGCCATGGCGGTAGAACGACAGTACATTTGGAAGAATTCCGTAATTTTGTTTTTAGGTAAAGTCGATTTTTTTTGTATATATGCATTTAGAAATCGATATCGAAATGCTTCAAATCATTAGTTTAACATATTTAAGTTAAACAACTTTCTTTATCTTACTGAAGTTTACATAAAGCCATAACGGTATAACGGCAGTGCATTTGGAAGAATTTCGTAATCTTATATTTAGGTATAAAGTCGATTTTCTTGTATACATGCATTAAGCAATCGATATCGAAATGCTTCAAATCATTAGTTTAACATATTAAAGTTACTTAACCTTCTTTAACATACTGAAGTTCGTATAAAGCCATGGCAGCATAACGACAGTACATTTGGAAAAATTCCGTAATCCTATATTTAGGTATAAAGTCGATTTTCTTGTATATAAGCATGAAGCAATCGATTTCGAAATGCTTCAAATCATTAGTTTAACATATTTAAGCTAATTAACCTTCTTTATCCTACTGAAGTTAACATAAAGCCATAACGGTATAACGGCAGAGCATTTGGAAGAATTTCGTAATCTTATATTTATGTATAAAGTCGATTTTCTTGTATATATGCATTAAGCAATCGATATCGAAATGCTTCTAATCATTAGTTTAATATATTTAAGTTACTTAACCTTCTTTAACATACTGAAGTTCGTATAAAGCCATGGCAGCATAACGACAGTACATTTGGAAAAATTCCGTAATCCTATATTTAGGTATAAAGTCGATTTCGAAATGCTTCAAATCATTAGTTTAACATATTTAAGCTAATTAACCTTCTTTATCCTACTGAAGTTTACATAAAGCCATAACGGTATAACGGCAGAGCATTTGGAAGAATTTCGTAATCTTATATTTAGGTATAAAGTCGATTTTCTTGTATATATGCATTAAGCAATCGATATCGAAATGCTTCAAATCATTAGTTTAACATGTTAAAGTTACTTAACCTTCTTTAACATACTGAAGTTCGTATAAAGCCATGGCAGCATAACGACAGTACATTTGGAAAAATTCCGTAATCCTCTATTTAGGTATAAAGTCGATTTCGAAATGCTTCAAATCATTAGTTTAACATATTTAGGTTAAACAACTTTCTTTATCTTACTGAAGTTTACATAAAGCCATAACGGTATAACGGCAGTGCATTTGGAGGAATTTCGTAATCTTATATTTAGGTATAAAGTCGTTTTTCTTGTATATATGCATTAAGTAATCGATATCGAAATGCTTCAAATCATTAGTTTAACATATTAAAGTTACTTAACCTTCTTTAACATACTGAAGTTCGTATAAAGCCATGGCAGCATAACGACAGTACATTTGGAAAAATTCCGTAATCTTATATTTAGGTATAAAGTCGATTTTCTTCTATCTACGCATTTAGCAATCGATTTCGAAATGCTTCAAATCATTAGTTTAACATATTTAAGCTAATTAATCTTCTTTATCTTACTGAAGTTTACATAAAGCCATAACGGTATAACGGCAGAGCATTTGGAAGAATTTCGTAATCTTATATTTAGGTATAAAGCCGATTTTCTTGTGTATATGCATTAAGCAATCGATATCGAAATGCTTCAAATCATTAGTTTAACATATTTAAGCTAATGAAACTTCTTTAACGAACTGAACTAACCATAAAGCCATAACAGTATAACGGCAGTGCATTTGGAAGAATTCCGTAATCTTATATTTAGGTAAGAAGTCGATTTTCTTATATATACACATTTAGCAATCGATATTGAAATGCTTCAAATCATAAGTTTAACATATTTAAATTAATAAAGCTTCTTAAACGCGCTGAAGTTAACATAAAGCCATGGCGGCATAACGGCAGTGAATTTGGAAGGATTCCGTAATCTTTTATTTAGGTATAAAGTCGATTTTGTTGTACATGCACACTTAGCAATCGATATCGGGATGCTTCAACTCAATAGTTTAACATATTTAAGTTAATTAACTATCTTTATCTTACTTAAGTCTACAAAAGCCTTAACGGCATAACGCCAGTGCATGTAGAAGAATTCCGTAATTCTTATATTTAGGTATAAAGTCGATTTTCTTGTATATACACAATATGCAATCGATATCGATATGCTTCAAATCATTAGTTTAACATATTTAAGCTAACTAACCTTCTTTATCTTACTGAAGTTTACATAAAGCCATAACGGTATAACGGCAGAGCATTTGGAAGAATTTCGTAATCTTATATTTAGGTATAAAGTCGATTTTCTTGTATATATGCATTAAGCAATCGATATCGAAATGCTTCAAATCATTAGTTTAACATGTTAAAGTTACTTAACCTTCTTTAACATACTGAAGTTCGTATAAAGCCATGGCAGCATAACGACAGTACATTTGGAAAAATTCCGTAATCCTCTATTTAGGTATAAAGTCGATTTCGAAATGCTTCAAATCATTAGTTTAACATATTTAGGTTAAACAACTTTCTTTATCTTACTGAAGTTTACATAAAGCCATAACGGTATAACGGCAGTGCATTTGGAGGAATTTCGTAATCTTATATTTAGGTATAAAGTCGATTTTCTTGTATATATGCATTAAGTAATCGATATCGAAATGCTTCAAATCATTAGTTTAACATATTAAAGTTACTTAACCTTCTTTAACATACTGAAGTTCGTATAAAGCCATGGCAGCATAACGACAGTACATTTGGAAAAATTCCGTAATCTTATATTTAGGTATAAAGTCGATTTTCTTCTATCTACGCATTTAGCAATCGATTTCGAAATGCTTCAAATCATTAGTTTAACATATTTAAGCTAATTAATCTTCTTTATCTTACTGAAGTTTACATAAAGCCATAACGGTATAACGGCAGAGCATTTGGAAGAATTTCGTAATCTTATATTTAGGTATAAAGCCGATTTTCTTGTGTATATGCATTAAGCAATCGATATCGAAATGCTTCAAATCATTAGTTTAACATATTTAAGCTAATGAAACTTCTTTAACGAACTGAACTAACCATAAAGCCATAACAGTATAACGGCAGTGCATTTGGAAGAATTCCGTAATCTTATATTTAGGTAAGAAGTCGATTTTCTTATATATACACATTTAGCAATCGATATTGAAATGCTTCAAATCATAAGTTTAACATATTTAAATTAATAAAGCTTCTTAAACGCGCTGAAGTTAACATAAAGCCATGGCGGCATAACGGCAGTGAATTTGGAAGGATTCCGTAATCTTTTATTTAGGTATAAAGTCGATTTTGTTGTACATGCACACTTAGCAATCGATATCGGGATGCTTCAACTCAATAGTTTAACATATTTAAGTTAATTAACTATCTTTATCTTACTTAAGTCTACAAAAGCCTTAACGGCATAACGCCAGTGCATGTAGAAGAATTCCGTAATTCTTATATTTAGGTATAAAGTCGATTTTCTTGTATATACACAATATGCAATCGATATCGATATGCTTCAAATCATTAGTTTAACATATTTAAGCTAACTAACCTTCTTTATCTTACTGAAGTTTACATAAAGCCATAACGGTATAACGGCAGAGCATTTGGAAGAATTTCGTAATCTTATATTTATGTATAAAGTCGATTTTCTTGTATATATGCATTAAGCAATCGATATCGAAATGCTTCAAATCATTAGTTTAACATATTTAAGTTACTTAACCTTCTTTAGCATACTGAAGTTCGTATAAAGCCATGGCAGCATAACGACAGTACATTTGGAAAAATTCCGTAATCTTATATTTAGGTATAAAGTCGATTTTCTTCTATATACGCATTTAGCAATCGATTTCGAAATGCTTCAAATCATTAGTTTAACATATTTAAGCTAATTAATCTTCTTTATCTTACTGAAGTTTACATAAAGCCATAACGGTATAACGGCAGAGCATTTGGAAGAATTTCGTAATCTTATATTTAGGTATAAAGTCGATTTTCTTGTATATATGCATTAAGCAATCGATATCGAAATGCTTCAAATCATTAGTTTAACATATTTAAGTTACTTAACCTTCTTTAGCATACTGAAGTTCGTATAAAGCCATGGCAGCATAACGACAGTACATTTGGAAAAATTCCGTAATCTTATATTTAGGTATAAAGTCGATTTTCTTCTATATACGCATTTAGCAATCGATTTCGAAATGCTTCAAATCATTAGTTTAACATATTTAAGCTAATTAATCTTCTTTATCTTACTGAAGTTTACATAAAGCCATAACGGTATAACGGCAGAGCATTTGGAAGAATTTCGTAATCTTATATTTAGGTATAAAGCCGATTTTCTTGTGTATATGCATTAAGCAATCGATATCGAAATGCTTCAAATCATTAGTTTAACATATTTAAGCTAATGAAACTTCTTTAACGAACTGAACTAACCATAAAGCCATAACAGTATAACGGCAGTGCATTTGGAAGAATTCCGTAATCTTATATTTAGGTAAGAAGTCGATTTTGTTATATATACACATTTAGCAATCGATATCGAAATGCTTCAAATCATTAGTTTAACATATTTAAGTTAATTAACCCTCTTTAACGTATTGAAGGTGATATAAAGCCATGGCGGCATAACGACAGTACATTTGGAAGAATTCCGTAATCTTGTTTTTAGGTAAAGTCGTTTTATTTTGTATATATGCATTTAGCAATTGATATCGAAATGCTTCAAATAACTGGTTTAACATATTTAAGTTAATAAACCTTCTTTAACGAACAGAAGTTGGCATAAAGCCATGGCGGCATAACGGCAGTGCGTTAAGAAGAATTCCGTAAGCTTATATTTAGTTACAAAGTCGATTTTTGGTATATACACACTAAGCAATCGATAGTGAGATGCTTCATCTCAATAGTTTAACATATTTAAGGTTATCAACTATCTTTTTCTTACTTAAGTCTACAAAAGCCTTAACGGTATAAAGGCAGTGCATTTGGAAGAATTCCGTAATCTTATATTTAGGTATAAAGTCGATTTTGTTGTACATACACACTCAGCAATCGATGTCGAGATGCTTCATTTCAATAGTTTAATATTTTTAAGTCAATTAACTATCTTTATCTTACTTAAGTTTACAAAAGCCTTAACGGTGTAACGGCAGTGCATTTGGAAGAATTCCGTAATCTTATATTTAGGTATAAAGTCGATTTTGTTGTATATACACATTTAGCAATCGATATCGAAATGCTTCAAATCATTAGTTTAACATATTTAAGTTAATTAACCTTCTTTAACGGATCGAAGGTGATATAAAGCCATGGCGGTAGAACGACAGTACATTTGGAAGAATTCCGTAATTTTGTTTTTAGGTAAAGTCGATTTTTTTTGTATATATGCATTTAGAAATCGATATCGAAATGCTTCAAATCATTAGTTTAACATATTTAAGTTAAACAACTTTCTTTATCTTACTGAAGTTTACATAAAGCCATAACGGTATAACGGCAGTGCATTTGGAAGAATTTCGTAATCTTATATTTAGGTATAAAGTCGATTTTCTTGTATACATGCATTAAGCAATCGATATCGAAATGCTTCAAATCATTAGTTTAACATATTAAAGTTACTTAACCTTCTTTAACATACTGAAGTTCGTATAAAGCCATGGCAGCATAACGACAGTACATTTGGAAAAATTCCGTAATCCTATATTTAGGTATAAAGTCGATTTTCTTGTATATAAGCATGAAGCAATCGATTTCGAAATGCTTCAAATCATTAGTTTAACATATTTAAGCTAATTAACCTTCTTTATCCTACTGAAGTTAACATAAAGCCATAACGGTATAACGGCAGAGCATTTGGAAGAATTTCGTAATCTTATATTTATGTATAAAGTCGATTTTCTTGTATATATGCATTAAGCAATCGATATCGAAATGCTTCTAATCATTAGTTTAATATATTTAAGTTACTTAACCTTCTTTAACATACTGAAGTTCGTATAAAGCCATGGCAGCATAACGACAGTACATTTGGAAAAATTCCGTAATCCTATATTTAGGTATAAAGTCGATTTCGAAATGCTTCAAATCATTAGTTTAACATATTTAAGCTAATTAACCTTCTTTATCCTACTGAAGTTTACATAAAGCCATAACGGTATAACGGCAGAGCATTTGGAAGAATTTCGTAATCTTATATTTAGGTATAAAGTCGATTTTCTTGTATATATGCATTAAGCAATCGATATCGAAATGCTTCAAATCATTAGTTTAACATGTTAAAGTTACTTAACCTTCTTTAACATACTGAAGTTCGTATAAAGCCATGGCAGCATAACGACAGTACATTTGGAAAAATTCCGTAATCCTCTATTTAGGTATAAAGTCGATTTCGAAATGCTTCAAATCATTAGTTTAACATATTTAGGTTAAACAACTTTCTTTATCTTACTGAAGTTTACATAAAGCCATAACGGTATAACGGCAGTGCATTTGGAGGAATTTCGTAATCTTATATTTAGGTATAAAGTCGATTTTCTTGTATATATGCATTAAGTAATCGATATCGAAATGCTTCAAATCATTAGTTTAACATATTAAAGTTACTTAACCTTCTTTAACATACTGAAGTTCGTATAAAGCCATGGCAGCATAACGACAGTACATTTGGAAAAATTCCGTAATCTTATATTTAGGTATAAAGTCGATTTTCTTCTATCTACGCATTTAGCAATCGATTTCGAAATGCTTCAAATCATTAGTTTAACATATTTAAGCTAATTAATCTTCTTTATCTTACTGAAGTTTACATAAAGCCATAACGGTATAACGGCAGAGCATTTGGAAGAATTTCGTAATCTTATATTTAGGTATAAAGCCGATTTTCTTGTGTATATGCATTAAGCAATCGATATCGAAATGCTTCAAATCATTAGTTTAACATATTTAAGCTAATGAAACTTCTTTAACGAACTGAACTAACCATAAAGCCATAACAGTATAACGGCAGTGCATTTGGAAGAATTCCGTAATCTTATATTTAGGTAAGAAGTCGATTTTCTTATATATACACATTTAGCAATCGATATTGAAATGCTTCAAATCATAAGTTTAACATATTTAAATTAATAAAGCTTCTTAAACGCGCTGAAGTTAACATAAAGCCATGGCGGCATAACGGCAGTGAATTTGGAAGGATTCCGTAATCTTTTATTTAGGTATAAAGTCGATTTTGTTGTACATGCACACTTAGCAATCGATATCGGGATGCTTCAACTCAATAGTTTAACATATTTAAGTTAATTAACTATCTTTATCTTACTTAAGTCTACAAAAGCCTTAACGGCATAACGCCAGTGCATGTAGAAGAATTCCGTAATTCTTATATTTAGGTATAAAGTCGATTTTCTTGTATATACACAATATGCAATCGATATCGATATGCTTCAAATCATTAGTTTAACATATTTAAGCTAACTAACCTTCTTTATCTTACTGAAGTTTACATAAAGCCATAACGGTATAACGGCAGAGCATTTGGAAGAATTTCGTAATCTTATATTTATGTATAAAGTCGATTTTCTTGTATATATGCATTAAGCAATTGATATCGAAATGCTTCAAATAACTGGTTTAACATATTTAAGTTACTTAACCTTCTTTAGCATACTGAAGTTCGTATAAAGCCATGGCAGCATAACGACAGTACATTTGGAAAAATTCCGTAATCTTATATTTAGGTATAAAGTCGATTTTCTTCTATATACGCATTTAGCAATCGATTTCGAAATGCTTCAAATCATTAGTTTAACATATTTAAGCTAATTAATCTTCTTTATCTTACTGAAGTTTACATAAAGCCATAACGGTATAACGGCAGAGCATTTGGAAGAATTTCGTAATCTTATATTTAGGTATAAAGTCGATTTTCTTGTATATATGCATTAAGCAATCGATATCGAAATGCTTCAAATCATTAGTTTAACATATTTAAGTTACTTAACCTTCTTTAGCATACTGAAGTTCGTATAAAGCCATGGCAGCATAACGACAGTACATTTGGAAAAATTCCGTAATCTTATATTTAGGTATAAAGTCGATTTTCTTCTATATACGCATTTAGCAATCGATTTCGAAATGCTTCAAATCATTAGTTTAACATATTTAAGCTAATTAATCTTCTTTATCTTACTGAAGTTTACATAAAGCCATAACGGTATAACGGCAGAGCATTTGGAAGAATTTCGTAATCTTATATTTAGGTATAAAGCCGATTTTCTTGTGTATATGCATTAAGCAATCGATATCGAAATGCTTCAAATCATTAGTTTAACATATTTAAGCTAATGAAACTTCTTTAACGAACTGAACTAACCATAAAGCCATAACAGTATAACGGCAGTGCATTTGGAAGAATTCCGTAATCTTATATTTAGGTAAGAAGTCGATTTTCTTATATATACACATTTAGCAATCGATATTGAAATGCTTCAAATCATAAGTTTAACATATTTAAATTAATAAAGCTTCTTAAACGCGCTGAAGTTAACATAAAGCCATGGCGGCATAACGGCAGTGCATTTAGAAGAATTCCGTAATCTTGTATTTAGGTATAAAGTCGATTTTGTTGTATATGCACACTTAGCAATCGATATCGGGATGCTTCAACTCAATAGTTTAACATATTTAAGTTAATTAACTATCTTTATCTTACTTAAGTCTACAAAAGCCTTAACGGCATAACGCCAGTGCATGTAGAAGAATTCCGTAATTCTTATATTTAGGTATAAAGTCGATTTTCTTGTATATACACAATATGCAATCGATATCGATATGCTTCAAATCATTAGTTTAACATATTTAAGCTAACTAACCTTCTTTATCTTACTGAAGTTTACATAAAGCCATAACGGTATAACGGCAGAGCATTTGGAAGAATTTCGTAATCTTATATTTATGTATAAAGCCGATTTTCTTGTATATATGCATTAAGCAATCGATAGCGAAATGCTTCAAATCATTAGTTTAACATATTTAAGCTAATGAAACTTCTTTAACGAACTGAACTAACCATAAAGCCATAACGACGTAAGGACAGTACATTTAGAAGAATTCCGTTATCTTATATTTAGGTATAAAGTCGATTTTCTTATATATACACATTTAGCAATCGATATTGAAATGCTTCAAATCATTAGTTTAACATATTTAAATTAATAAAGCTTCTTTAACGCGCTGAAGTTAACATAAAGCCATGGCGGCATAACGGCAGTGCATTTAGAAGAATTCCGTAATCTTATATTTAGTTATAAAGTCGACTTTCTTCGAAATGCTTCAAATCATTAGTTGAACATATTTAAGTTAATTAACCTTCTTTATCCTATTGAAGCTTACATAAAGCATTAACGGTATAACGGCAGTGAATTTGGAAGTATTCCGTAATCTTGTATTTAGGTATAAAGTCGATTTTGTTGTATATGCACACTTAGCAATCGATATCGGGATGCTTCAACTCAATAGTTTAACATATTTAAGTTAATTAACTATCTTTATCTTACTTAAGTCTACAAAAGCCTTAACGGCATAACGCCAGTGCATGTAGAAAAATTCCGTAATTCTTATATTTAGGTATAAAGTCGATTTCCTTGTATATACATAATATGCATCCGATATCGATATGCTTCAAATCATTAGCTTAACATATTTAAGCTAACTAACCTTCTTTATCTTACTGAAGTTTACATAAAGCCATAACGGTATAACGGCAGTGCATTTGGAAGAATTCCGTAATCTTATATTTAGGTAAGAAGTAGATTTTGTTGTATATACACATTTAGCAATCGATATCGAAATGCTTCAAGTCATTAGTTTAACATATTTAAGTTAGTTAACCTTCTTTAACGGATCGAAGGTGATATAAAGCCATGGCGGCAGAACGACAGTACATTTGGAAGAATTCCGTAATTTTGTTTTTAGGTAAAGTCGATTTCTTTTGTATATATGCATTTAGAAATCGATATCGAAATGCTTCAAATCATTAGTTTAACATATTTAAGTTAAATAACTTTCTTTATCTTACTGAAGTTTACATAAAGCCATAACGGTATAACGGCAGTGCATTTGGAAGAATTCCGTAATCTTGTATTTAGGTATAAATTCGATTTTCTTGTATATACACATTTAGCAATCGATATCGAAATGCTTCAAATCATTAGTTTAACATATTTAAGTTAATTAACTTTCTTTATCTTACTGAAGTATACATAAAGCCATAACGGTATAACAGCAGTGCATTTGGAAGAATTCCGTAATCTTATATTTAGGTAAGAAGTCGATTTTGTTGTATATACACATTTAGCAATCGATATCGAAATGCTTCAAATAATTAGTTTAACATATTTAAATTAATAAAGCTTCTTTAACGTATTGAAGGTGATATAAAGCCATGGCGGCATAACGACAGTACATTTGGAAGAATTCCGTAAGCTTATATTTAGGTATAAATTCGATTTTCTTGTATATAAACATTTAGCAATCGATATCGAAATGCTTCAAATCATTAGTTTAACATATTTAAAATAATTAACTTTCTTTATCTTACTGAAGTTTACATAAAGCCATAACGGTATAACGGCAGTGCATTTGGAAGAATTCCGTAATCTTATATTTAGGTAAGAAGTCAATTTTGTTGTATATACACATTTAGCAATCGATATCGGAATGCTTCAAATAATTAGTTTAACATATTTAAGTTAATTAACCTTCTTTAACGTATTGAAGGTGATATAAAGCCATGGCGGCATAACGACAGTACATTTGGAAGAATTCTGTAATCTTGTTTTTAGGTAAAGTCGATTTTTTTTGTATATATGCATTTAGCAATTGATATCGAAATGCTTCAAATAACTGGTTTAACATATTTAAGTTAATAAACCTTCTTTAACGAACAGAAGTTGGAATAAGCCATGGCGGCATAACGGCAGTGCATTTAGAAGAATTCCGTAAGCTTATATTTAGGTATAAAGTCAATTTTTGGTATATACACACTAAGCAATCGATATTGAGATGCTTCATCTCAATAGTTTAACATATTTAAGGTTATTAACTATCTTTATCTTACTTAAGTCTACAAAAGCCTTAACGGTATAAAGGCAGTGCATTTGGAAGAATTCCGTAATCTCATAGTTAGGTATAAAGTCGATTTTGTTGTATATACACACTCAGCAATCGATATCGAGATGCTTCATTGCAATAGTTTAATATTTTAAGTCAATTAACTATCTTTATATTACTTAAGTTTACAAAAGCCTTAACGGTATAACGGCAGTGCATTTGGAAGAATTCCGTAATCTTATATTTAGGTATAAAGTCGTTTTTTTTGTATATACACATATAGCAATCGATATCGAAATGCTTCAAATCATTAGTTTAACATATTTAAGTTAATTAACTTTCTTCATCTTACTGAAGATTACATAAAGCCATAACGGTATAACGGCAGTACATTTGGAAGAATTCCGTAATCTTATATTTAGGTAAGAAGTCGATTTTCTTGTATATACACATTTAGCAATCGATATCGAAATGCTTCAAATCATTAGTTTAACATATTTAAGTTACTTAACCTTCTTTAACATACTGAAGTTCGTATAAAGCCATGGCAGCGTAACGACAGTACATTTGGAAAAATTCCGTAATCCTATATTTAGGTATAAAGTCGATTTCTTGTATATATGCATTAAGCAATCGATTTCGAAATGCTTCAAATCATTAGTTTAACATATTTAAGTTAATTAACCTTCTTTATCCTACTGAAGTTAAACATAAAGCCTTTAACGGTATAACGGCAGTGCATTTGGAAGAATTTCGTAATCTTATATTTAGGTATAAAGCGATTTTGTTGTATATATGCACACTTAGCAATCGATATCGAGATGCTTCAAATCAATAGTTTAACATATTTAAGTTAGTTTAACATATTTAAGTTAATTAACTTTCTTTATCTTACTGAAGTATACATAAAGCCATAACGGTATAACAGCAGTGCATTTGGAAGAATTCCGTAATCTTATATTTAGGTAAGAAGTCGATTTTGTTGTATATACACATTTAGCAATCGATATCGAAATGCTTCAAATAATTAGTTTAACATATTTAAATTAATAAAGCTTCTTTAACGTATTGAAGGTGATATAAAGCCATGGCGGCATAACGACAGTACATTTGGAAGAATTCCGTAAGCTTATATTTAGGTATAAATTCGATTTTCTTGTATATAAACATTTAGCAATCGATATCGAAATGCTTCAAATCATTAGTTTAACATATTTAAAATAATTAACTTTCTTTATCTTACTGAAGTTTACATAAAGCCATAACGGTATAACGGCAGTGCATTTGGAAGAATTCCGTAATCTTATATTTAGGTAAGAAGTCAATTTTGTTGTATATACACATTTAGCAATCGATATCGGAATGCTTCAAATAATTAGTTTAACATATTTAAGTTAATTAACCTTCTTTAACGTATTGAAGGTGATATAAAGCCATGGCGGCATAACGACAGTACATTTGGAAGAATTCTGTAATCTTGTTTTTAGGTAAAGTCGATTTTTTTTGTATATATGCATTTAGCAATTGATATCGAAATGCTTCAAATAACTGGTTTAACATATTTAAGTTAATAAACCTTCTTTAACGAACAGAAGTTGGAATAAGCCATGGCGGCATAACGGCAGTGCATTTAGAAGAATTCCGTAAGCTTATATTTAGGTATAAAGTCAATTTTTGGTATATACACACTAAGCAATCGATATTGAGATGCTTCATCTCAATAGTTTAACATATTTAAGGTTATTAACTATCTTTATCTTACTTAAGTCTACAAAAGCCTTAACGGTATAAAGGCAGTGCATTTGGAAGAATTCCGTAATCTCATAGTTAGGTATAAAGTCGATTTTGTTGTATATACACACTCAGCAATCGATATCGAGATGCTTCATTGCAATAGTTTAATATTTTAAGTCAATTAACTATCTTTATATTACTTAAGTTTACAAAAGCCATAACGGTATAACGGCAGAGCATTTGGAAGAATTTCGTAATCTTATATTTAGGTATAAAGTCGATTTTCTTGTATATATGCATTAAGCAATCGATATCGAAATGCTTCAAATCATTAGTTTAACATATTTAAGTTACTTAACCTTCTTTAGCATACTGAAGTTCGTATAAGGCCATGGCAGCATAACGACAGTACATTTGGAAAAACTCCGTAATCTTATATTTAGGTATAAAGTCGATTTTCTTCTATATACGCATTTAGCAATCGATTTCGAAATGCTTCAAATCATTAGTTTAACATATTTAAGCTAATTAATCTTCTTTATCTTACTGAAGTTTACATAAAGCCATAACGGTATAACGGCAGAGCATTTGGAAGAATTTCGTAATCTTATATTTAGGTATAAAGCCGATTTTCTTGTGTATATGCATTAAGCAATCGATATCGAAATGCTTCAAATCATTAGTTTAACATATTTAAGCTTATGAAACTTCTTTAACGAACTGAACTAAACATTAAGCCATAACAGTATAATGGCAGTGCATTTGGAAGAATTCCGTAATCTTATATTTAGGTAAGAAGTCGATTTTCTTATATATACACATTTAGCAATCGATATTGAAATGCTTCAAATCATAAGTTTAACATATTTAAATTAATAAAGCTTCTTTAACGCGCTGAAGTTAACATAAAGCCATGGCGGCATAACGGCAGTGCATTTAGAAGAATTCCGTAATCTTATATTTAGGTATAAAGTCGACTTTCTTCGAAATGCTTCAAATCATTAGTTTAACATATTTAAGTTAATTAACCTTCTTTATCTTATTGAAGCTTACATAAAGCATTAACGGTATAACGGCAGTGAATTTGGAAGAATTCCGTAATCTTGTATTTAGGTATAAAGTCGATTTTGTTGTAGGTATATGCACACTTAGCAATCGATATCGGGATGCTTCAACTCAATAGTTTAACATATTTAAGTTAATTAACTATCTTTATCTTACTTAAGTCTACAAAAGCCTTAACGGTATAACGGCAGTGCAGTTGGAAGAATTCCGTAATCTTATATTTAGGTATAAAGTCGATTTTCTTGTATATACACATTTAGCAATCGATATCGAAATGCTTCAAATCATTAGTTTAACATATTTAAGTTAATTAACTTTCTTTATCTTACTGAAGATTACATAAAGCCATAACGGTATAACGGCAGTACATTTGGAAGAATTCCGTAATCTTATATTTAGGTAAGAAGTCGACTTTCTTGTATATATGCATTAAGCAATCGATATCGAAATGCTTCAAATCATTAGTTTAACATATTTAATTTAATGAAATTTCTTTAACGAACTGAAGTTAACATAAAGCCATAGGGGTATAACGGCAGTGCATTTAGAAGAATTCCGTTATCATATGTTTATGTATAAAGTCGATTTTCTTGTATATATGCATTTAGAAATCGATATCGAAATGCTTCAAATCATTAGTTTAACATATTTAAGCTAATTAACCTTCTTTATCTTACTTAAGTCTACAAAAGCCTTAACGGTATAACGGCAGTGCATTTGGAAGAATTCCGTAATCTTATATTTAGGTATAAAGTCGATTTTCGTATATATACACATTTAGCAATCGATATTGAAATGCTTCAAATCATAAGTTTAACATATTTAAATTAATAAAACTTCTTTAACGAACTGAACTAACCATAAAGCCATAACGGCATAAGGACAGTATATTTAGAAGAATTCCGTTATCTTATATTTAGGTATAAAGTCGATTTTCTTATATATACACATTTAGCAATCGATATTGAAATGCTTCAAATCATTAGTTTAACATATTTAAATTAATAAATCTTCTTTAACTCGCTGAAGTTAACATAAAGCCATGGCGGCATAACGGCAGTGCTTTTAGAAGAATTCCGTAATCTTATAGTTAGGTATAAAGTCGACTTTCTTCGAAATACTTCAAATCATTAGTTTAACATATTTAAGCTAATTAACCTTCTTTAACATATTGAAGTTGATATAAAGCCATGGCAGCATAACGACAGTACACTTGGAAGAATTCCGTAATCTTATATTTAGGTATAAAGCCGATTTTCTTGTATATATGCATTAAGCAATTGATTTCGAAATGCTTCAAATCATTATTTTAACATATTTAAGCTAATTAACCTTCTTTATCTTACTGAAGTTTACATAAAGCCATAATGGTATAACGGCAGAGCATTTGGAAGAATTTCGTAATCTTATATTTAGGTATAAAGTCGATTTTCTTGTATATATGCATAAAGCAATCGATATCGAAATGCTTCAAATCATTAGTTTAACATATTTAAGTTAATTAACCTTCTTTAACATACTGAAGTTCGCATAAAGCCATGGAAGCATAACGACAGTACATTTGGAAGAATTCCGTAATCTTATATTTAGGTATAAAGCCGATTTTCTTGTATATATGCATTAAGCAATCGATTTCGAAATGCTTCAAATCATTAGTTTAACATATTTAAGCTAATTAACCTTCTTTATCTTACTGAAGTTTACATAAAGCCATAACGGCATAACGGCAGTGCATTTAGAGGAACTCCGTTATCTTATATTTCGGTATAAAGTCGATTTTCTTGTATATACACATTTAGCAATCGATATCGAAATTCGTCAAATCATTAGTTTAACATATTTAAGTTAATTAACCTTCTTTAACATATTGCAGTTGATATAAAGCCATGGCAGCATAACGACAGTACATTTGGAAGAATTCCGTAATCTTATATTTAGGTATAAAGTCGATTTTCTTGTATATACACATTTAGCAATCGATATCGAAATTCTTCAAATCATTAGTTTAACATATTTAATTTAATGAAATTTCATTAACGAACTGAAGTTAACATAAAGCCATAAGGGTATAACGGCAGTGCATTTAGAAGAATTCCGTTACCATATGTTTATGTATAAAGTCGATTTTCTTGTATATATGCATTTAGCAATCGATATCGAAATGCTTCAAATCATTAGTTTAACATATTTAAGCTAATTAACCTTCTTTATCTTACTGAAGTTTACATAGAGCCTTAAAGGTATAACGGCAGTGCATTTGGAAGAATTCCGTAATCTTATATTTAGGTATAAAATCGATTTTCTTGTATATATGCATTAAGCAATCGATATCGAAATGCTTCAAATCATTAGTTTAACATATTTAAGTTAATTAACCTTATTTATCTTATTGAAGTTTACATAAAGCCATAACGGTATAACGGCAGTGCATTTGGAAGAATTCCGTAATCTTATATTTAGGTATAAAGTCGATTTTGTTGTATATACACACTTAGCAATCGATATCGAGATGCCTTAGCTCAATAGTTTAACATGTTTAAGTTAATTAACTATCTTTATCTTACTTAAGTCTACAAAAGCCATAACGGTATAACGGCAGTGCATTTGGAAGAATTCCGTAATCTTATATTTAGGTATAAAGTCGATTTTGTTGTACATACACATTTAGCAATCGATATCGAAATGCTTCAAATCATTAGTTTAACATATTTGAGTTAGTTAACCGTCTTTAACGAATTGAAGGTGATATAAAGCGATGGCGGCATAACGGCATTGCATTTAGAAGAATTCCGTAAGCTAATATTTAGGTATAAAGTCGATTTGTTGTATATGCTTCAAATCATTAGTTTAACATATTTGAGATAGTTAACCGTCTTTAACGTATTGAAGGTGATATAAAGCCATGGCGGCATAAGGGCAGTGCATTTAGAAGAATTCCGTAAGCTTATATTTAGGTATAAAGTCGATTTTTTTGTGTATACACACTTAGCAATCGATATCGAGATGCTACAACTCATTAGTTTAACATATTTAAGTTAATTTACTTTCTTTATCTTACTGAAGTTTACATAAATCCATAACGGTATAACGGCAGTGTATTTGGAAGAATTCCGTAATCTTATTTTTAGGTAAGAAGTCAATTTTTTTGTGTATACACATTTAGCAATCGATATCGAATTGCTTCAAATCATTAGTTTAGCATATTTGAGTTAGTTAACCGTCTTTAACCTATTGAAGTTGATATAAAGCCATGGCGGCATAACGGCAGTGCATTTAGAAGAATTCCGTAAGCTTATATTTAGGTATAAAGTCGATTTTTTGTATATACACATTTAGCAATCGATATCGAAATGCTTCAATTCATTAGTTTAACATATTTAAGTTAATTAACCTTCTTTAACGTATTGAAGGTGATATGAAGCCATGGCGGCATAACGGCAGTGTATGTAGAAGAATACCGTAATTTTATATTTAGGTATAAAGTCGATTTTGCTGTATATATGCACTTTGCAGTCGATATCGAAATGCTTCAAATCATTAGTTTAACATATTTAAGTTAATTAACCTTCTTTAACATATTGAAGTTTATATAAAGCCATGGCAGCATAACGACAGTACATTTGGAAGAATTCCGTAATCTTATATTTAGGTATAAAGTCGATTTTTTGTATATGCACATTTAGCAATCGATATCGAAATGCTTCAAATCATTAGTTTAACATATTTGAGTTAGTTAACCGTCTTTAACCTATTGAAGTTGATATAAAGCCATAGCGGCATAACGGCAGTGCATTTAGAAGAATTCCGTAATCTTATATTTAGGTATAAAGCCGATTTTCTTGTGTATATGCATTAAGCAATCGATATCGAAATGCTTCAAATCATTAGTTTAACATATTAAAGCTAATGAACCTTCTTTAACGAACTGAACTAACCATAAAGCCATAACGGTATAACGGCAGTGCATTTGGAAGAATTCCGTAATCTTATATTTAGGTAAGAAGTCGATTTTCTTATATATACACATTTAGCAATCGATATTGAAATGCTTCAAATCATAAGTTTAACATATTTAAATTAATAAAGCTTCTTTAACGCGCTGAAGTTAACATAAAGCCATGGCGGCATAACGGCAGTGCATTTAGAAGAATTCGGTAATCTTATATTTAGGTATAAAGTCGACTTTCTTCGAAATGCTTCAAATCATTAGTTTAACATATTTAAGATAATTAACCTTTTTTATCTTATTGAAGCTTACATAAAGCATTAACGGTATAACGGCAGTGAATTTGGAAGAATTCCGTAATTTTGTATTTAGGTATAAAGTCGATTTTTTTGTATATGCACATTTAGCAATCGATATCGAAATGCTTCAAATCATTAGTTTAACATATTTAAGTTAATTAACTTCCTTTATCTTACTGAAGATTACATAAAGCCATAACGGTATTACGGCAGTACATTTGGAAGAATTCCGTAATCTTATATTTAGGTAAGAAGTCGATTTTGTTGTATATACACATTTAGCAATCGAAATCGAAATGCTTCAAATCATTAGCTTAACATGTTTAAGTTGATTAACATTCCTTAACGTATTAAAGTTAATACAAAGCCATGGCGGCATAACGACAGTACATTTGGAAGAATTCCGTAATCTTATATTTAGGTATAAAGTCGATTTTCTTGTATATATGCATTAAGCAATCGATATCGAAATGCTTCAAATCATTAGTTTCACATATTTAATTTAATGAAATTTCTTTAACGAACTGAAGTTAACATAAAGCCATAAGGGTATAACGGCAGTGCATTTAGAAGAATTCCGTTATCATATGTTTATGTATAAAGTCGATTTTCTTGTATATATGCATTTAGAAATCGATATCGAAATGCTTCAAATCATTAGTTTAACATATTTAAGCTAATTAACCTTCTTTATCTTACTTAAGTCTACAAAAGCCTTAACGGTATAACGGCAGTGCATTTGGAAGAATTCCGTAATCTTATATTTAGGTATAAAGTCGATTTTCTTGTATATACACATTAAGCAAGCGATATCGAAATGCTTCAAATCATTAGTTTAACATATTTAAGCTAATGAAACTTCTTTAACGAACTGAACTAACCATAAAGACATAACGGCATAAGGACAGTATGTTTAGAAGAATTCCGTTATCTTATATTTAGGTATAAAGTCGATTTTCTTATATATACACATTTAGCAATCGATATTGAAATGCTTTAAATCATTAGTTTAACATATTTAAATTAATAAAGCTTCTTTAACGCGCTGAAGTTAACATAAAGCCATGGCGGCATAACGGCAGTGCTTTTAGAAGAATTCCGTAATCTTATAGTTAGGTATAAAGTCGACTTTCTTCGAAATACTTCAAATCATTAGTTTAACATATTTTAGCTAATTAACCTTCTTTAACATATTGAAGTTGATATAAAGCCATGGCAGCATAACGACAGTGCATTTGGAAGAATTCCGTAATCTTATATTTAGGTATAAAGTCGATTTTCTTGTATATACACATTAAGCAAGCGATATCGAAATGCTTCAAATCATTATTTTAACATATTTAAGCTAATTAACCTTCTTTATCTTACTGAAGTTTACATAAAGCCATAATGGTATAACGGCAGAGCATTTGGAAGAATTTCGTAATCTTATATTTAGGTATAAAGTCGATTTTCTTGTATATATGCATAAAGCAATCGATACCGAAATGCTTCAAATCATTAGTTTAACATATTTAAGTTAATTAACCTTCTTTAACATACTGAAGTTCGCATAAAGCCATGGCAGCATAACGACAGTACATTTGGAAGAATTCCGTAATCTTATATTTAGGTATAAAGCCGATTTTCTTGTATATATGCAATAAGCAATCGATTTCGAAATGCTTCAAATCATTAGTTTAACATATTTAAGCTAATTAACCTTCTTTATCTTACTGAAGTTTACATAAAGCCATAACGGCATAACGGCAGTGCATTTAGAGGAACTCCGTTATCTTATATTTCGGTATAAAGTCGATTTTCTTGTATATACACATTTAGCAATCGATATCGAAATTCTTCAAATCATTAGTTTAACATCTTTAAGTTAATTAACCTTCTTTAACATATTGCAGTTGATATAAAGCCATGGCAGCATAACGACAGTACATTTGGAAGAATTCCTTAATCTTATATTTAGGTATGAAGTCGATTTTCTTGTATATGTGCATTAAGCAATCGATATCGAAATGCTTCAAATCATTAGTTTAACATATTTAAGTTAATTAACCTTATTTATCTTATTGAAGTTTACATAAAGCCATAACGGTATAACGGCAGTGCATTTGGAAGAATTCCGTAATCTTATATTTAGGTATAAAATCGATTTTCTTGTATATATGCATTAAGCAATCGATATCGAAATGCTTCAAATCATTAGTTTAACATATTTAAGCTAATTAACCTTCTTTATCTTACTGAAGTTTACATAGAGCCTTAAAGGTATAACGGCAGTGCATTTGGAAGAATTCCGTAATCTTATATTTAGGTATAAAATCGATTTTCTTGTATATATGCATTAAGCAGTCGATATCGAAATGCTTCAAATCATTAGTTTAACATATTTAAGTTAATTAACCTTATTTATCTTATTGAAGTTTACATAAAGCCATAACGGTATAACGGCAGTGCATTTGGAAGAATTCCGTAATCTTATATTTAGGTATAAAGTAGATTTTGTTGTATATACACACTTAGCAATCGATATCGAAATGCTTCAAATCATTAGTTTAACATATTTAAGTTAATTAACCTTCTTTAACATACTGAAGTTCGCATAAAGCCATGGCAGCATAACGACAGTACATTTGGAAGAATTCCGTAATCTTATATTTAGGTATAAAGCCGATTTTCTTGTATATATGCATTAAGCAATCGATTTCGAAATGCTTCAAATCATTAGTTTAACATATTTAAGCTAATTAACCTTCTTTATCTTACTGAAGTTTACATAAAGCCATAACGGCATAACGGCAGTGCATTTAGAGGAACTCCGTTATCTTATATTTCGGTATAAAGTCGATTTTCTTGTATATACACATTTAGCAATCGATATCGAAATTCTTCAAATCCATTCTTCTTTAACATATTGCAGTTGATATAAAGCCATGGCAGCATAACGACAGTACATTTGGAAGAATTCCGTAATCTTATATTTAGGTATGAAGTCGATTTTCTTGTATATATGCATTAAGCAATCGATATCGAAATGCTTCAAATCATTAGTTTAACATATTTAATTTAATGAAATTTCTTTAACGAACTGAAGTTAACATAAAGCCATAAGGGTATAACGGCAGTGCATTTAGAAGAATTCCGTAATCTTATATTTAGGTATAAATTCGATTTTCTTGTATATATGCATTAAGCAATTGATTTCGAAATGCTTAAAATCATTATTTTAACATATTTAAACTAATTAACCTTCTTTATCTTACTGAAGTTTACATAGAGCCTTAAAGGTATAACGGCAGTGCATTTGGAAGAATTCCGTAATCTTATATTTAGGTATAAAATCGATTTTCTTGTATATATGCATTAAGCAATCGATATCGAAATGCTTCAAATCATTAGTTTAACATATTTAAGTTAATTAACCTTATTTATCTTATTGAAGTTTACATAAAGCCATAACGGTATAACGGCAGTGCATTTGGAAGAATTCCGTAATCTTATATTTAGGTATAAAGTCAATTTTGTTGTATATGCCCACTTAGCAATCGATATCGAGATGCCTTAACTCAATAGTTTAACATGTTTAAGTTAATTAACTATCTTTATCTTACTTAAGTCTACAAAAGCCATAACGGTATAACGGCAGTGCATTTGGAAGAATTCCGTAATCTTATATTTAGGTATAAAGTCGATTTTGTTGTACATACACATTTAGCAATCGATATCGAAATGCTTCAAATCATTAGTTTAACATATTTGAGTTAGTTAACCGTCTTTAACGAATTGAAGGTGATATAAAGCCATGGCGGCATAACGGCATTGCATTTAGAAGAATTCCGTAAGCTAATATTTAGGTATAAAGTCGATTTAATGTATATGCTTCAAATCATTAGTTTAACATATTTGAGATAGTTAACCGTCTTTAACGTATTGAAGGTGATATAAAGCCATGGCGGCATAAGGGCAGTGCATTTAGAAGAATTCCGTAAGCTTATATTTAGGTATAAAGTCGATTTTGTTGTGTATACACACTTAGCAATCGATATCGAGATGCTACAACTCATTAGTTTAACATATTTAAGTTAATTTACTTTCTTTATCTTACTGAAGTTTACATAAATCCATAACGGTATAACGGCAGTGCATTTGGAAGAATTCCGTAATCTTATTTTTAGGTAAGAAGTCAATTTTTTTGTATATACACATTTAGCAATCGATATCGAAATGCTTCAAATCATTAGTTTAACATATTTGAGTTAGTTAACCGCCTTTAACCTATTGAAGTTGATATAAAGCCATGGCGGCATAACGGCAGTGCATTTAGAAGAATTCCGTAAGCTTATATTTAGGTATAAAGTCGATTTTTTGTATATACACATTTAGCAATCGATATCGAAATGCTTCAATTCATTAGTTTAACATATTTAAGTTAATTAACCTTCTTTAACGTATTGAAGGTGATATGAAGCCATGGCGGCATAACGGCAGTGTATGTAGAAGAATACCGTAATTTTATATTTAGGTATAAAGTCGATTTTGCTGTATATATGCACTTTGCAGTCGATATCGAAATGCTTCAAATCATTAGTTTAACATATTTAAGTTAATTAACCTTCTTTAACATATTGAAGTTTATATAAAGCCATGGCAGCATAACGACAGTACATTTGGAAGAATTCCGTAATCTTATATTTAGGTATAAAGTCGATTTTTTGTATATGCACATTTAGCAATCGATATCGAAATGCTTCAAATCATTAGTTTAACATATTTGAGTTAGTTAACCGTCTTTAACCTATTGAAGTTGATATAAAGCCATGGTGGCATAACGGCAGTGCATTTAGAAGAATTCCGTAAGCTTATATTTAGGTATAAAGTCGATTTGTCTTGTATATATGCATTAAGCAATCGATTTCGAAATGCTTCAAATCATTAGTTTAACACATTTAAGCTAATTAACCTTCTTTATCTTACTAAAGTTTACATAAAGCCATAACGGTATAACGGCAGAGCATTTGGAAGAATTTCGTAATCCTATATTTAGGTATAAAGCCGATTTTCTTGTGTATATGCATTAAGCAATCGATATCGAAATGCTTCAAATCATTAGTTTAACATATTTAAGCTAATGAAACTTCTTTAACGAACTGAACTAACCATAAAGCCATAACGGTATAACGGCAGTGCATTTGGAAGAATTCCGTAATCTTATATTTAGGTAAGAAGTCGATTTTCGTATATATACACATTTAGCAATCGATATTGAAATGCTTCAAATCATAAGTTTAACATATTTAAATTAATAAAACTTCTTTAACGCGCTGAAGTTAACATAAAGCCATGGCGGCATAACGGCAGTGCATTTAGAAGAATTCCGTAATCTTATATTTAGGTATAAAGTCGACTTTCTTCGAAATGCTTCAAATCATTAGTTTAACATATTTAAGTTAATTAACCTTCTTTATCTTATTGAAGCTTACATAAAGCATTAACGGTATAACGGCAGTGAATTTGGAAGAATTCCGTAATCTTGTATTTAGGTATAAAGTCGATTTTGTTGTATATGCACACTTAGCAATCGATATCGGGATGCTTCAACTCAATAGTTTAACATATTTAAGTTAATTGACTATCTTTATCTTACTTAAGTCTACAAAAGCCTTAACGGTATAACGGCAGTGCAGTTGGAAGAATTCCGTAATCTTATATTTAGGTATAAAGTCGATTTTCTTGTATATACACATTTAGCAATCGATATCGAAATGCTTCAAATCATTAGTTTAACATATTTAAGTTAATTAACTTTCTTTATCTTACTGAAGATTACATAAAGCCATAACGGTATAACGGCAGTACATTTGGAAGAATTCCGTAATCTTATATTTAGGTAAGAAGTCGATTTTGTTGTATATACACATTTAGCAATCGAGATCGAAATGCTTCAAATCATTAGCTTAACATGTTTAAGTTGATTAACCTTCCTTAACGTATTAAAGTTAATACAAAGCCATGGCGGCATAACGACAGTACATTTGGAAGAATTCCGTAATCTTATATTTAGGTATAAAGTCGATTTTCTTGTATATATGCATTAAGCAATCGATATCGAAATGCTTCAAATCATTAGTTTAACATATTTAATTTAATGAAATTTCTTTAACGAACTGAAGTTAACATAAAGCCATAAGGGTATAACGGCACTGCATTTAGAAGAATTCCGTTATCATATGTTTATGTATAAAGTCGATTTTCTTGTATATATGCATTTAGCAATCGATATCGAAATGCTTCAAATCATTAGTTTAACATATTTAAGCTAATTAACCTTCTTTATCTTACTTAAGTCTACAAAAGCCTTAACGGTATAACGGCAGTGCATTTGGAAGAATTCCGTAATCTTATATTTAGGTATAAAGTCGATTTTCTTGTATATACACATTAAGCAATCGATATCGAAATGCTTCAAATCATTAGTTTAACATATTTAAGCTAATGAAACTTCTTTAACGAACTGAACTAACCATAAAGCCATAACGGCATAAGGACAGTACATTTAGAAGAATTCCGTTATCTTATATTTAGGTATAAAGTCGATTTTCTTATATATACACATTTAGCAATCGATATTGAAATGCTTCAAATCATTAGTTTAACATATTTAAATTAATAAATCTTCTTTAACGCGCTGAAGTTAACATAAAGCCATGGCGGCATAACGTCAGTGCTTTTAGAAGAATTCCGTAATCTTATATTTAGGTATAAAGTCGACTTTCTTCGAAATACTTCAAATCATTAGTTTAACACATTTTAGTTAATTAACTTTCTTTATCTTATTGAAGCTTACATAAAGCATTAACGGTATAACGGCAGTGAATTTGGAAGAATTCCGTAATCTTGTATTTAGGTATAAAGTCGATTTTGTTGTAGGTATATGCACACTTAGCAATCGATATCGGGATGCTTCAACTCAATAGTTTAACATATTTAAGTTAATTAACTATCTTTATCCTACTTAAGTCTACAAAAGCCTTAACGGTATAACGGCAGTGCATTTGGAAGAATTCCGTAATCTTATATTTTGGTATAAAGTCGATTTTCTTGTACATACACATTTAGCAATCGATATCGAAATGCTTCAAATCATTAGTTTAACATATTTAAGTTAATTAACTTTCTTTATCTTACTGAAGTTTACATAAAGCCATAACGGTATAACGGCAGTACATTTGGAAGAATTCCGTAATCTTATATTTAGGTAAGAAGTCGATTTTGTTGTATATGCACACTTAGCAATCAATATAGAGATGCCTTAACTCAATAGTTTAACATATTTAAGTTAATTAACTATCTTTATCTTACTTTAGTCTACAAAAGCCTTCCCGGTATAACGACAGTGCATTTGGAAGAATTTCTTAACCTTATATTTAGGTATAAAGTCGATTTTCTTGTACATACACATTTAGCAATCGATATCGAAATGCTTCAAATCATTAGTTTAACATATTTGAGTTAGTTAACCGTCTTTAACGTATTGAAGGTGATAAAAAGCCATGGCGGCATAACGGCAGTGTATATAGAAGAATTCCGTAATCTTATATTTAGGTATAAAATCGATTTTCTTGTATATATGCATTAAGCAATCGATATCGAAATGCTTCAAATCATTAGTTTAACATATTTAAGTTAATTAACCTTATTTATCTTATTGAAGTTTACATAAAGCCATAACGGTATAACGGCAGTGCATTTGGAAGAATTCCGTAATCTTATATTTAGGTATAAAGTCAATTTTGTTGTATATGCCCACTTAGCAATCGATATCGAGATGCCTTAACTCAATAGTTTAACATGTTTAAGTTAATTAACTATCTTTATCTTACTTAAGTCTACAAAAGCCATAACGGTATAACGGCAGTGCATTTGGAAGAATTCCGTAATCTTATATTTAGGTATAAAGTCGATTTTGTTGTACATACACATTTAGCAATCGATATCGAAATGCTTCAAATCATTAGTTTAACATATTTGAGTTAGTTAACCGTCTTTAACGAATTGAAGGTGATATAAAGCCATGGCGGCATAACGGCATTGCATTTAGAAGAATTCCGTAAGCTAATATTTAGGTATAAAGTCGATTTAATGTATATGCTTCAAATCATTAGTTTAACATATTTGAGATAGTTAACCGTCTTTAACGTATTGAAGGTGATATAAAGCCATGGCGGCATAAGGGCAGTGCATTTAGAAGAATTCCGTAAGCTTATATTTAGGTATAAAGTCGATTTTGTTGTGTATACACACTTAGCAATCGATATCGAGATGCTACAACTCATTAGTTTAACATATTTAAGTTAATTTACTTTCTTTATCTTACTGAAGTTTACATAAATCCATAACGGTATAACGGCAGTGCATTTGGAAGAATTCCGTAATCTTATTTTTAGGTAAGAAGTCAATTTTTTTGTATATACACATTTAGCAATCGATATCGAAATGCTTCAAATCATTAGTTTAACATATTTGAGTTAGTTAACCGCCTTTAACCTATTGAAGTTGATATAAAGCCATGGCGGCATAACGGCAGTGCATTTAGAAGAATTCCGTAAGCTTATATTTAGGTATAAAGTCGATTTTTTGTATATACACATTTAGCAATCGATATCGAAATGCTTCAATTCATTAGTTTAACATATTTAAGTTAATTAACCTTCTTTAACGTATTGAAGGTGATATGAAGCCATGGCGGCATAACGGCAGTGTATGTAGAAGAATACCGTAATTTTATATTTAGGTATAAAGTCGATTTTGCTGTATATATGCACTTTGCAGTCGATATCGAAATGCTTCAAATCATTAGTTTAACATATTTAAGTTAATTAACCTTCTTTAACATATTGAAGTTTATATAAAGCCATGGCAGCATAACGACAGTACATTTGGAAGAATTCCGTAATCTTATATTTAGGTATAAAGTCGATTTTTTGTATATGCACATTTAGCAATCGATATCGAAATGCTTCAAATCATTAGTTTAACATATTTGAGTTAGTTAACCGTCTTTAACCTATTGAAGTTGATATAAAGCCATGGTGGCATAACGGCAGTGCATTTAGAAGAATTCCGTAAGCTTATATTTAGGTATAAAGTCGATTTGTCTTGTATATATGCATTAAGCAGTCGATTTCGAAATGCTTCAAATCATTAGTTTAACACATTTAAGCTAATTAACCTTCTTTATCTTACTAAAGTTTACATAAAGCCATAACGGTATAACGGCAGAGCATTTGGAAGAATTTCGTAATCCTATATTTAGGTATAAAGCCGATTTTCTTGTGTATATGCATTAAGCAATCGATATCGAAATGCTTCAAATCATTAGTTTAACATATTTAAGCTAATGAAACTTCTTTAACGAACTGAACTAACCATAAAGCCATAACGGTATAACGGCAGTGCATTTGGAAGAATTCCGTAATCTTATATTTAGGTAAGAAGTCGATTTTCGTATATATACACATTTAGCAATCGATATTGAAATGCTTCAAATCATAAGTTTAACATATTTAAATTAATAAAACTTCTTTAACGCGCTGAAGTTAACGTAAAGCCATGGCGGCATAACGGCAGTGCATTTAGAAGAATTCCGTAATCTTATATTTAGGTATAAAGTCGACTTTCTTCGAAATGCTTCAAATCATTAGTTTAACATATTTAAGTTAATTAACCTTCTTTATCTTATTGAAGCTTACATAAAGCATTAACGGTATAACGGCAGTGAATTTGGAAGAATTCCGTAATCTTGTATTTAGGTATAAAGTCGATTTTGTTGTATATGCACACTTAGCAATCGATATCGGGATGCTTCAACTCAATAGTTTAACATATTTAAGTTAATTGACTATCTTTATCTTACTTAAGTCTACAAAAGCCTTAACGGTATAACGGCAGTGCAGTTGGAAGAATTCCGTAATCTTATATTTAGGTATAAAGTCGATTTTCTTGTATATACACATTTAGCAATCGATATCGAAATGCTTCAAATCATTAGTTTAACATATTTAAGTTAATTAACTTTCTTTATCTTACTGAAGATTACATAAAGCCATAACGGTATAACGGCAGTACATTTGGAAGAATTCCGTAATCTTATATTTAGGTAAAAGTCGATTTTGTTGTATATACACTTTAGCAATCGATATCGAAATGCTTCAAATCATTAGTTTAACATGTTTAAGTTGTTTAAACCCTTTCCCTTAACGTATTGAAGTTAATATAAAGCCATGGCGGCATAACGACAGTACATTTGGAAGAATTCCGTAATCTTATATTTAGGTATAAAGTCGATTTTCTTGTATATATGCATTTAGCAATCGATATCGAAATGCTTCAAATCATTAGTTTAACATATTTGAGTTTAACCGTTTCTTTAACGTATTGAAGTTGATATAAAGCCATAAGGGTATAACGGCAGTGCATTTAGAAGAATTCCGTTATCTTATGTTTATGTATAAAGTCGATTTTCTTGTATATATGCATTTAGCAATCGATATCGAAATGCTTCAAATCATTAGTTTAACATATTTAAGCTAATTAACCTTCTTTATCTTACTTAAGTCTACAAAAGCCTTAACGGTATAACGGCAGTGCATTTGGAAGAATTCCGTAATCTTATATTTTGGTATAAAGTCGATTTTCTTGTATATACACTTTAGCAATCGATATCGAAATGCTTCAAATCATTAGTTTAACATATTTAAGTTAATTAACTTTTTTTAAATCTTACTGAAGTTTACATAAAGCCATAACGGTATAACGGCAGTACATTTGGAAGAATTCCGTAATCTTATATTTAGGTAAGAAGTCGATTTTGTTGTATTTTGCACACTTAGCAATCGATATAGAATCCCTTAAACTCAATAGTTTAACATATTTAAGTTAATTAACTTCTTTATCTTACTTTAGTCTACAAAAGCCTTCCGGTATAACGGCAGTGCATTTGGAAGAATTTCTTAATCTTATATTTAGGTATAAAGTCGATTTTCTTGTACATACACATTTAGCAATCGATATCGAAATGCTTCAAATCATTAGTTTAACATATTTGATTTAAAGTTAACCTTCTTTAACGTATTGAAGGTGATATAAAGCCATGGCGGCATAACGGCAGTGTATATAGAAGAATTCCGTAATCTTATATTTAGGTATAAAGTCGATTTTTTGTATATACACATTTAGCAATCGATATCGAAATGCTTCAATTCATTAGTTTAACATATTTAAGTTAAGTTAACCTTCTTTAACGTATTGAAGGTGATATGAAGCCATGGCGGCATAACGGCAGTGTATGTAGAAGAATACCGTAATTTTATATTTAGGTATAAAGTCGATTTTGCTGTATATATGCACTTTGCAGTCGATATCGAAATGCTTCAAATCATTAGTTTAACATATTTAAGTTAATTAACCTTCTTTAACATATTGAAGTTTATATAAAGCCATGGCAGCATAACGACAGTACATTTGGAAGAATTCCGTAATCTTATATTTAGGTATAAAGTCGATTTTCTTGTATATATGCACTTTAGCAATCGATATCGAAATGCTTCAAATCATTAGTTTAACATATTTAAGTTAATTAACCTTCTTTAACTATTGAAGTTTAATAAAGCCATGGAGGCATAACGGCAGTACATTTGGAAGAATTCCGTAATCTTATATTTAGGTATAAAGTCGATTTTCTTGTATATATGCATTAAGCAATCGATATCGAAATGCTTCAAATCATTAGTTTAACATATTTAAGTTAAGTAACCTTCTTTAACGTATTGAAGTTGATATAAAGCCATGGCGGCATAACGGCAGTGCATTTGGAAGAATTCCGTAATCTTATATTTAGGTATAAAGTCGATTTTCTTGTATATACACATTTAGCAATCGATATCGAAATGCTTCAAATCATTAGTTTAACATATTTAAGTTAATTAACTATCTTTATCTTACTTAAGGCTACAAAAGCCTTCCCGGTATAACGACAGTGCATTTGGAAGAATTTCGTAACCTTATATTTAGGTGTAAAGTCGATTTTCTTGTACATACACATTTAGCAATCGATATCGAAATGCTTCAAATCATTAGTTTAACATATTTGAGTTAGTTAACCGTCTTTAACGTATTGAAGTTTATATAAAGCCATGGCGGCATAACGGCAGTGTATATAGAAGAATTCCGTAATTTTATATTTAGGTATAAAGTCGATTTTCTTGTATATACACATTTAGCAATCGATATTGAAATGCTTCAATTCATTAGTTTAACATATTTAAGTTAATTAACCTTCTTTAACATATTGAAGTTTATATAAAGCCATGGCAGCATAACGACAGTACATTTGGAAGAATTCCGTAATCTTATATTTAGGTATAAAGTCGATTTTTTGTATATACACATTTAGCAATCGATATCAAAATGCTTCAAATCATTAGTTTAACATATTTGAGTTAGTTAACCGTCTTTAACCTATTGAAGTTGATATAAAGCCATGGCGGCATAACGGCAGTGCATTTAGAAGAATTCCGTAAGCTTATATTTAGGTATAAAGTCGATTTTTTGTATATACACATTTAGCAATCGATATCGAAATTCTTCAGTTCATTACTTTAACATATTTAAGTTAAGTAACCTTCTTTAACGTATTGAAGGTGATATGAAGCCATGGCGGCATAACGGCAGTGTATGTAGAAGAATTCCGTAATTTTATATTTAGGTATAAAGTCGATTTTGCTGTATATATGCACTTTGCAGTCGATATCGAAATGCTTCAAATCATTAGTTTAACATATTTAAGTTAATTAACCTTCTTTAACATATTGAAGTTTATATAAAGCCATGGCAGCATAACGACAGTACATTTGGAAGAATTCCGTAATCTTGTTTTTAGGTAAAGTCGATTTTTTTTGTATATATGCATTTAGCAATCGATATCGAAATGCTTCAAATCATTAGTTTAACTTATTTAAGTTAATTAACTTTCTTTATCTTACTGAAGTTTACATTAAGCCATAACGGTATAACGGCAGTGCATTTTGAAGAATTCCGTAATCTTATATTTCGGTATAAAGTCGATTTTGTTGTATATACACATTTAGCAATCGATATCGAAATGCTTCAAATCATTAGTTTAACATATTTAAGTTAGTTAACCTTCTTTAGCGGATCGAAGGTGATATAAAGCCATGGCGGCATAACGGCAGTCATTTAGAAGAATTCCGTAATCTTATATTTAGGTATAAAGTCGATTTTCTTGTATATATGCATTTAGCAATCGATATCGAAATGCTTCAAATCATTAGTTTAACATATTTAAGTAATTAACCTTCTTTATCTTACTTAAGCTACAAAAGCCATAACGGTATAACGGCAGTACATATGGAAGAATTCCGTAATCTTATATTTCGGTATAAAGTCGATTTTGTTGTATATACACATTTAGCAATCGATATCTAAATGCTTCAAATCATTAGTTTAACATGTTTAAGTTAATTAAATTTCTTTATCTTACTGAAGTTTACATAAAGCCATAACGGTATAAAGGCAGTGCATTTGGAAGAATTCCGTAATCTTATATTTAGGTATAAGGTCGATTTTGTTGTATATACACACCCAGCAATCTATATCGAGATGCTTCATTTCAATAGTTTAACATTTTTAAGTCAATTAACTATCTTTATCTTACTTAAGTTTACAAAAGCCTTAACGGTATAACGGCAGTGCATTTGGAAGAATTCCGTAATCTTAAATTTAGGTATAAAGTCGATTTTGTTGTACGTACACATTTAGCAATCGATATCGAAATGCTTCAAATCATTAGTTTAACATATTTAAGTTAAGTAATCTTCTTTAACGTATTGAAGGTGATATGAAGCCATAGCGGCATAACGGCAGTGCATATAGAAGAACTCCGTAATCTTATATTTAGGTATAAAGTCGATTTTGTTGTATATACGCACTTTTCAACCGATATCGAAATTCTTCAAATCATTAGTTTGACATATTTAAGTTAATTAACCTTCTTTAACGTATCGAAGGTGATATAAAGCAATGGCGGCATAACGACAGTACACTTGGAAGAATTCCGTAATCTTATATTTAGGTATTAAGTCGATTTTCTTGTATATATGCATTTAGCAATCGATATCGAAATGCTTCAAATAACTGGTTTAACATATTTAAGTTAATAAACCTTCTTTAACGAACAGAAGTTAACATAAAGCCATAACGGCATAACGCCAGTGCATGTAGAAGAATTCCGTAATTCTTATATTTAGGTATAAAGTCGATTTTCTTGTATATACACATTATGCAATCGATATCGATATGCTTCAAATCATTAGTTTAACATATTTAAGCTAACTAACCTTCTTTATCTTACTGAAGTTTACATAAAGCCATAACGGTATAACGGCAGTGCATTTGGAAGAATTCCGTAAACTTATATTTAGGTAAGAAGTCGATTTTGTTGTATATACACATTTAGCAATCGAGATCGAAATGCTTCAAATCATTAGTTTAACATGTTTAAGTTTATTAACCTTCCTTTACGTATTAAAGTTAATACAAAGCCATGGCGGCATAACGACAGTACATTTGGAAGAATTCCGTAATCTTATATTTAGGTATAAAGTCGATCTTCTTGTATTTGTGCATTAAGCAATCGATTTCGAAATGCTTCAAATTACTGGTTTAAAATATTTAAGTTGATAAACCTTCTTTAACGAACTGAAGTTAACACAAAGCCATAACGGCATAACGGCTTTGCATTTAGAGGAACACCGTTATCTTATATTTAGCTATAAAGTCGATTTTCTTGTATATACACATTTAGCAATCGATATCGAAATGCTTCAAATCATTAGTTTAACATATTTGAGTTAATAAACCTTCTTTAACGAACTGAAGTTGGCATAAAGCCATTGCGGCATAACGGCAGTGCATTTAGAAGAATTCCGTAATCTTATATTTTGGTATAAAGTCGATTTTGTTGTATATACGCATTTTGAAATCGATATCGAGGTACTTCAAGTCATTAGTTTAACATACTTAAGTTAATTAACCTTCTTTAACGTATTGAAGGTGATATAAAGCCATGGCGGCATAACGACAGTACATTTGGAAGAATTCCGTAATCTTATATTTAGGTATAAAGTCGATTTTCTTGTATATATGCATTAGGCAATCGATTTCGAAATGCTTCAAATAACCGGTTTAACATATTTCAGTTAATAAACCTTCTTTATCTTACTGAAGTTTACATAAAGCCGTAACGGTATAACGGCAGCGCATTAGAAGAATTCCGTAATCTTATATTTAGGTATAAAGTCGATTTTCTTGTATATACGCATTTAGCAATCGATATCGAAATGCTTCAAATCATTAGTTTAGCATATTTAATTTAATTAACCTTCTTTAACATATAGAAGTTGATGTAAAGCCATTACGGCATAACGACAGTACATTTGGCAGAATTCCGTAATCTTATATTTAGGTATAAAACCGATTTTGTTGTACATACACATTCAAATCATTAGTTTAACATATTTAAGTTAATAAGCCTTCTTTAGCGAACAGAAGTTAACATAATGCCATGACGGCATAACGGCAGTGCATTTAGAAGAATTTCGTAATCTTATATTTAGGTATAAATTCGTTTTTCTTTTATATATGCATTATGCAATCGATTTCGAAATGCTTCAAATCATTAGTTTAACATATTTAAGCTAATTACCCTTCTTTTTCTTACTGAAGTTTACATAAAGCCGTAACGGTATAACGGCAGAGCATTTGGAAGAATTCCGTAATCTTATATTTAGGTATAAAGTCGATTTTCTTGTATATATGCATGCAGCAATCGATATCGAAATGCTTCAAATCATTAGTTTAACATATTTAAGTTAATAAAACTTCTTTAATGAACTGAAGTTAACATAAAGCCATAACGGCATAACTGCCATGCATTTAGAAGAATTGCGTTATATTATATTTAGGTATAAAGGCGATTTTCTTATATATACACATTTAGCAATAGATATCGAAATGCTTGAAATTAATAGTTTAACATATTGGAGTTAATAAAGCTTCTTTGACGCACTGAAGTTAACATAAAGCCATGGCGGCATAACGGCAGTGCATTTAGAAGAATCCCGTAATCTTTTATTTAGGTATAAACTCGATTTTGTTGTATATACGCATTTAGCAATCGATATCGAAATGCGTCAAATCATTAGTTTAACATATTTAAGCTAATTACCCTTCTTTATCTTACTGAAGTTTACATAAAGCCGTAACGGTATAACGGCAGAGCATTTGGAAGAATTCCGTAATCTTATATTTAGGTATAAAGTCGATTTTCTTGTACATATGATGCAGCAATCGATATCGAAATGCTTCAAATCATTAGTTTAACATATTTAAGTTAATAAAACTTCTTTAACGAACTGATGTTAACATAAAGCCATAACGGCATAACTGCCATGCATTTAGAAGAATTGCGTTATATTATATTTAGGTATAAAGTCGATTTTCTTGTATATACACATTATGCAATGGATATCGAAATGCTTCAAATCATTAGTTTAACATATTTAAGATAACTAACATTCTTTACCTTACTGAAGTTAACATAAAGCCATAACGGCATAACGGCCGTGCATTTGGAAGAATTCCGTTATCTTATATTTAGGTAAGAAGTCGATTTTGTTGTATATACACATTTAGCAATCGATATCGAAATGCTTCAAATCATTATTTTAACACATTTAAATTAAGTAACCTTCTTTAACGTATTGAAAGTGATATAAAGCCATGGCGGCATAACGACAGTACATTTGGAAGAATTCCGTAGACTTATATTTAGGTATGAAGTCGATTTTGTTGAATATACACATTTAGCAATCGATGTCGAAATGCTTCAAATCATTAGTTTAACATATTTAAGTTAATTAACCCTCTTTATCTTACTGAAGTCCACAAAAGCCTTAACGGCATAACGGCAGTGCATTTAGAAGAACTACGTAATCTTATATTTGGGTATAAAGTCGATTTTCTGGTATATACTCATTCAGCAATCGATAACGAAATGACTCAATTCATTACTTTAACATATTTAAGTAAGTTAACATTCTTTATCTTACTGAAATTTACATAAAGCCATAACGGTATAACGGCAGTATATTTGTATGAATTCCGTTATCTTATATTTAGGTATAAAGTCGATTTTGTTGTACATGCACATTTAGCAATCGATATCGAAATGCTTCAAATCATTAGTTTAACATATTTAAATTAAGTAACCTTCTTTAACGTATCGAAGGTGATATAAAGCAATGACGGCATAACGACAGTACATTTGGAAGAATTCCGTAATCTTATATTTAGGTATTAAGTCGATTTTCTTGTATATATGCATTTAGCAATCGATATCGAAATGCTTCAAATAACTGGTTTAACATATTTAAGTTAATAAACCTTCTTTAACGAACAGAAGTTAACATAAAGCCATAACGGCATAACGCCAGTGCATGTAGAAGAATTCCGTAATTCTTATATTTAGGTATAAAGTCGATTTTCTTGTATATACACATTATGCAATCGATATCGATATGCTTTAAATCATTAGTTTAACATATTTAAGTTAATTAACCCTCTTTATCTTACTGAAGTCCACAAAAGCCTTAACGGCATAACGGCAGTGCATTTAGAAGAACTACGTAATCTTATAATTGGGTATAAAGTCGATTTTCTGGTATATACTCATTCAGCAATCGATAACGAAATGACTCAAATCATTAGTTTAACATATTTAAGTTAATTAACATTCTATATCTTACTGAAGTTTACATAAAGCCATAACGGTATAACGGCAGTGCATTAAGAGGAACTCCGTTATCTTATATTTAGGTATAAAGTCGATTTGCTTGTATATACACATTTAGCAGTCGATATAGAAATGCTTCAAATCATTAGTTTAACATATTTGAGTTAGTAAACCTTCTTTAACGAACTGAAGGTGATATAAAGCCATGGAGGCATAACGACAGTACATTTGGAAGAATTCCGTAATCTTGTATTTAGGTATAAATTCGATTTTCTTGTATATAAACATTTAGCAATCGATATCGAAATGCTTCAAATCATTAGTTTAACATATTTAAGTTAATTAACCTTCTTTAACGTATTGAAGTTGATATAAAGCCATGGCGGCAAAACGGGAGTGCATTTGGAAGAATTCCGTAATCTTGTATTTAGGTATAAATTCGATTTTCTTGTATATAAACATTTAGCAATCGATATCGAAATGCTTCAAATCATTAGTTTAACATATTTAAAATAATTAACTTTCTTTATCTTACTGAAGTTTACATAAAGCCATAACGGTATAACGGCAGTGCATTTGGAAGAATTCCGTAATCTTATATTTAGGTAAGAAGTCGATTTTGTTGTATATACACATTTAGCAATCGATATCGAAATGCTTCAAATCATTAGTTTAACATATTTAAGTTAATTAACCTTCTTTAACCAACTGAAGTTAACATAAAGCCATAACGACAAAACGGCCGTGCATTTGGAAGAATTCCGTTATCTTATATTTAGGTAAGAAGTCGATTTTCTTGTATATACACATTTAGCAATCGATATGGAAATGCATCAAATCGTTAGTTTAACATATCTAAGTTAATAAAACTTCTTCAACGAACTGAAATTAACATAAAGCCATAACGGCATAACGGCCGTGCATTTGGAAGAATTCCGTAACCTTATATTTAGGTATAAAGTCGAGTTTGTTATATATACACATTTAGCAATCGATATCGAAGTGCTTTCAATCATTAGTTTAACATATTTAAGTTAATTAACTTTCTTTAACGTATTGAAGTTATATAAAGCCATGGCGGCATAACGGCAGTGCATTTAGAAGAATTCCGTAATCTTATACTTAAGCATAAATCCGATTTTCTTGTATATACACATTTAGCAATCGATATCGAAATGCTTCAAATCATTAGTTTAACATATTTAAGTTAATAAAACTTCTTTAACCAACTGAAGTTAACATAAAGCCATAACGGCATAACGGCCGTGCATTTGGAAGAGTTCCGTTATCTTATATTTAGGTAAGAAGTCGATTTTGTTGTATATACACATTTAGCAATCGATATCGAAATGCTTCAAATCATTATTTTAACACATTTAAATTAAGTAACCTTCTTTAACGTATTGAAGGTGATATAAAGCCATGGCGGCATAACGGCAGTGCATTTGGAAGAATTCCGTTATCTTGTATTTAGGTATAAATTCGAATTTCTTGTATATAAACATTTAGCAATCGCTATCGAAATGCTTCAAATCATTAGTTTAACATATTTAAGCTAATTAACTTTCTTTATCTTACTGAAGTATACATAAAGCCATAACGGTATAACGGCAGTGCATTTGGAAGAATTCCGTAATCTTATATTTAGGTAAGAAGTCGATTTTGTTGTATATACACATTTAGCAATCGATATCGAAATGCTTCAAATCATTAGTTTAACATATTTAAGTTAATTAACCTTCTTTAACGTATTGAAAGTGATATAAAGCCATGGCGGCATAACGACAGTACATTTGGAAGAATTCCGTAGACTTATATTTAGGTATGAAGTCGATTTTTTTGAATATACACATTTAGCAATCGATGTCGAAATGTTTCAAATCATTAGTTTAACATATTTAAGTTAATTAACCCTCTTTATCTAACTGAAGTCCACAAAAGCCTTAACGGCATAACGGCAGTGCATTTAGAAGAACTACGTAATCTTATATTTGGGTATAAAGTCGATTTTCTGGTATATACTCATTCAGCAATCGATAACGAAATGACTCAAATCATTAGTTTAACATATTTAAATTAAGTAACCTTCTTTAACGTATCGAAGGTGATATAAAGCAATGACGGCATAACGACAGTACATTTGGAAGAATTCCGTAATCTTATATTCAGGTATTAAGTCGATTTTCTTGTATATATGCATTTAGCAATCGATATCGAAATGCTTCAAATAACTGGTTTAACATATTTAAGTTAATAAACCTTCTTTAACGAACAGAAGTTAACATAAAGCCATAACGGCATAACGCCAGTGCATGTAGAAGAATTCCGTAATTCTTATATTTTGGTATAAAGTCGATTTTCTTGTATATACACATTATGCAATCGATATCGATATGCTTTAAATCATTAGTTTAACATATTTAAGTTAATTAACCCTCTTTATCTTACTGAAGTCCACAAAAGCCTTAACGGCATAACGGGTATAAAGTCGATTTTCTGGTATATACTCATTCAGCAATCGATAACGAAATGACACAAATCATTAGTTTAACATATTTAAGTTAATTAACATTCTATATCTTACTGAAGTTTACATAAAGCCATAACGGTATAACGGCAGTGCATTAAGAGGAACTCCGTTATCTTATATTTAGGTATAAAGTCGATTTTCTTGTATATACACATTTAGCAGTCGATATAGAAATGCTTCAAATCATTAGTTTAACATATTTGAGTTAGTAAACCTTCTTTAACGAACTGAAGGTGATATAAAGCCATGGCGGCATAACGACAGTACATTTGGAAGAATTCCGTAATCTTGTATTTAGGTATAAATTCGATTTTCTTGTATATAAACATTTAGAAATCGATATCGAAATGCTTCAAATCATTAGTTTAACATATTTAAGTTAATTAACCTTCTTTAACGTATTGAAGTTGATATAAAGCCATGGCGGCATAACGGCAGTGCATTTGGAAGAATTCCGTAATCTTGTATTTAGGCATAAATTCGATTTTCTTGTATATAAACATTTAGCAATCGATATCGAAATGCTTCAAATCATTAGTTTAACATATTTAAAATAATTATCTTTCTTTATCTTACTGAAGTTTACATAAAGCCATAACGGTATAACGGCAGTGCATTTGGAAGAATTCCGTAATCTTATATTTAGGTAAGAAGTCGATTTTGTTGTATATACACATTTAGCAATCGATATCGAAATGCTTCAAATCATTAGTTTAACATATTTAAGTTAATTAACCTTCTTTAACGTATTGAAGGTGATATAAAGCCATGGCGGCATAACGACAGTACATTTGGAAGAATTCCGTAATCTTGTTTTTAGGTATAGTCGTTTTATTTGATGCTTCAAATCATTAGTTTAACATATTTAAGCTAATTAACCTTCTTTATCCTACTGAAGTTTACATAAAGCCATAACGGTATAACGGCAGAGCATTTGGAAGAATTTCGTAATCTTATATTTAGGTATAAAGTCGATTTTCTTGTATATATGCATTAAGCAATCGATATCGAAATGCTTCAAATCATTAGTTTAACATATTTAAGTTACTTAACCTTTTTTAAAGCATACGAAGTTCGTATAAAGCCATGGCAGCATAACGACAGTACATTTGGAAAAATTCCGTAATCCTATATTTAGGTATAAAGTCGATTTCGAAATGCTTCAAATCATTAGTTTAACATATTTAAGTTAAACAACTTTCTTTATCTTACTGAAGTTTACATAAAGCCATAACGGTATAACGGCAGTGCATTTGGAAGAATTTCGTAATCTTATATTTAGGTATAAAGTCGATTTTCTTGTATATATGCATTAAGCAATCGATATCGAAATGCTTCAAATCATTAGTTTAACATATTAAAGTTACTTAACCTTCTTTAACATAGTGAAGTTCGTACAAAGCCATGGCAGCATAACGACAGTACATTTGGAAAAATTCCGTAATCTTATATTTAGGTATAAAGTATATTTTCTTCTATCTACGCATTTAGCAATCGATTTCGAAATGCTTCAAATCATTAGTTTAACATATTTAAGCTAATTAATCTTCTTTATCTTAATGAAGTTTACATAAAGCCATAACGGTATAACGGCAGAGCATTTGGAAGAATTTCGTAATCTTATATTTAGGTATAAAGTCGATTTTCTTGTATATATGCATTAAGCAATCGATATCGAAATGCTTCAAATCATTAGTTTAACATATTTAAGTTACTTAACCTTCCTTAACATGCTGAAGTTCGTATAAAGCCATGGCAGCATAACGACAGTACATTTGGAAAAATTCCGTAATCCTATATTTAGGTATAAAGTCGATTTCGAAATGCTTCAAATCATTAGTTTAACATATTTAAGCTAATTAACCTTCTTTATCCTACTGAAGTTTACATAAAGCCATAACGGTATAACGGCAGAGCATTTGGAAGAATTTCGTTATCTTATATTTATGTATAAAGCCGATTTTCTTGTATATATGCATTAAGCAATCGATAGCGAAATGCTTCAAATCATTAGTTTAACATATTTAAGCTAATGAAACTTCTTTAACGAACTGAACTAACCATAAAGCCATAACGGCATAAGGACAGTACATTTAGAAGAATTCCGTTATCTTATATTTGGGTATAAAGTCGATTTTCTTATATATACACATTTAGCAATCGATATTGAAATGCTTCAAATCATTAGTTTAACATATTTAAATTAATAAAGCTTCTTTAACGCGCTGAAGTTAACATAAAGCCATGGCGGCATAACGGCAGTGCATTTAGAAAAATTCCGTAATCTTATATTTAGGTATAAAGTCGACTTTCTTTGAAATGCTTCAAATCATTAGTTTAACATATTTAAGTTAATTAACCTTCTTTATCCTATTGAAGCTTACATAAAGCATTAACGGTATAACGGCAGTGAATTTGGAAGAATTCCGTAATCTTGTATTTAGGTATATAGTCGATTTTGTTGTATATGCACACTAAGCAATCGATATCGGGATGCTTCAACTCAATAGTTTAACATATTTAAGTTAATTAACTTCTTTATCTTACTGAAGTCTCATAAAGCCATAACGGCATAACGGCAGTGCATTTAGAAGAATTCCGTAATCTTATATTTAGGTATAAAGTCGATTTTCTTGTATATACACATTTAGCAATCGATATCGAAATGCTTCAAATCATTAGTTTAACATATTTAAATTAATAACCTTCTTTACTTATGAAGTTTAATAAAGCCATAACGGCATAACGACAGTTACATTTGGAAAGCATGCTGATAACTTATATTTAGGAAAAATTCGATAATTTATATTCAGATTACAATCGATTCTTTGAAATGCTTCAAATCATTAGTTTAATATATTTAAGTTAAGTTAACCTTCTTTAACGTGATCGAAGGTGTATATAAAGCCATTAGCGGCAAACGGCAGTACATTTGGAAGAATTCCGTAATTTTGTTTTTAGGTAATAGTCGATTTTTTTGTAATATGACATTATAGACAATCGATATCGAAATGCTTCAAATCATAGTTTAACATATTTAAGTTAATAACTTCTTTATCTTACTGAAGTTTCATAAAGCCATAACGGGCTATAACGGCAGTGCATTTGGAAGAATTCCGTAATTCTTTATTTAGGTATAAATCGATTTTCTTGTATATACACATTTGCAATCGATATCGAATGCTTCAAATCATTAGTTTAACATATTTAAGCTTAATTAACCTTCTTTATCTTACTGAAGTTTACATAAAGCCATAACGGTATAACGGCAGTCATTTGGAAGAATTCCGTAATCTTATATTTAGGTAATAAAGTCGATTTGGTTGTATATACACATTTAGCAATCGATATCGAAATGCTTCAAATCATTAGTTTAACATATTTAAATTAATAACGCTTCTTTAACGATGAAGGTGATATAAAGCCATGGCGGCAAACGACAGTACATTTAAGAATTCCGTAATCTTGTATTTAGGTATAAATTCGATTTTCTTGTATATAAACATTTAGCAATCGATATCGAAATGCTTCCAATCATTAGTTTAACATATTTAAGTTAATTAACCTTCTTTAACGTATTGCAGTTGATATAAAGCCATGGCGGCATAACGGCAGTGCATTTGGAAGAATTCCGTAATCTTGTATTTAGGTATAAATTCGATTTTCTTGTATATAAACATTTAGCAATCGATATCGAAATGCTTCAAATCATTAGTTTAACATATTTAAAATAATTAACTTTCTTTATCCTACTGAAGTTTACATAAAGCCATAACGGTATAACGGCAGTGCATTTGGAAGAATTCCGTAATCTTATATTTAAGTAAGAAGTCGATCTTGTTGTATATACACATTTAGCAATCGATATCGAAATGCTTCAAATAATTAGTTTAACATATTTAAGTTAATTAACCTTCTTTAACGTATTGAAGGTGATATAAAGCCATGGCGGCATAACGACAGTACATTTGGAAGAATTCCGTAATCTTGTTTTTAGGTAAAGTCGATTTTTTTTGTATATATGAGTTAGCAATCGATATCGAAATGCTTCAAATCATTAGTTTAACATATTTAAGTTAATTAGCTTTCTTTATCTTACTGAAGTTTACATAAAGCCATAACGGTATAACGGCAGTGCATTTGGAAGAATTCCGTAATCTTGTATTTAGGTATAAAGTCGATTTTCTTGTATATATGCATTAAGCAATCGATATCGAAATGCTTCAAATCATTAGTTTAACATATTTAAGCTAATTAACCTTCTTTATCTTACTGAAGTTTACATAAAGCCATAACGGTATAACGGCAGTGCATTTGGAAGAATTTCGTAATCTTATATTTAGGTATAAAGTCGATTTTCTTGTATATATGCATTAAGCAATCGATATCGAAATGCTTCAAATCATTAGTTTAACATATTTAAGCTAATTAACCTTCTTTAACATACTGAAGTTTATAAAGCCATAACGTATAACGGCAGTACTTTTGGGAAAAGAATTCCGTAACCCTATATTTAGGTATAAAGTCGATTTTCTTGTATATATGCATTAAGCAATCGATTTCGAAATGCTTCAAATCATTAGTTTAACATATTTAAGCTAATTAACCTTCTTTATCCTACTGAAGTTAACATAAAGCCTTAACGGTATAACGGCAGTGCATTTGGAAGAATTCCGTAATTTTATATTAAGGTATACAGTTGGTTTTCTTGTATATACACATTTAGCAATCGATATCGAAATGCTTCAAATCATTAGTTTAACATATTTGAGTTAGTTAACCGTCTTTAACGTATTGAAGGTGATATAAAGCCATGGCGGCATAATGGCGGTGCATTTAGAAGAATTCCGTAAGCTTATATTTGGGTATAAAGTCGATTTTTTGTATATACACATTTAGCAATCGATATCGAAATTCTTCAATTCATTAGTTTAACATATTTAAGTTAAGTAACCTTCTTTAACGTATTGAAGGGGATATGAAGCCATGGCGGCATAACGGCAGTGTATGTAGAAGAATTCCGTAATTTTATATTTAGGTATAAAGTCGATTTTGCTGTATATATGCACTTTGCAGTCGATATCGAAATGCTTCAAATCATTAGTTTAACATATTTAAGTTAATTAACCTTCTTTAACATATTGAAGTTGATATAAAGCCATGGCAGCATAACGACAGTACATTTGGAAGAATTCCGTAATCTTATATTTAGGTATAAAGTCGATTTTCTTTTATATATGCATTAAGCAATTGATTTCGAAATGCTTCAAATCATTATTTTAACATATTTAAGCCAAATAACCTTCTTTATCTTACTGAAGTTTACATAAAGCCATAATGGTATAACGGCAGAGCATTTGGAAGAATTTCGTAATCTTATATTTAGGTATAAAGTCGATTTTCTTGTATATACACATTAAGCAATCGATATCGGAATCCTGCAAATCATTAGTTTAACATATTTAAGCTAATGAAACTTCTTTAACGAACTGAGCTAACCATAAAGCCATAACGGCATAACGGCAGTGCATTTAGAGGAACTCCGTTATCTTATATTTCGGTATAAAGTCGATTTTCTTGTATATACACATTTAGCAATCGATATCGAAATTCTTCAAATCATTAGTTTAACATCTTTAAGTTAATTAACCTTCTTTAACATATTGCAGTTGATATAAAGCCATGGCAGCATAACGACAGTACATTTGGAAGAATTCCTTAATCTTATATTTAGGTATGAAGTCGATTTTCTTGTATATATGCATTAAGCAATCGATATCGAAATGCTTCAAATCATTAGTTTAACATATTTAATTTAATGAAATTTCTTTAACGAACTGAAGTTAACATAAAGCCATAAGGGTATAACGGCAGTGCATTTAGAAGAATTCCGTTATCATATGTTTATGTATAAAGTCGATTTTCTTGTATATATGCATTTAGCAATCGATAACGAAATGCTTCAAATCATTAGTTTAACATATTTAAGCTAATTAACCTTCTTTATCTTACTGCAGTTTACATAGAGCCTTAAAGGTATAACGGCAGTGCATTTGGAAGAATTCCGTAATCTTATATTTAGGTATAAAATCGATTTTCTTGTATATATGCATTAAGCAATCGATATCGAAATGCTTCAAATCATTAGTTTAACATATTTAAGTTAATTAACCTTATTTATCTTATTTAAGTTTACATAAAGCCATAACGGTATAACGGCAGTGCATTTGGAAGAATTCCGTAATCTTATATTTAAGTATAAAGTCGATTTTGTTGTACATACACATTTAGCAATCGATATCGAAATGCTTCAAATCATTAGTTTAACATATTTGAGTTAGTTAACCGTCTTTAACGAATTGAAGGTGATATAAAGCCATGGCGGCATAACGGCATTGCATTCAGAAGAATTCCGTTAGTTAATATTTAGGTATAAAGTCGATTTATTGTATATGCTTCAAATCATTAGTTTAACATATTTGAGATAGTTAACCGTCTTTAACGTATTGAAGGTGATATAAAGCCATGGCGGCATAAGGGCAGTGCATTTAGAAGAATTCCGTAAGTTTATATTTAGGTATAAAGTCGATTTTGTTGTGTATACACACTTAGCAATCGATATCGAGATGCTACAACTCATTAGTTTAACATATTTAAGTTAATTTACTTTCTTTATCTTACTGAAGTATACATAAATCCATAACGGTATAACGGCAGTGCATTTGGAAGAATTCCGTAATCTTATATTTAGGTAAGAAGTCATTTTTTTTGTATATACACATTTAGCAATCGATATCGAAATGCTTCAAATCATTAGTTTAGCATATTTGAGTTAGTTAACCGTCTTTAACCTATTGAAGTTGGTATAAAGCCATGGCGGCATAACGGCAGTGCATTTAGAAGAATTCCGTAAGCTTATATTTAGGTATAAAGTCGATTTTTTGTATATACACATTTAGTAATCGATATCGAAATGCTTCAAATCATTAGTTTAACATATTTAAGTTAAGTACCTTCTTTAACGTATTGAAGGTGATATGAAGCCATGGCGGCATAACGGCAGTGCATTTGGAAGAATTCCGTAATCTTATATTTAGGTATAAAATCGATTTTCTTGTATATACACATTTAGCAATCGATATCGAAATGCTTCAAATCATTAGTTTAACATATTTGAGTTAGTTAACCGTCTTTAACGTATTGAAGGTGATATAAAGCCATGGCGGCATAATGGCAGTGCATTTAGAAGAATTCCGTAAGCTTATATTTAGGTATAAAGTCGATTTTTTGTATATACACATTTAGCAATCGATATCGAAATTCTTCAATTTATTAGTTTAACATATTTAAGTTAAGTAACCTTCTTTAACGTATTGAAGGTGATATGAAGCCATGGCGGCATAACGGCAGTGTATGTAGAAGAATACCGTAATTTTATATTTAGGTATAAAGTCGATTTTTCTGTATATATGCACTTTGCAGTCGATATAGAAATGCTTCAAATCATTAGTTTAACATATTTAAGTTAATTAACCTTCTTTAACATATTGAAGTTTATATAAAGCCATGGCAGCATAACGACAGTGCCTTTAGAAGAATTCCGTAAGCTTATATTTAGGTATAAAGTCGATTTTGTTGTATATACAAACTTAGCAATCGATATAGAGATGCCTTAACTCAATAGTTTAACATATTTAAGTTAATTAACTATCTTTATCTTACTTAAGTCTAAAAAAGCCTTCCCGGTATAACGACAGTGCATTTGGAAGAATTTCGTAACCTTTTATTTAGGTGTAAAGTCGATTTTCTTGTACATACACACTTAGCAATCGATATCGAAATGCTTCAAATCATTAGTTCAACATATTTAAGTTAAGTAACCTTCTTTAACGTATTAAATGTGATATGCAGCCATGGCGGCATAACGGCGGTGTATGTAGAAGAATTCCGTAATCTTATATTTAGGTATAAAGTCGATTTTTTTGTATATACGCACCTTGCAATCGATATCGAAATTCTTCAAATCATTAGTTTAACACATTTAAGTTAATTAACCTTCTTTAACATATTGAAGTTGATATAAAGCCATGGCAGCATAACGACAGTACATTTGGAAGAATTCCGTAATCTTATATTTAGGTATAAAATCGATTTTCTTGTATATACTCATTAAGCAATCGATATCGAAATGCTTCAAATCATTAGTTTAACATATTTAAGTTAATTAGCCTTCTTTATCTTACTGAAGTTTACATAAAGCCATAACGGTATAACGTCAGTGCATTTGGAAGAATTCCGTACTCTTATATTTAGGTATAAAGTCGATTTTGTTGCATATACACACTTAGCAATCGATATCTAGATGCTTCAACTCAATAGTTTAACATATTTAAGTTAATTAACTATCTTTATCTTACTTAAGTCTACAAAAGCCTTAACAGTATAACGGCAGTGCATTTGGAAGAATTCCGTAATCTTATATTTAGGTATAAAGTCGATTTTGTTGTACATATACATTTAGCAATCGATATCGAAATGCTTCAAATCATTAGTTTAACATATTTAAGTTAAGTAACCTTCTTTAACGTATTGAGAGTGATATGAAGCCATGGCGGCATAACGGCAGTGTATGTAGAAGAATTCCGTAATCTTACATTTAGGTATAAAGTCCCTTTTGTTGTATATACGCACTTTGCAATCGATATCGAAATTCTTCAAATCATTACTTTAACATATTTAAGTTAATTAACCTTCTTTAACATATTGAAGTTGATGTAAAGCCTTGGCAGCATAACGACAGTATATTTGGAAGAATTCCGAAATTCTTATTTTTAAAGGTAAAAAAGTCGATTTTGTTGTATATATCATTTGCAATCGATTTCGAAATGCTTAAAACTAAATTAGTTTAACATATTTGATTTAAATTTAAACCCTTCTTTATCTTATTGCAGTTTACAAAAGCCTTAACGGTATAATTGAAAGTGTTTGGAAGAATTCCGTAATCTTATATTTGGGTTATAAAGTTGATTTTGTTGTATATACGCATTGGGGGGGGGGGGGGGGGGGGGGGGGGGGGGGGGGGGGGGGGGGGGGGGGGGGGGGGGGGGGGGGGGGGGGGGGGGGGGGGGGGGGGGGGGGGGGGGGGGGGGGGGGGGGGGGGGGGGGGGGGGGGGGGGGGGGGTTTTTTTTTTTTTTTTTTTTTTTTTTTTTTTTTTTTTTTTTTTTTTTTTTTTTTTTTTTTTTTTTTTTTTTTTTTTTTTTTTTTTTTTTTTTTTTTTTTTTTTTTTTTTTTTTTTTTTTTTTTTTTTTTTTTTTTTTTTTTTTTTTTTTTTTTTTTTTTTTTTTTTTTTTTTTTTTTTTTTTTTTTTTTTTTTTTTTTTTTTTTTTTTTTTTTTTTTTTTTTTTTTTTTTTTTTTTTTTTTTTTTTTTTTTTTTTTTTTTTTTTTTTTTTTTTTTTTTTTTTTTTTTTTTTTTTTTTTTTTTTTTTTTTTTTTTTTTTTTTTTTTTTTTTTAAAAATCAATTTAATTTAGGTTAACCTTCTTTATCTATATTGAAGTTTACTAAAGCCAATAACGGTATAACGTACAGTACATTTGGAAGAATTCCGTAATCTTATATTAAGGTATAAAGATCGATTTTCTTGTATATACATTAAGCAATCGATATCGAAATGCTTCATAATCATTAGTTTAACATATTTAAGTTAATAAGCTTCTTTATCTTACTGAAGTTTACATAAAGCCATAAGCGGTATAACGGCAGTGCATTTGGAAGAATTCCGTATCTTATATTTAGGTATAAGTCGATTTTCTTGTATATACGCATTTAGCAATCGATATCGAAATGCTTCAAATCATTAGTTTAACATATTTAAGTTAATTAACCTTCTTTATCTTACTAAAGTTACATAAAGCCATAACGGTATAACGGCAGTAGCATTTGGAAGAATTCCGTAATCTTATATTTAGGTATAAAGTCGATTATGTTGTATATATACATTAGCAATCGATATCGAAATGCTTCAAATCATTAGTTTAACATATTTAAGTTAATAACCTTCTTTAACGTATTGAAGTTGCATAAAGCCATGGCGGCATAACGGCAGTGCATTTGGAAGAATTCCGTAATCTTATATTTAGGTATAAAGTCGATTTTCTTGTATATACCATTTAGCAATCGATATCGAAATGCTTCAAATCATTAGTTTAACAATTTAAGCTAATTAACCTTCTTTATCTTATGAAGTTTACATAAAGCCATAACAGTATAACGCAGTGCATTTGGAAGAATTCCGTATATCTTATATTTAGGTATAAAATCGATTTTCGTTGTATCATATACATTTAAGAAATCGACATCGAAATGCTTCAAACTCATTAGTTTAACATATATTAAGTTAAGTAGACTTCTTTATACATATTAAGTCGATACAAAAGCCATAACGGTATAACATATACAGTTATGGAAGAATTCCGTAATCTTATATTTAAGTTATAAAGTCGATTTTCTTGCATATACAGCATTTAAGCAATCGTATCTAATTGCTTCAAATCATTAGTTTAACATATTTAAGTTAATTAACTTCTTTAACTTACTGAAGTTACATAAAGCCATGGCGGCATAACGGCAGTGCATTTGGAAGAATTCCGTAATCTTATATTTAGGTATAAAGTCGATTTTCTTGTATATACGCATTTAGCAATCGATATCGAAATGCTTCAAATCATTAGTTTAACATATTTAAGTTAATTAACCTTCTTTAACGTATTGAAGTTAATAAAGCCATGGCGGCATAACGACAGTACATTTGGAAGAATTCCGTAATCTTATATTTAGGTATAAAGTCGATTTTCTTGTATATATGCATTAAGCAATCGATTTCGAAATGCTTCAAATAACTTGTTTAACATATTTAAGTTAATAAACCTTCTTTAACGTACTGAAGTTAACATAAAGCCATAACGGCATAACGGCAGTGCATTTAGAAGAATTCCGTTATCTTATATTTAGGTATAAAGTCGATTTTTTGTATATACCATTTAGCAATCGATATCGAAATGCTTCAAATCATAGTTTAACATATTTAAGTTAATTAACTTCTTTAACGTACTTGAAGTTATAAAGCCATGGCGGCATAACGGCAGTGCATTTAGAAGAATTCCGTAATCTTATATTTAGGTATAAAGTCGATTTTCTTGTATATACCACATTTAAGCAATCTATATCGAAATGCTTTCAAATGCCATTATTTTGTACATATTTAAGTTAATTAACAGCTTCTTTAACGACTGAAGTTGACATAAAGCCATGGCGGCATACGGCAGTGCATTTAGAAGAATTCCGTTAATCTTATATTTAGGTATAAAGTCGATTTTCTTGTATATATGCATTAAGCAATCGGAATCGAAATGCTTCAAATCATTGGTTTAATATATTTAAGTTAATTAACCTTCTTTAACATGTTGAAGTTCATATAACGCCATGGCAGCATAACGACAGTACATCTGGAAGAATTCCGTAATCTTATATTTAAGTATTAAGTCGATTTTCTTGTTTATATGCATTAAGCAATCGATTTCGAAATGCTTCAAATCATTAGTTTAACATATTTAAGTTAATTACCTTCTTTAACGTATTGAAGGTGATATAAAGCCATAGCGGCATAAGGACAGTACATTTGGAAGAATTTCGTAATCTTGTTTTTAGTTATAAGTCGTTTTTTTTTGTATATATGCATTTAGCAATTAATATCGAAATGCTTCAAATCATTAGTTTAACATGTTTAAGTTAATTAACGTTCCTTACGTATTAAAGTTAATACAAAGCCATGGCGGTATAACGGTAGAGCATTTGGAAGAATTTCGTAATCTTATATTTAGGTATAAAGTCGATTTTCTTGTATATATGCATTAAGCATATCGAGATGCCTCAAATCATTAGTTTAACATATTTAATTTAATGAAATTTCTTTAACGAATGGAAGTTAACATAAAGCCATAACGGCATAACGGCCGTGCATTTAGAAGAATTCCGTTATCTTATATTTAGGTATAAAGTCGATTTTCTTTATATACATATTTAGCAATCGATATCGAAATGCTTCAAATCATTAGTTTAACATATTTAAGTAAATAAAGCTTCTTTAACGACTGAAGTTACATAAAGCCATGGCGGCATAACGGCAGTGCATTTAGAAGAATTCCGTAATCTTATATTTAGGTATAAAGTCGATTTTGTTGTATATACGCATTTAGCAATCGATATCGAGATTCTTCAAATCAATAGTTTAACATATTTAAGCTAATACAGCATCTTTAACGCACTGAAGTTGGCATAAATCAATGGCGGCATAACGGCAGTGCATGTAGAAGAATTCCGTAATCTTATATTTAGGTATAAAGTCGATTTTCTTGTATATACACATTTAGCAATCGATATCGAAATGCTTCAAATCATTTGTTTAACATATTTAAGTTAATTAACCTTCTTTAACGTATTGAAGTTAATATAAAGCCTTGGCGGCATAACGACAGTATATTTGGAAGAATTCCGTAATCTTATTTTTAAAGGTAAAAAAGTCGATTTTCTTGTATATATGCATTATGCAATCGATTTCGAAATGCTTCAAATCATTAGTTTAACATATTTAAGTTAATTAACCTTCTTTATCTTATTGAAGTTTACATAAAGCCATAACGTATAACGGCAGAGCATTTGGAAGAATTCCGTAATCTTATATTTAGGTATAAAGTCGATTTTCTTGTATATATGCATTTAGCAATCGATATCGAAATGCTTCAAATCATTAGTTTAACATATTTAAGTTAATAACCTTCTTTAAATCATACTGAAGTTGATACATAAAGCCATGGCGGCATAACGGCAGTAGCATTTGGAAGAATTCCGTAATCTTATATTTAATATATAAGTCGATTTTCTTGTATATACACATTAGCAATCTATATCGAAATGCTTCAAATCATTAGTTTAACATATTTAAGTTAATTAACCTTCTTTATCATATTGAAGTTCATAAAGCCTTAACGCATAACGGCATAGCATTTGGAAGAATTCCGTAACTTATATTTAGGTATAAAGTCGATTTTCTTGTATATATGCATTAAGCAATCGAATCGAAATGCTTCATTAATCATTAGTTTAACATATTTAAGTTAATAACTTCTTTAACTGTACTGAAGTTACATAAAGCCATGGCGGCATAACGGACAGTCATTTGGAAGAATTCCGTAATCTTATATTTAGGTATAAGTCGATTTTCTTGTATATATGCATTAAGCAATCGATTTCGAAATGCTTCAAATCATTAGTTTAACATATTTAAGTTAATTAACCTTCTTTAACGTATTGAAGTTAATATAAAGCCATAGCGGCATAACGGACAGTACATTTGGAAGAATTTCGTAATCTTATATTTAGGTATAAAGTCGATTTTGTTGTATATACCATTTAGCAATCGATATCGAAATGCTTCAAATCATTAGTTTAACATATTTAAGTTAATTAACTTCTTTAACGTATTGAAGTTATACAAAGCCATGGCGGATAACGGCAGTGCATTTGGAAGAATTCTCGTAATCTTATATTTAGGTATAAAGTCGATTTTCTTGTATATATGCATTTAGCAATCGATATCGAAATGCTTCAAATCATTAGTTTAACATATTTAAGTTAATAAACTTCTTTAACGACTGAAGTTAACATAAAGCCATAACGGCATGACGGCAGTGCATTTAGAAGGATTCAGTTATCTCATATTTAGGTATAAAGTCGATTTTCTTGTATATACATTAAGCAATCGGATATCGAGATGCTTCAAATCATTGAGTTTAACTATATTTAAGTAATAAGCATTTTAACTGTGAAGTTGCATATAACGCAATGGCGAGCATAACGGCAGTACATTAGAAGAATTCCGTAATCTTATATTTAAGTATAAAGTCGATTTTCTTGTATATACAGCATTTAGCAATCGATATCGAAATGCTTCAAATCATTAGTTTAACATATTTAAGTTAATTTACCTTCTTTAACGTATTGAAGTTGATATAAAGCCATGCGGCATAACGACAGTACATTTGGAAGAATTCCGTAATCTTATTTTAGTATAAAGTCGATTTTCTTGTATATATGCATTTAGCAATCGATATCGAAATGCTTCAAATCATTAGTTTAACATGTTTAAGTTAATTAACCTTCCTTAACGTATTAAAGTTAATACAAAGCCATGGCGGTATAACGGCAGAGCATTTGGAAGAATTCCGTAATCTTATATTTAGGTATAAAGTCGATTTTCTTGTATATATGCATTAAGCAACGATATCGAAATGCTCAAATCATTAGTTTAACATATTTAATTTAATAAACCTTCTTTAACGTACTGAAGTTAACATAAAGCCATAACGGCATAACGGCGTGCATTTAGAAGAATTCCGTTATCTTATATTTAGGTATAAAGTCGATTTTCTTGTATATACATATTTAGCAATCGATATCGAAATCTTCAAATCATTAGTTTAACATATTTAAGTTAATAAACCTTCTTTAACGACTGAAGTTAACATAAAGCCATGGCGGCATAACGGTAGTGCATTTAGAAGAATTCCGTAATCTTATATTTAGGTATAAAGTCGATTTTGTTGTATATACACATTTAGCAATCGATATCGAAATGCTTCAAATCATTAGTTTAACATATTTAAGCTAATAACTTTTACTATTGAAGTTGGCATAAAGCCATGGCGGCATAACGGCAGTGCATTTGGAAGAATTCCGTAATCTTATATTTAGGTATAAAGTCGATTTTCTTGTATATATGCATTTAGCAATCGATATCGAAATGCTTCAAATCATTGTTTAACATATTTAAGTTAATTAACCTTCTTTAACATATTGAAGTTATATAAAGCCATGGAAGCATAACGACAGTAATTTGGAAGAATTCCGTAATCTTATATTTAAGTATAAAATCGATTTTCTTGTATATATGCATTATGCAATCGATTTCGAAATGCTTCAAATCATTAGTTTAACATATTTAAGTTAATTAACCTTCTTTATCTTATTGAAGTTTACATAAAGCCATAACGGTATAACGGCACAGCATTTGGAAGAATTCCGTAATCTTATATTTAGGTATAAAGTCGTTTTGTTGTATATATCCATTAGCAATCGATATCGAAATTCTTCAAATCATTAGTTTAACATATTTAAGTTAATTAACTTCTTTAACGTATCAAGTATATAAAGCAATGGCGGTATAACGAGAGCATTTGGAAGAATCGTAGTCTTATATTTAGGTATAAAGTCGATTTTCTTGTATATATGCATTAAGCAATATCGAAATCCCTTCAAATCATTAGTTTAACATATTTAATTTAATTAACTTTCTTTAACATATTGAAGTTACATAAAGCCTTAACGGTATAACGGCACGTAATTTGGAAGAATTCCGTAATCTTATATTAGGTATAAAGTCAAAAAAAAAAAAAAAAAAAAAAAAAAAAAAAAAAAAAAAAAAAAAAAAAAAAAAAAAAAAAAAAAAAAAAAAAAAAAAAAAAAAAAAAAAAAAAAAAAAAAAAAAAAAAAAAAAAAAAAAAAAAAAAAAAAAAAAAAAAAAAAATTTCTTTAACATATTGAAGTTGATAAAAAGCCATGGCGGCATAACGACAGTACATTTGGAAGAATTCCGTAATCTTATATTTAATTATAAAGTCGATTTTCTTGTATATACATTAAGCAACGTATCGAAATGCTTCAAATCATTAGTTTAACATATTTAATTATAACCTTCTTTATCTTATGAAGTTTACATAAAGCCTAACAGTATAACGGCAGCATTTGGAAGAATTCCGTAATCTTATATTTGGTATAAGTCGATTTTTGTATATACATTAGCAATCGATATCGAAATCTTCATTCATTAGTTTAACAATTTAAGTTAATATCTTCTTTAACTATGAAGTTTACATAAAGCATACGGATAACGAAGCATTTGGAAGAATCCGTAACTTATATTTAGGTATAAGTCGATTTTCTTGTATATATGATTAAGCATCGATTTCGAATTGCTTCAAATATGTGTAACATATTTAATTAATTAACTTCTTTAACTAATGAAGTTTAATAAAGCCTTAACGGCATAACGGCCGCATTTGGAAGAATTCGTATCTTATTTAGGTATAAAGTCGATTTTTTTATATACCATTTAGCAATCGATATCGAATGCTTCATTTCATTAGTTTAACAATTTAAGTATAACTTCTTTAACTTATGAAGTTATTAAAGCCATACGGATAACGACAGCATTTGGAAGAATTCCGTAATCTTATATTTAGGTATTAGTCGATTTTCTTGTGTATATGCATTAAGCAATCGATATCGAAATGCTTCATTTCATTAATTTAACATATTTAAGCTAAATAACCTTCTTTATCTTACTGAAGTTTACATAAAGCCATAACGGTATAACGGCAGAGCATTTGGAAGAATTCGTTATCTTATATTTGGTATAAAGTCGATTATGTTGTATATACACACTTAGCAGTCGATATCGAAATGCTTCAAATCATTAGTTTAACATATTTAAATTAATAAAGCTTCTTTAACGAACTGTAGTTGGCATAAATCCATGGCGGCATAACGGCAGTGCATTTAGAAGAATTCCGTAATCTTATATTTAAGTATAAAGTCGATTTTCTTGTATATACATATTTAGCAATCGGTATCGAGATGCTTCAAATCATTAGTTTAACATATTTAAGCTAATTAACCTTCTTTATCTTAGTGAAGTTTACATAAAGCCTTAACTGTATAACGGCAGAGCATTTGGAAGAATTCCGTAATCTTATATTTGGTATAAAGTCGATTATGTTGTATATACACACTTAGCAATCGATATCGAAATGCTTCAAATCATTAGTTTAACATAATTAATTTAATTAACCTTCTTTATCTTATTGAAGTTTACATAAAGCCTTAACGGTATAACGGCACAGCATTTGGAAGAATTCCGTAATCTTATATTAAGGTATAAAGTCGATTTTCTTGTATATATGCATTAAGTGCTTCAACTCAATAGTTTAACATATTTAAGTTAATTAACCATCTTTATCTTACTTAAGTCTACAAAAGCTTTAACGACATAACGGCAGTGCATTTAGAAGAATTCCGTAATTTTATATTTAGGTATAAAGTCGATTTTCTTGTATATACACATTTAGCAATCGATATCGAAATGCTTCAACTCAAAAGCTTAACATATTTAAGTTAATTAACCCTCTTTATCTTACTGAAGTCTACAAAAGCCTTAACGGCATAGCGGCAGTGCATTAATAAGAATTACGCAATCTTATATTTAGGTATAAAGTCGTATTTCTTGTATATACTCATTTAGCAATCGATATCGAATCGCTTCAAATCATTAGTTTTACATTTTTAAGTTAATAAAGCTTCCTTAACGCACTGAACCTAACATAAAGCCATGGCGGCATAACGGTAGTGCACGTTGAAGAATTCCGTTATCTTATATTTAGGTATAATATCGATTTTCTTGTATATACATATTTAGCAATCGATATCGAAATGCTTCGAATCATTAGTCTAACATATTTAAGTTAATAAACTTTTTTTAGCTTACTGAAGTCTACACAAAGCCTTAACGGTATAACGGCAGTGCATTTAGGAGAAATCCGTAATCTTATATTTAGGTATAAAGTCGATTTTCTTGTATTTACATATTTAGCAATCGATATAGAAATGCTCAAAACCATCGTAATCTCAAATTTAGGTATAAAATCGAATTTTTGTATATACATATTTAGCAATCGATATTGAAATGCTTCAAATCATTAGTTTAACACATTTACGTTAATTAACCCTCTCTATCCTAATGACGTTAACATAAAGCTTTAACGGCATAACTGCAGTGCATTTAGAAGAATTAATTAATATTATATTTAGGTATAAAGTCGATTTTCTTGTATATACTCATTTAGCAATCGATATCGAAATGCTTCAAATCATTAGTTTAGCAAATTTTGGATAAAGTAGCTTTCTTTAACGCACTGAAATTAACATAACGCCATGGCGGCATAACGGCAGGGCATGTAGAAGAATTCCGTAATCTTATATTTAGGTAGTAATTCGATTTTGTCGTATATACACATTTATACTAACCTTCTTAACATATCGAAGATGATATAAAGCCATGGCGGCATAATGGCAATGCATGTAGAAGAATTCCGTAATCTTATATTTAGGTAGAAATTCGATTTTGTCGTATATACACGTTTAGCAATCGACATCGAAATGCTTCAAATTATTAGTTTAACATATTAAATTAACTAACCTTCTTAACATATTGAAGTTGATATAAAGCCATGGCGGCATAACGACAGTACATTTGGAAGAATGCCGTAATCTTATATTTAGGTATAAAGTCGATTTTCATGTATATATGCGTTAAGCAATCGATACCGAAATGCTTCAAACAACTGGTTTAACATATTTAAGTTAATAAACCTTTTTTAACGAACTGAAGTTAACATAAAGCCGTAACGGCAGTGCGTTAAGAAGAATTCCGTTCTCATATATTTAGGTATAAAGTCGATTTTCTTGTATATACACATTTAGCAATCGATATCGAAATGCTTCAAATCATTAGTTTAAGTTAATAAACCTTCTTTAACGAACAAACGTTGGCATAAAGTCATGGCGGCATAACGGCAGTGCATTTAGAAGAATTCCGTAATCTTATATTTAGGTATAAAGTCGGTTTTCTTGTATATACACATTTAGCAATCGATATCGAAATGCTTCAAATAATTAGTTTAACATATTTAAGTTAATAAACCTTCTTTATCTTACTGAAGTTTACATAATGCCATAACGGTATAACGGCAGCGCATTTAGAAGGATTCCTATATCTTATACTTAGGTATAAAGTCGATTTTCTTGTATATACACATTTAGCAATCGATATCGAAATGCTTCAATCATTAGTTTAACATATTTAAGTTAATAAAGCTTTTTAACGCACGAAGTTAACATAAAGCCATGGCGGCATAACGGCAGTGCATGTAGAAGAATTCCGTAATCTTATATTTAGGTATAAATCGATTTTCTTGTATATACACATTTAGCAATCGATATCGAAATGCTTCAAATCATTAGTTTAACATATTTAAGTTAATAAACCTTCTTTAACGAACTGAAGTTGGCATAAAGCCATGGCGGCATAACGGCAGTGCATTTAGAAGAATTCCGTAATCTTATATTTAGGTATAAAGTCGGTTTTCTTGTATATACACATTTTGCAATCGATATCGAAATGCTTCAAATCATTAGCTTAATATATTTAAGTTAATTTACCTTCTTTAACGAACTGAAGTTGGCATAAAGTCATGGCGGTATAACGGCAGTGCGTTTGGAAGAATTCCGTAATCTTATATTTAGGTATAAAGTCGATTTTCTTATATATACTCATTAAGCAATCGATATCGAAATACTTTATATCATTAGTTTAACATATTTAAGTTAATAAAGCTTCTTTAACGCACAGAAGTTAACATAAAGCCATGGCGGCATAACAGCAGTGCATGTAGAAGAATTCCGTAATCTTATATTTAGGAATAAAGTCGATTTTCTTGTATTTACCAAATGAGCAATCGATATCGAAATGCTTCAAACCATAAGTTCAACATATTTAAGTTAATTAATCTTCTTTAGCATATTGAAGGTGATATAAAGCCATGGCGGCATAACGACAGTACATTTGGAAGAATTCCGTAAACTTATATTTAGGTATAAAGTCGATTTAAGTGTATATACACATTTAGCAACCGATATCGAAATGCTTCAAATCATTAGTTTAACTTATTTAAGTTATATAACCCTCTTTATCATACTAAAGTCTACAAAAGCCTTAACGGCATAACGGCAGTGCATGTAGAAGAATTCAGTAATCTTATATTTAGGTATAAAGTCGATTTTTTTGTATATACATATTTAGCAATCGATATCGAAATGCTTCAAATCATAAGTTTAACATATTTAAGTTAATTAACCTTCTTTAATGTATTGAAGTTGATATAAAGCCATAACGGTATAACGTCAGTGCATTTGGAAGAATGCTTCAAATCATAAGTTTAACATATTTAAGATAATTAACCCTCTTTATCTTACTGAAGTCTACAAAAGCCTTAACGGTATAACGGCAATGCATTTAGAAGAATTACGTAATCTTATATTTAGGTACAAAGTCGATTATGTTGTACATACTTATTTAGCAATCGATATCGAAATGCTTCAAATCATTAGTTTAACATATTTAAGTTAATAAACCTTCTTTAACGAACTGAAGTTGGCATAAAGCCATAACGGTATAACGGCAGTGCGTTTGGAAGAATTCCGTAATCTTATATTTAGGTATAAAGTCGATTTTGTTGTGTATTCACATTTAGCAATCCATATCGAGATGCTTCAACTCAATAGTTTAACATATTTAAGTTAATTAACCTTCTTTAACGTATTGAAGTTTATATAAAGCCATGGCGGCATAACGGCAGTGCATTTAGAAGAATTCCGTAATCTTATATTAAGGTATAAAGTCGATTTTCTTGTATATACACATTTAGAAATCGATACCGAAATGCTTCAAATCATTACTTTAACATACTTAAGTTAATTTACCCTCTTTATCTTACTGAAGTCTACAAAAGCCTTAACGGTATAACGGCAGTGCATTTGGAAGAATTCCGTAATCTTAAATTTAGGCATAAAGTCGATTTTGTTGTATATACACATTTAGCAATTGATATCGAAATGCTTCAAATCATTAGTTTAACATATTTATGTTATTTAACCATCTTTATCTTACTTAAGTCTACAAAAGCTTTAACGACATAACGGCAGTGCATTTAGAAGAATTCCGTAATCTTATATTAAGGTATAAAGTCGATTTTCTTGTATATACACATTTAGAAATCGATATCGAAATGCTTCAAATCATTACTTTAACATATTTAAGCTAATTAACCTTCTTTATCTTACTGAAGTTTACATAAAGCCTTAACGGTATAACGGCAGTGCATTTGGAAGAATTGCGTAATCTTAAATTTAGGCATAAAGTCGATTTTGTTGTATATACACATTTAGCAGTTGATATCGAAATGCTTCAAATCATTAGTTTAACATATTTAAGTTAATAAACCGTCTTTAACGAACAGAAGTTAACATAAAGCCACAACGGCATAACGGCAGTGCATTTAGAAGTATTGCGTAATCTTATATTTAGGTATAAAGTCGATTTTCTTGTATATCCACATTTAGCAATCGATATCGAAATGCTTCAAATCATTAGTTTAGCATATTTAAGTTAGCTAACCTTCTTTAACGTATTGAAGTTGATATAAAGCCATGGCGGCATAACGACAGTAGATTTGGAAGAACTCCGTAAACTTATATTTAATTATAAAGTCGATTTTCTTGTACACATGCATTAAGCAATCGATACCGAAATGCTTTAAATAACTGGTTTAACAAATTTAAGTTAATAAAGCTTCTTTAACGCACTGAAGTTAACATAAAGCCATGGCGGTATAACGGCAGTGCATTTGGAAGAATTCCGTAATCTTATATTTAGGTATAAAGTCGATTTTGTTGTATATACACATTTAGCAATCGATATCGAAATGCTTCAAATCATTAGTTTAACATATTTAAGTTAATAACCTTCTTTAACGTACTGAAGTTGCATAAAGCCATAACGGCATAACGGCAGTGCATTTAGAAGAATTCCGTAATCTTATATTTAGGTATAAAGTCGATTTTCTTGTATATACACATTTAGCAATCGATATTGAAATGCTTCAAATCATTAGTTTAACATATTTAAGTTAATTAACCTTCTTTAACTATGAAGTTACATAAAGCCATGGCGGCATAACGGCAGTCATTTAGAAGAATTCCGTAATCTTATATTTAGGTATAAAGTCGATTTTTTGTATATACGCATTTAGCAATCGATATCGAAATGCTTCAAATAACTGGTTAACATTCTAGTTAATAAAACTTCTTTAACGAACTGAAGTTAACATAAAGCCATTTAGAAGAATTCCGTTATCTTATATTTAGGTATAAAGTCGATTTTCTTTATATACATTAGCATCGATATCGAAATGCTTAAATCATTAGTTTAACATATTTAAGCTAAATAACCTTCTTTATCTTACTGAAGTTTACATAAAGCCATAACAGTATAACGGCAGAGCATTCGGAAGAATTCCGTAATCTTATATTTGGTATAAAGTCGATTATATTGTATATACACACTTAGCAATCGATATCGAAATGCTTCAAATCATTAGTTTAACATATTTAAGTTAATTAACCTTCTTTAAGAATTGAAGTTGATATAAAGCCATGGCAGCATAACGACAGTACATTTGGAAGAATTCCGTAATTTATATTTAGGTATAAAGTCGATTTTCTTGTATATATGCATTAAGCAATCGATTTCAAATGCTTTAAATAACTGGTATAACATATTTAACAAAACTTCTTTAACGAACTGAAGTTAACATAAAGCCATAACGGCATAACGAAGTACATTTAGAAGAATTCCGTTATCGTATATTTAGTTATAAAGTCGATTTTCTTATATATACACATTTAGCAATCGATTTGAAATGCTTTAAATCATTAGTTTAACATATTTAGTTAATAAAGCTTCTTTAACGCACTGAAGTTAACATTAAGCCATGGCGGCATAACGGCAGTGCATTTAGAAGAATTCGTAATCTTATATTTAGGTATAAAGTCGATTTTCTTGTATATACGCATTTAGCAATCGATATCGAAATGCCCCAAATCATTAGTTTAACATATTTAAGTTAATTAACCCTCTTTATCTTACTGAAGTCTTCAAAAGCCTTAACGGCATAACGGCAGTGCATTTATAAGAATTCCGTAATCTTATATTTAGGTATAAAGTCGATTTTCTTGTATATACGCATTTAGCAATCGATATCGAAATGCTTCAAATCATTAGTTTAACATATTAAATTAATAAACCTTCTCTAATGAACTGAAGTTAACATAAAGCCATAACGGTATAACGGCAGTGCATTTAGAAGTATTCCGTAATCTTATATTTAGGTATAAAGTCGATTTTCTTGTATATACGCATTTAGCAATCGATATCGAAATGCCTCAAATCATTAGTTTAACATATTTAAGTTAATTTACCCTCTTTATCTTACTGAAGTCTACAAAAGCCTTAACGGCATAACGGCAGTGCATTTATAAGAATTCCGTAATTTTATATTTAGGTATAAAGTCGATTTTGTTGTGTATACACATTTAGCAATCCATATCGAGATGCTTCAACTCAACAGTTTAACATATTTAAGTTATTTAACCATCTTTATCTTACTTAAGTCTACAAAAGCTTTAAGGACATAACGGCAGTGCATTTAGAAGAATTCCGTAATCTTATATTAAGGTATAAAGTCGATTTCCTTGTATATACACATTTAGAAATCGATATCGAAATGCTTCAAATCATTACTTTAACATATTTAAGCTAATTAGCCTTCTTTATCTTACTGAAGTTTACATAAAGCCTTAACGGTATAACGGCAGTGCATTTGGAAGAATTCCGTAATCTTAAATTTAGGCATAAAGTCGATTTTGTTGTATATACACATTTAGCAATCGATATCGAAATGCTTCAAATCATTAGTTTAACATATTTAAGTTAATTTACCTTCTTTAACGTATTGAAGGTGATATAAAGCCATGGCGGCCTAACGACGAAGAATTCCGTGGAAGAATTCCGTAATCTTATATTTAATTATAAAGTCGATTTTCCTGTACATATGCATTTAGCAATCGATATCGAAATGCTTCAAATAACTGGTTTAACATATTTAAGTTAATAAACATTCTTTAACGAACAGAAGTTAACATAAAGCCACAACGGCATAACGGCAGTGCATTTAGAAGTATTCCGTAATCTTATATTTAGGTATAAAGTCGATTTTCTTGTATATACACATTTAGCAATCGATATCGAAATGCTTCAAATCATTAGTTTAGCATATTTAAGTTAACTATCCTTCTTTAACGTATTGAAGTTGATATAAAGCCATGGCGGCATAACGACAGTAGATTTGGAAGAATTCCGTAATCTTATATTTAATTATAAAGTCGATTTTCTTGTACATGTGCATTTAGCAATCGATACCGAAATGCTTCAAATAACTGGTTTAACATATTTAAGTTAATAAAGCTTCTTTAACGCATTGAAGTTAACATAAAGCCATGGTGGCATAACGGCAGTGCATTTAGAAGAATTCCGTAATATTATATTTAGGTATAAAGTCGATTTTGTTGTATATATGCATTAAGAAATCGATATCGAAATGCTTCAAAGCATTAGTTTAACATATTTAAGTTAATTAACCTTCTTTAACGTACTGAAGGTGATATAGAGCCATGGAGGCATAACGACAGTACATGTGGAAGAATTCCGTAATCTTATATTAAGTATAAAGTCGATTTTCTTGTATATATGCATTAACATATTTAAGTTAATAAATCTTCTTTAACGAACTGAAGTTAACAAAAAGCCTTAACGGCATAACGACAGTACATTTAGGAGAACTCCGTTATCTTAGATTTAGGTATAAAGTCGATTTTCTTATATATACACATTTAGCAATCGATATTGAAATGCTTCAAATCATTATTTTAACATATTAAGTTAATAAAGTTTCTTTAACGCACTGAAGTTAACATAAAGCCATGGCGGCATAACGGCAGTCCATTTAGAAGAATTCCGTAATCTTAAATTTAGGTATAAAGTCGATTTTCTTGTATATACGCATTAAGCAATCGATATCGAAATGCTTCAAATCATTAGTTTAACATATTCAAGTTAATAAAACTTCGTTAACGAACTGAAGTTAACATAAAGCCATAACAGTATAACGGCAGAGCATTTGGAAGAATTCCGTAATCTTATATTTGGTATAAAGTTGATTATGTTGTATATACACACTTAGCAATCGATATCGAAATGCTTCAAATCATTAGTTTAACATATGTTTAGGTATAAAGTCGATTTTCTTGTATATACTCATTAAGCAATCGATATCGAAATGCTTCAAATCATTAGTTTAACATATTTAAGCTAATTAATCTTCTTTATCTTAGTGAAGTTTACATAAAGCCTTAACGGTATAACGGCTGTGCATTTGAAAGAATTCCGTAATCTTATATTTAATTATAAAGTCGATTTTGTTGTATATACACATTTAGCAATCGATATCGAAATGCTTCAAATCATTAGTTTAACATATTTTAGCTTATTAACCTCCTTTATCTTACTGAAGTTTACATAAAGCCATAAGGGTACAACGGATGTGCATTTAGAAGAATTCCGTTATCATATATTTATGTATAAAGTCGATTTTCTTATATATACACATTTAGCAATCGATATCGAAATGCTTCAAATCATTAGTTTAACATATTTAAGTTAATATAGTTTCTTTAACGCACTGAAGTTAACATAAAGCCATGGCGGCATAACGGCAGAGCATTTGGAAGAATTCCGTAATCTTATATTTAGGTATAAAGTCGATTTTCTTGTATATACACATTTAGCAATCGATATCGAAATGCTTCAAATCATTAGTTTAACATATTTAAGCTAATTAACCTTCTTTTTCTTACTGAAGTTTACATAAAGCCATAAGGGTACAACGGCAGTGCATTTAGAAGAATTCCGTTATCATATATTTATGTATAAAGTCGGTTTTTTTATATATACGCATTTAGCAATCGATACCGAAATGCTTGAAATCATTAGTTTAACATATTTAAGCTAATTAACCTTCTTTATCTTACTGAAGTTTACATAAAGCCTTAACGGCATAACGACAGTACATTTGGAAGAATTCCGTAATCTTATATTTAGGTATAAAGTCGATTTTCTTGTATATATGCCTTAAGCAATCGATATCGAAATGCTTCAAATATTTGGTTTAACAAATTTAAGTTAATAAACCTTCTTTAACTCACTGAAGTTAAAATAAAGCCATAACGACATAACGGCAATGCATTTAGAAGAATTCCGTTATCTTATATTTAGGTATAAAGTCGATTTTCTTATATATACACATTTAGCAATCGATATTGAAATGCTTCAAATCATTAGTTTAAGATATTTAAGTTAATTAACCCTCTTTATCTTACTGAAGTCTACAAAAGCCTTAACGGCATAACGGCAGTGCACATAGAAGAATTCCGTTATATTATATTTAGGTATAAAGTCGATTTTCTTGTATATATGCCTTAAGCTATCGATTTTGAAATGCTTCAAATCATTATTTTAACATATTAAGTTAATAAAGCTTCTTTAACGCACTGAAGTTAACATAAAGCAATGGCGGCATAACGGCAGTGCATTTAGAAGAATTCCGTTATCTTATATTTAGGTATAAAGTCGATTTTCTTGTATATACACATTTAGCAATCGATATCGAAATGCTTCAAATCATTAGTTTAACATATTTAAGCTAATTAACCTCTTTATCTTAATGAAGTTTACATAAAGCCATAAGGGTACAACGGCAGTGCATTTAGAAGAATTCCGTTATCATACATTTACGTATAAAGTCTATTTTCTTGTATATACGCATTTAGCAATCGATATCGAAATGCTTCAAATCATTAGTTTAACTTATTTAAGCTAATTAACCTTCTTTATCTTACTGAAGTATACATAAAGCCTTAACGGCATAACGACAGTACATTTGGAAGAATTCCGTAATCTTGTATTTAGGTATAAAGTCGAATTTCTTGTATATGTGCCTTAAGCAATCGATATCGAAATCCTTCAAATAACTGGTTTAACAAATTTAAGTTAATAAACCTTCTTTAACGCACTGAAGTTAGCATAAAGCCATAACGGTATAACGGCAGTGCATTTGGAAAAATTCCGTAATTTTATATTTAGGTATAAAGTCGGTTTTGTTGTGTATACACATTTAGCAATCCATATCGAGATGCTTCAACTCAAAAGTTTAACATATTTGAGTTAATTAACCATCTTTATCTTACTTAAGTCTACAAAATCTTTAACGACATAACGGCAGTGCATTTAGAAGAACCCGTTATCTTATATTTAGGTATAAAGTCGATTTTCTTGTATATATGCCTTAAGCAATCGATATCGAAATGCTTCAAATCATTAGTTTAGCATATTTAAGTTAATTAACCTTCTTTAACGTATTGAAGTTGATACAAAGCCATGGCGGCATAACGGCAGTGCATGTAGAAGAATTCCGTAATCTTATATTTAATTATAAAGTCGATTTTCTTGTACATATGCATTTAGCAAACGATATCGAAATGCTTCAAATAACTGGTTTAACATATTTAAGTTAATAAAGCTTCTTTAACGCACTGAAGTTAACATAAAGCCATGGCGGCAAAACAGCAGTGCATTTAGAAGAATCCGGTAATATTATATTTAGGTATAAAGTCGATTTTCATAAATATACACATTTAGTAATCGATATAGAAATGCTTCAAACAATTAGTTTAAGATATTTAAGTTAATTAATCTTCTTTAGCGTATTGAAGGTGATATAAAGCCATGGCGGCATAACGACAGTACATTTGGAAGAATCTTAAATTTAGGTATAAAGTCGATCTTCTTGTACATATGCATTAAGCAATCGATTTCGAAATGCTTCAAATAACTGGTGTAACATATCAAAGTTAAAAAAACTTCTTTAACGAACTGAAGTTAACATAAATCCATAACGGCATAACGGCCGTGCATTTAGAAGAATTTCGTTGTCTTGTATTTAGGTATAAAGTCGATTTTCTTATATATACACATTTAGCAATCGATACCGAAATGCTTCAAATCATTAGTTTAACATATTTAAGTTAATAAAGCTTCTTTAACGCACTGAAGTTAACATAAAGCCATGGCGGCATAACGGCAGTGCATTTAGAAGAATTCCGTAATTTTATATTTAGGTATAAAGTCGATTTTGTTGTATATACACATTTAGCAATCGATATCGAAATGCTTCAAATCATTAGTTTAACATATTTAAGTTAATTAACCTTCTTTAACGTATTGAAGGTGATATAAAGCCATGGCGGCCTAACGACAGTATATGTGGAAGAATTCCGTAATCTTATATTTAATTATAAAGTCGATTTTCTTGTACATATGAATTAAGCAATCGGTATCGAAATGCTTCAAATAACTGGTTTAACATATTTAAGTTAACAAACCTTCTTTAACGAACAGAAGTGATCATAAAGCCATAACGGCATAACGGCAGTGCATTTAGAAGAATTCCGTAATCTTATATTTAGGTATAAAGTCGATTTTCTTGTATATACACATTTAGCAATCGGTATTGAAATTTTTCATATTATCAGGTTAACATATTTAAGTAAATTAACCTTCTTTAACGTATTGAAGTTGATATAAAGCAATGGCGGCATAACGACAGTACATTTGGAAGAATTCCGTAATCTTATATTTAATTATAAAGTCGATTTTCTTGTATATATGCATAAAGCAATCGATATCGAAATGCTTCATATCATTAGTTTAACATATTTAAGTTAATAAACCTTCTTTAACGAACAGAAGTTAACATAAAGCCAAAACGGTATAACGGCAGTGCATTTGGAAAAATTCCGTAATTTTGTATTTAGGTATAAAGTCGATTTTGTTGTGTAAACACATTTAGCAATCCATATCGAGATGCTTCAACTCAATAGTTTAACATATTTAAGTTAATTAACCATCTTTATCTTACTTAAGTCTACGAAAGCTTTAACGACATAAGGGCAGTGCATTTAGAAGAATTCCGTAATCTTATATTAAGGCATAAAGTCGATTTTGTTGTATATACATATTTAGCAATCGATATAGAAATGCTTCAAATCACTAGTTTAGCATATTTAAGTTAATTAACCTTCTTTACCGTATTGAAGTTGATATAAAGCCATGGCGGCATAACGACAGTACATTTGGAAGAATTCCGTAATCTTATATTAAGTATAAAGTCGATTTTCTTGCATATACACATTTAGCAATCGATATCGAAATGCTTCAAATCATTCGTTTAACATATTTAAGCAGTGCATTTGGAAGAATTCCGTAATCTTATATTTAGGTATAAAGTCGATTTTCTTGTATATACTCATTTAGCAATCGATATAGAAATGCTTCAAATCATTAGTTTAACATATTTAAGTTAATAAAGCTAACGAACTGAAGTTGGCATAAATCCATGGCGGCATAACGACAGTACATTTGAAAGAATTCCGTAATCTTATATTTAAGTATAAAGCCGATTTTCTTGTATATATGCATTAAGCAATCGAATTCGAAATGCTTCAAATGACTGGTGTAACATATCTAAGTTAATAAAACTTCTTTAACGAACTGAAGTTAATATAAAGCCCTAACGACATAACGGCCGTGCATTTAGAAGAATTTCGTTGTCTTATATTTAGGTATAGAGTCGATTTTCTTATATATACACATTTAGCAATCGATATCGAAATTTTTCATATCATCAGTTTAACATATTTAAGTAAATTAACCATCTTTAATGTATTGAAGTTGATATAAAGCAATGGCGGCATAACGACAGTACATTTGGAAGAATTCCGTAATCTTATATTTAATTACAAAGTCGAATTTCTTGTACATATGCATTAAGCAATCGATATCGAAATGCTTCATATCATTAGTTTAACATATTTAAGTTAATTAACCTTCTTTAACGTATTGAAGGTGATATAAAGCCATGGCGGCATACAGGCAGTGCATTTAGTCGATTTTCTTGTATATCCACATTTAGCAATCGATATCGAAATGCTTCAAACCATTAGTTTAACACATTTAAGTTAGTTAACCTTCTTCAACGTATTGAAGGTGATATAATGCCATGGCGGCATAACGACAGTACATTTGGAAGAATTCCGTAATCTTATATTTAATTATAAAGTCGATTTTCTTGTACATATGCATTCAGCAATCGATATCGAAATGCTTCAAATAACTGGTTTAATATATTTAAGTTAATAAAGCTTCTTTAACGCACTGAAGTTAACATAAAGCCATGGCGGCATAACGGCAGTGCATCTAGAAGAATTCCGTAATATTATATTTAGGTATAAAGTCGATTTTGTTGTATATACGCATTTAGCAATCGATATCGAAATGCTTCAAATCATTAGTTTAACATATTTAAGTTAATTAACCTCCTTTAACGTATTGAGATTGATATAGAGCCATGGCGGCATAACGAAAGTACATGTGAAAGAATTCCGTAATCTTATATTAAGTATAAAGTCGATTTTCTTGTATATATGCAATAAGCAATCGATATCAAAATGCTTCATATCATTAGTTTAACATATTTAAGTTAATAAACCTTCTTTAAAGAACAGAAGTTAACAAAAAGCCTTAACAGCATAACGGCAGTGCATTTGAAAGAATACCGTTATCTAATATTTAGGTATAAAGTCGATTTTCTTGTATATCCACATTTAGCAATCGATATCGAAATGCCTCAAACCATTAGTTTAACATATTTAAGTTAATTAACCTTCTTCAACGTATTGAAGGTGATATAATGCCATGGCGGCATACCGGCAGTGCATTTAGAAGGATTCCGTAATCTTATATTTAGGTATAAAGTCGATTTTCTTGTATATACACATTTAGCAATCGATATCGAAATGCTTCAAATCATTAGTTTAACATATTTAAGTTAATTAACCCCCTTTATCTTACTGAAGTCTACAAAAGCCTTAACGGCATAACGGCAGTGCATTTAGAAGAATTACGTAATCTTATATTTAGGTATAAAGTCGATTTTCTTGTATATACTCATTTAGCAATCGATGTCGAATTGCTTCAAATCATTAGTTTTACATATTTAAGTTAATAAAACTTCTTTAACGCACTGAACTTAACATAAAGCCATGGCGGCATAACGGTAGTGCACGTAGAAGAATTCCGTTATCTTATATTTAGGTACAAAATCGATTTTCTGGTATATACACATTTAGCAATCGATATCAAAATGCTTCAAATCATTAGTCTAACATATAAACTTTTTTTAGCTTACTGAAGTCTACACAAAGCCTTAACGGTATAACGGCAGTGCATTTAGGAGAAACCCCTAATCTTAAATTTAGGCATAAAGTCGATTTTCTTGTATTTACATTATTAGCAATCGATGTAGAAATGCTTCAAACCATTAGTTTAAGATATTTAAGTTAATTAATCTTCTTTAACGTATTGAAGGTGATATAAAGCCATGGCGGCATAACGACAGTACATTTGGAAGAATTCCGTAATCTTATATTTAGGTATAAGTCGATTTTCTTGTACATATGCATTAAGCAATCGATTTCGAAATGCTTCAAATAACTGGTGTAACATATCTGAGTTAATAAAACTTCTTTAACGAACTGAAGTTAATATAAAGCCATAACGACATAACGGCCGTGCATTTAGAAGAATTCCGTTGTCTTATATTTAGGTATAAAGTCGAATTTCTTATATATACACATTTAGCAATCGATATCGAAATGCTTCAAATCATTAGTTTAACATATTTAAGTTAATAAAGCTTCTTTAACGCACTGAAGTTAACATAAAGCAATGGCGGCATAACGGCAGTGCATTTAGAAGAATTCCGTAATTTTATATTTAGGTATAAAGTCGATTTTGTTGTATATACGCATTTAGCAATCGATATCGAAATGCTTCAAATCATTAGTTTAACATATTTAAGATAATTAACCTTCTTTGACGTATTGAAGGTGATATAAAGCCATGGCGGCCTAACGACAGTATATGTGGAAGAATTCCGTAATCTTATATTTAATTATAAAGTCGATTTTCTTGTACATATGCATTAAGCACTCGGTATCGAAATGCTTCAAGTAACTGGTTTAACATATTTAAGTTAATAAACCTTCTTTAACGAACAGAAGTGATCATAAAGCCTAACTGCATAACGGCAGTGCATTTAGAAGAATTCCGTAATATTATATTTAGGTATAAAGTCGGTTTTCTTGTATATACACATTTAGCAATCGATATCGAAATTTTTCAAATCATAATTTTAACATATTTAAGTAAATTAACCTTCTTTAACGTATTGAAGTTGATATAAAGCCATGGCGGCATAACGACAGTACATTTGGAAGAATTCCGTAATCTTATATTTAATTATAAAGTCGATTTTCTTGTATATACACATTTAGCAATCGATATCGAAATGCTTCAAATCATTAGTTTAACATATTTAAGTTAATTAAACCCTCTTTATCTGACTGAAGTCTACAAAAGCCTTAACGGCATAACGGCAGTGCATTTAGAAGAATTCCGTAATCTTATATTTAGGTATAAAGTCGATTTTCTTGTATATACACATTTAGCAATCGATATCTAAACGCTTCAAATCATTAGTTTAACATATTTAAGCTAATTAACCTTCTTTATCTTACTGAAGTTTACATAAAGCCATAAGGGTACAACGGCAGTGCATTTAGAAGAATTCCGTTATCATATATTTATGTATAAAGTTGATTATCTTGTATATACGCATTTAGCAATCGATATCGAAATGCTTCAAATCATTCGTTTAACATATTTAAGCTAATTAACCTTCGTTATCTTACTGAAATTAACATAAAGCCTTAACGGTATAACAGCAGTGCACTTGGAAGAATTCCGTAATCTTATATTTTGGTATAAAGTCGATTTTCTTGTATATACTCATTTAGCAATCGATATTGAAATGCTTCAAATCATTAGTTTAACATATTTAAGTTAATAACGCTAACGAACCGAAGTTGGCATAAATCCATGGCGGCAAAACGACAGTACATTTGGAAGAACTCCGTAATCTTATATTTAAGTATAAAGTCGATTTTCTTGTATATATGCATTAAGCAATCGAATTCGAAATGCTTCAAATAACTGGTGTAACATATCTAAGTTAATAAAACTTCTTTAACGAACTGAAGTTAATATAAAGCCATAACGACATAACGGCCGTGCATTAAGAAGAATTTCGTTGTCTTATATTTAAGTATAAAGTCTATTTTCTTATATATACACATTTAGCAATCGATATCGAAATGCTTCAAATCATTAGTTTAACATATTTAAGTTAATAAAGCTTCTTTAACGCACTGAAGTTAACATAAAGCCATGGCGGCATAACGGCAGTGCATTTAGAAGAATTCCGTAATTTTATATTTAGGTATAAAGTCGATTTTGTTGTATATACGCATTTAGCAATCGATATCGAAATGCTTCAAATCATTAGTTTAACATATTTAAGTCAATTAACCTTCTTTAACGTATTGAAGGTGATATAAAGCCATGGCGGCCTAACGACAGTATATGTGGAAGAATTCCGTAATCTTATATTTAATTATAAAGTCGATTTTCTTGTACATATGCATTAAGCAATCGGTATCGAAATGCTTCAAATAACTGGTTTAACATATTTAAGTTAATAAACTTTCTTTAACGAACAGAAGTGATCATAAAGCCATAACGGCATAACGGCAGTACATTTGGAAGAATTCTGTAATTTTATATTTAGGTATAAAGTCGATTTTGTTGTATATACGCATTTAGCAATCGATATCGAAATGCTTCAAATCATTAGTTTAACATATTTAAGTCAATTAACCTTCTTTAACGTATTGAAGGTGATATAAAGCCATGGCGGCCTAACGACAGTATATGTGGAAGAATTCCGTAATCTTATATTTAATTATAAAGTCGATTTTCTTGTACATATGCATTAAGCAATCGGTATCGAAATGCTTCAAATAACTGGTTTAACATATTTAAGTTAATAAACTTTCTTTAACGAACAGAAGTTAACATAAAGTCATAACGGTATAACGGCAGTGCATTTGGAAAAATTCTGTAATTTTATATTTAGGTATAAAGTCGAATTTGTTGTGTATACACATTTAGCAATCCATATCGAGATGCTTCAACTCAATAGTTTAACATATTTAAATTTATTAACCATCTTTATCTTACTTAAGTCTACGAAAGCTTTAACGACATAACGGCAGTGCATTTAGAAGAATTCCGTAATCTGATATTAAGGTATAAAGTCGATTTTCTTGTATATACACATTTAGCAAACGATATCGAAATGCTTCAAATCATAATTTTAACATATTTAAGCTAATTAACCTTCTTTATCTTACTGAAGTTTACATAAAGCCTTAACGGTATAACGGCAGTGCATGTGGAAGAATTCCGTAATCTTATATTAAGGCATAAAGTCGATTTTGTTGTATATACACATTTAGCAATCGATATAGAAATGCTTCAAATCACTAGTTTAGCATATTTAAGTTAATTAACCTTCTTTACCGTTTTGAAGTTGATATAAAGCCATGGCGGCATAACGACAGTACATTTGGAAGAATTCCGCAATCTTATATTAAGTATAAAGTCGATTTTCTTGTATATACACATTTAGCAATCGATATCGAAATGCTTCAAATCATTCGTTTAACATATTTAAGCTAATTAACCTTCTTTATCTTACTGAAGTTAACATAAAGCCTTAACGGTATAACGGCAGTGCATTTGGAAGAATTCCGTAATCTTATATTTAGGTATAAAGTCGATTTTCTTGTATATACTCATTTAGCAATCGATATCGAAATGCTTCAAATCATTAGTTTAACATATTTAAGTTAATAAAGCTAACGAACTGAAGTTGGCATAAATCCATGGCGGCATAACGACAGTACATTTGGAAGAATTCCGTAATCTTATATTTAGGTATAAAGTCGATTTTCTTGTATATATGCATTAAGCAATCGAATTCGAAATGCTGCAAATAACTGGTGTAACATATCTAAGTTAATAAAACTTCTTTAACGAACTGAAGTTAATATAAAGCCATAACGACATAACGGCAGTGCATTTAGAAGTATTTCGTTGTCTTGTATTTAGGTATAAAGTCGATTTTCTTATATATAAACATTTAGCAATCGATATCGAAATGCTTCATATCATTAGTTTAACATATTTAAGTTAATTAACCTTCTTTACCGTCTGAAGGTGATATAAAGCCATGGCGGCATACAGGCAGTGCATTTAGTCGATTTTCTTGTATATACACATATAGCAATCGATATCGAAATGCTTCAAATCATTAGTTTAACATATTTAAGTAAATAAAGCTTCTTTATCTTACTGAAGTTAACATAAAGCCCTAACGGCATAACGGCAGTGCATTTAAAAGAATTCCGTAATCTTATATTTAGGTATAAAAACGATGTTCTTGTATATCCACATTTAGCAATCGATATCAAAATGCCGCAAACCATTAGTTTAACATATTTAAGTTAATTAACCTTCTTTACCGTTTGGAAGTTGATATAAAGCCATGGCGGCATAACGACAGTACATTTGGAAGAATTCCGCAATCTTATATTAAGTATAAAGTCGATTTTCTCGTATATACACATTTAGCAATCGATATCGAAATGCTTCAAATCAGTAGTTTAACATATTTAAGTTAATAAAGCTTCTTTAACGCACTGAAGTTAACATAAAGCCATGGCGGCATAACGGCAGTGCATTTAGAAGAATTCCGTAATCTTATATTTAGGTATAAAACCGATTTTCTTGTATATACACATTTAGCAATCGATACCAAAATGCTTCAAATCATTAGTCTAACATATTTAAGTTAATAAACTTTTTTTAGCTTACTGAAGTCTACACAAAGCCTTAACGGTATAACGGCAGTGCATTTAGGAGAAATCCCTAATCTTATATTTAGCCATAAAGTCGATTTTCTTGTATTTATATTATTAGCAATCGATATAGAAATGCTTCAAACCATTAGTTTAAAATATTTAAGTTAACTAATCTTCTTTAACGTATTGAAGGTGATATAAAGCCATGGCGGCATAACGACAGTACATTTGGAAGAATTCCGTAATCTTATATTTAGGTATAAAGTCGATTTTCTTGTACATATGCATTAAGCAATCGATTTCGAAATGCTTCAAATAACTGGTGTAACATATCTAAGTTAATAAAACTTCTTTAACGAACTGAAGTTAACATAAATCCATAACGGCAAAACGGCAGTGCATTTGCAAGAATTCCGTAATATTATATTTAGGTGTAAAGTCGATTTGGTTGTATATACGCATCTAGCAATCGATATCGAAATGCTTCAAATCATTAGTTTACCATATTTAAGTTAATTAACCTTCTTTAACGTATTGATGGTGATATAGAGCCATGGCGGCATAACGACAGTACGTGTGGAAGAATTCCGTAATCTTATATTTAATTATAAAGTCGATTTTCTTGTATATACACATTTAGCAATCGATATCGAAATGCTTCAAATCATTAGTTTAACATATTTAAGCTAATTAACCGTCTTTATCTTACTGAAGTTTACATAAAGCCATAAGGGTACAACGGCAGTGCATTTAGAAGAATTCCGTTATCATATATTTATGTATAAAGTTGATTATCTTGTATATACGCATTTAGCAATCGATATCGAAATGCTTCAAATCATTCGTTTAACATATTTAAGCTAATTAACCTTCGTTATCTTACTGAAATTAACATAAAGCCTTAACGGTATAACAGCAGTGCACTTGGAAGAATTCCGTAATCTTATATTTTGGTATAAAGTCGATTTTCTTGTATATACACATTTAGCAATCGATATCGAAATGCTTCAAATCATTAGTTTAACATATTTAAGCTAATTAACCTTCTTTAACGAACTGAAGTTAATATAAAGCCATAACGACATAACGGCCGTGCATTTAGAAGAATTCCGTTGTCTTATATTTAGGTATAAAGTCGATTTTCTTATATATACACATTTAGCAATCGATATCGAAATGCTTCAAATCATTAGTTTAACATATTTAAGTTCATAAAGCTTCTTTAACGCACTGAAGTTAACATAAAGCCATGGCGGCATAACGGCAGTGCATTTAGAAGAATTCCGTAATCTTATATTTAGATATAAAGTCGATTTTCTTGTATATACGCATTTAGCAATCGATATCGAAATGCTTCAAATCATTAGTTTAACATATTTAAGTTAATTAACCTTCTTTAACGAATTGAAGGTGATATAGAGCCATGGCGGCATAACGACAGTACATGTGGAAGAATTCCGTAATCTTATATTTAGATATAAAGTCGATTTTCTGGTATATATGCATTTAGCAATCGATATCGAAATGCTTCAAATAACTGGTTTAATATATTTAAGTTAATAAACCTTCTTTAGCGAACAGAAGTTAACATAAAGCCATGGCGGCATAACGGTAGTGCATTTAGAAGAATTCCGTAATCTTATATTTAGGTATAAAGTCGATTTTCTTGTGTATACACATTTAGCAATCGATATCGAAATGCTTCAAATCATTAGTTTAACGTATTTAAGTTAATTAACCTTCTTTACCGTATTGAAGTTGATATAAAGCCATGGCGGCATAACGACAGTACATTTGGAAGAACTCCGTAATCTTATATTTAATTATAAAGTCGATTTTCTTGTATATACACATTTAGCAATCGATATCGAAATGCTTCAAATCATTAGTTCAACATATTTAAGCTAATTAACCTTCTTTATCTTACTGAAGTTAATATAAAGCCATAACGACATAACGGCCGTGTATTTAGAAGAATTCCGTTGTCTTATATTTAGGTATAAAGTCGATTTTCTTATATATACACATTTAGCAATCGATATCGAAATGCCTCAAATCATTAGTTTAACATATTTAAGTTAATAAAGCTTCTTTAACGCACTGAAGTTAACATAAAGCCATAAGGGTACAACGGCAGTGCATGTAGAAGAATTCCGTTATCATATATTTATGTATAAAGTCGATTTTCTTGTATATACACATTTAGCAATCGATATCTAAATGCATCAAATCATTAGTTTAACATATTTAAGCTAATTAACCTTCTTTATCTTGCTGAAGTTTACATAAAGCCATAAGGGTACAACGGCAGTGCATTTAGAAGAATTCCGTTATCATATATTTATGTATAAAGTCGATTTTATTGTATATACACATTTAGCAATCGATATCGAAATGCTTCAAATCATTAGTTTAACATATTTAAGTTAATAAACCTTCTTTAACGCACTGAAGTTAACATAAAGCCATGGCGGCATAACGGCAGTGCATTTAGAAGAATTCCGTAATCTGATATTAAGGCATAAAATCGATTTTGTTGTATATAAACACTTAGCAATCGATATCGAAATGCTTCAAATCATTAGTTTAGCATATTTAAATTAATTAACCTTCTTTACCGTATTGAAGTTGATATAAAGCCATGGCGGCATAACGACAGCACATTTGGAAGAATTCCGTAATCTTGTATTTAATTATAAAGTCGATTTTCTTGTACATATGCATTAAGCAATCGATATCGAAATGCTTCATATCATTAGTTTAACATATTTAAGCTAATTAACCTTCTTTATCTTACTGAAGTTTACATAAAGCCTTAACGGTATAACGGCAGTGCATTTGGAAGAATTGCGTAATCTGATATTAAGGCATAAAGTCGATTTTGTTGTATATACACATTTAGCAATCGATATCGAAATGCTTCAAATCTTTAGTTTAGCATATTTAAGTTAATTAACCTTCTTTACCGTATTGAAGTTGATATAAAGCCATGGCGGCATAACGACAGTACATTTGGAAGAATTCCGTAATCTTGTATTTAATTATAAAGTCGATTTTCTTGTATATACACATTTAGCAATCGATATCGAAATGCTTCAAATCATTAGTTTAACATATTTAAGCTAATTATCCTTCGTTATCTTACTGAAGTTAACATAAAGCCCTAACGGCATAACGGGAGTGCATTTAGAAGAATTCCGTAATCTTATATTTAGGTATAAAGTCGATTTTCTTGTATATACACATTTAGCAATCGATATCTAAATGCTTCAAATCATTAGTTTTACATATTTAAGCTAATTAACCTTCTTTATCTTACTGAAGTTTACATAAAGCCATAAGGGTTCAACGGCAGTGCATTTAGAAGAATTCCGTTATCATATATTTATGTATAAAGTCGATTTTCATGTATATACGCATTTAGCAATCGATATCGAAATGCTTCAAATCATTAGTTTAACATATTTTAGCTTATTAACCTTCTTTATCTTACTGAAGTTTACATAAAGCTTTATCGGTATAACGGCAGTGCATTTGGAAGAATTCCGTAATCTTATATTTAGGTATAAAGTCGATTTTCTTGTATATACTCATTTAGCAATCGATATCGAAATGCTTCTAATCATTAGTTTAACATATTTAAGTTAATAAACTTCTTTAACGCACTGAAGTTAACATAAAGCAATGGCGCATAACGGCAGCATTGAAGAATTCCGTAATTTTATTTAGTTATAAAGTCGATTTTCTTTAATACATTTAGCAATCGATATCGAAATGCTTCAATCATTAGTTTAACATATTTAAGTTAATTAACCTTCTTTACTACTGAAGTTTACATAAGGCAACGGATAACGGCAGTGCATTTGGAAGAATTCGTAATCTGATATTAAGGCATAAATCGATTTTGTTGTATATACACATTTAGCAATCGATATCGAAATGCTTCAAATCTTTAGTTTAGCATATTTAAGTTAATTAACCTTCTTTACCGTATTGAAGTTGATATAAAGCCATGGCGGCATAACGACAGACATTTGGAAGAATTCCGTAATCTTGTATTTAATTATAAAGTCGATTTTCTTGTAATACATTTAGCAATCGATATCGAAATGCTTCAATCATTAGTTTAACATATTTAAGCTAATTACCTTCTTTATCTTACTGAAGTTTACATAAAGCCTTAACGGATAACGGGAGTGCATTTGGAAGAATTCGTAATCTTATATTAGGATAAAGTCGATTTTTTGTATATACACATTTAGCAATCGATATCAAATGCTTCAAATCATTAGTTTACATATTTAAGTTAATTAACCTTCTTTACTTATTGAAGTTTAATAAAGCCATAGGGTAACGGCAGTCATTTGGAAGAATTCCGTTATCTTATTTATTATAAAGTCGATTTTCTTGTATATACCATTTAGCAATCGATATCGAAATGCTTCAAATCATTAGTTTAACATATTTAAGCTTATTACCTTCTTTATCTTACTGAAGTTTACATAAAGCTCTAACGGCAGTGCTTTGGAAGAATTCCGTAATCTTATATTTAGGTATAAAGTCGATTTTCTTGTATATACTCATTTAGCAATCGATATCGAAATGCTTCTAATCATTAGTTTAACATATTTAAGTTAATAAAGCTTCTTTAACGCACTGAAGTAACATAAAGCAATGGCGGCATAACGGCAGTGCATGTAGAAGAATTCCGTAATTTTATATTTAGGTATAAAGTCGATTTTCTTATATATACACTTTTAGCAATCGATATCGAAATGCTTCAAATCATTAGTTTAACATATTTAAGTTAATAAAGCTTCTTTAACGCACTGAAGTTAACATAAGGCAATGGCGGCATAACGGCAGTGCATTTAGAAGAATTCCGTAATCTGATATTAAGGCATAAAATCGATTTTGTTGTATATACACACTTAGCAATCGATATCGAAATGCTTCAAATCATTAGTTTAGCATATTTAAGTTAATTAACCTTCTTTACCGTATTGAAGTTGATATAAAGCCATGGCGGCATAACGACAGCACATTTGGAAGAATTCCGTAATCTTGTATTTAATTATAAAGTCGATTTTCTTGTACATATGCATTAAGCAATCGATATCGAAATGCTTCATATCATTAGTTTAACATATTTAAGCTAATTAACCTTCTTTATCTTACTGAAGTTTACATAAAGCCTTAACGGTATAACGGCAGTGCATTTGGAAGAATTGCGTAATCTGATATTAAGGCATAAAGTCGATTTTGTTGTATATACACATTTAGCAATCGATATCGAAATGCTTCAAATCATTAGTTTAGCATATTTAAGTTAATTAACCTTCTTTACCGTATTGAAGTTGATATAAAGCCATGGCGGCATAACGACAGTACATTTGGAAGAATTCCGTAATCTTGTATTTAATTATAAAGTCGATTTTCTTGTATATACACATTTAGCAATCGATATCGAAATGCTTCAAATCATTAGTTTAACATATTTAAGCTAATTATCCTTCGTTATCTTACTGAAGTTAACATAAAGCCCTAACGGCATAACGGCAGTGCATTTAGAAGAATTCCGTAATCTTATATTTAGGTATAAAGTCGATTTTCTTGTATATACACATTTAGCAATCGATATCTAAATGCTTCAAATCATTAGTTTTACATATTTAAGCTAATTAACCTTCTTTATCTTACTGAAGTTTACATAAAGCCATAAGGGTTCAACGGCAGTGCATTTAGAAGAATTCCGTTATCATATATTTATGTATAAAGTCGATTTTCATGTATATACGCATTTAGCAATCGATATCGAAATGCTTCAAATCATTAGTTTAACATATTTTAGCTTATTAACCTTCTTTATCTTACTGAAGTTTACATAAAGCTTTATCGGTATAACGGCAGTGCATTTGGAAGAATTCCGTAATCTTATATTTAGGTATAAAGTCGATTTTCTTGTATATACTCATTTAGCAATCGATATCGAAATGCTTCTAATCATTAGTTTAACATATTTAAGTTAATAAAGCTTCTTTAACGCACTGAAGTTAACATAAAGCAATGGCGGCATAACGGCAGTGCATGTAGAAGAATTCCGTAATTTTATATTTAGGTATAAAGTCGATTTTCTTATATATACACTTTTAGCAATCGATATCGAAATGCTTCAAATCATTAGTTTAACATATTTAAGTTAATAAAGCTTCTTTAACGCACTGAAGTTAACATAAGGCAATGGCGGCATAACGGCAGTGCATTTAGAAGAATTCCGTAATTTTATATTTAGGTATAAAGCCGATTTTGTTGTATATACGCATTTAGCAATCGATATCGAAATGCTTCAAATCATTAGTTTAACATATTTAAGTTAATTAACCTTCTTTAACGTATTGAAGGTGATATAAAGCCATGGCGGCCTAACGACAGTATATGTGGAAGAATTCCGTAATCTTATATTTAATTATAAAGTCGATTTTCTTGTACATATGCATTAAGCAATCGATATCGAAATGCTTCATATCATTAGTTTAATATATTTTAGCTTATTAACCTTCTTTATCTTACTGAAGTTTGCATAAAGCCATAACGGTATAACGGCAGTGCATTTAGAAGAATTCCGTAATATTATATTTAGGTATAAAGTCGATTTTCTTGTATATACACATTTGAAAATCGATATCGAAATTTTTCAAATCAAAAGTTTAACATATTTAAGTAAATTAACCTTCTTTAACGTATTGAAGTTGATATAAAGCCATGGCGGCATAACGACAGTACATTTGGAAGAACTCCGTAATCTTATATTTAATTATAAAGTCGATTTTCTTGTATATACACATTTAGCAATCGATATCGAAATGCTTCAAATCATTAGTTCAACATATTTAAGCTAATTAACCTTCTTTATCTTACTGAAGTTAATATAAAGCCATAACGACATAACGGCCGTGCATTTAGAAGAATTCCGTTATTTTATATTTAGGTATAAAGTCGATTTTCTTATATATACACATTTAGCAATCGATATCGAAATGCTTCAAATCATTAGTTTAACATATTTAAGTTAATAAAGCTTCTTTAACGCACTGAAGTTAACATAAAGCCATGGCGGCATAACGGCAGTGCATTTAGAAGAATTCCGTAATCTTATATTAAGGCATAAAGTCGATTTTGTTGTATGTACACATTTAGCAATCGATATCGAAATGCTTCAAATCATTAGTTTAACGTATTTAAGTTAATTAACCTTCTTTACCGCATTGAAGTTGATATAAAACCATGGCGGCATAACGACAGTACATTTGGAAGAATTCCGCAATCTTATATTTACTTATAAAGTCGATTTTCTTGTATATACACATTTAGCAATCGATATCGAAATGCTTCAAATCATTAGTTTAACATATTTAAGCTAATTAACCTTCTTTAACGAACTGAAGTTAATAAAAAGCCAAAACGACATAACGGCCGTGCATTTAAAAGAAGTCCGTTGTCTTATATTTAGGTATAAAGTCGATTTTCTTGTATATACTCATTTAGCAATCGATATCGAATTGCTTCAAATCACTAGTTTTACACATTTAAGTTAATAAAGCTTCTTTAACGCACTGAACTTAACATAAAGCCGTGGCGGCATAACGGTAGTGCACGTAGAAGAATTCCGTTATCTTATATCTAGGTATAAAGTCGATTTTCTTGTTTATACACATTTAGCAATCGATATCGAAATGCTTCAAATCAATAGTTTAACATATTTAAGTTAATTAACCCTCTTTATCTGACCGAAGTCTACAAAAGCCTTAACGGCATAACGGCAGTGCATTTAGAAGAATTCCGTAATCTTATGTTTAGGTATAAAGTCGATTTTCTTGTATATACACATTTAGCAATCGATATCTAAATGCATCAAATCATTAGTTTAACATATTTAAGCTAATTAACCTTCTTTATCTTACTGAAGTTTACATAAAGCCATAAGGGTACAACGGCAGTGCATTTAGAAGAACTCCGTTATCATATATTTATGTATAAAGTCGATTTTCTTGTATATACGCATTTAGCAATCGATATCGAAATGCTTCAAATTATTAGTTTAACATATTTAAGTTAATTAACCTTCTTTATCTTACTGAAGTTAACATAAAGCCTTAACGGTATAACGGCAGTGCATTTGGAAGAATTCCGTAATCTGATATTAAGGCATAAAGTCGATTTTCTTGTATATACACATTTAGCAATCGATATCGAAATGCTTCAAATCATTAGTTTAGCATATTTAAGTTAATTAACCTTCTTTACCGTATTGAAGTTGATATAAAGCCATGGCGGCATAACGACAGCACATTTGGAAGAATTCCGTAATCTTGTATTTAATTATAAAGTCGATTTTCTTGTACATATGCATTAAGCAATCGATATCGAAATGCTTCATATCATTAGTTTAACATATTTAAGCTATTTAACCTTCTTTATCTTACTGAAGTTTACTTAAAGCCTTAACGGTATAACGGCAGTGCATTTGGAAGAATTCCGTAATCTGATATTAAGGCATAAAGTCGATTTTGTTGTATATACACATTAAGCAATCGATATCGAAATGCTTCAAATCATTAGTTTAGCATTTTTAAGTTAATAAACCTTCTTTACCGTATTGAAGTTGATATAAAGCCATGGCGGCATAACGACAGTACATTTGGAAGAATTCCGTAATCTTGTAATTAATTATAAAGTCGATTTTCTTGTATATACACATTTAGCAATCGATATCGAAATGCTTCAAATCATTAGTTTAACATATTTAAGCTAATTAACCTTCTTTACCTTACTGAAGTTATCATAAAGCCCTAACGGCATAACGGCAGTGCATTTAGAAGAATTCCGTAATCTTATATTTAGGTATAAAGTCGATTTTCTTGTATATACACATTTAGTAATCGATTTCGAAATGCTTCAAATCATTAGTTTAGCAAATTTAAGTTAATTAACTTTCTTTACCGTATTGAAGTTGATATAGAGCCGTGGCGGCATAACGGTAGTGCACGTAGAAGAATTCCGTAATATTATATTTAGGTATAAAGTCGATTTTCTTGTATATACACATTTAGCAATCGATATCGAAATGCTTCAAATCATTAGTTTAACATATTTAAGCTAATTAACCTTCTTTATCTTACTGAAGTTATCATAAAGCCCTAACGGCATAACGACAGTACATTTGGAAGAATTCCGTAATCTTATATTTAATTATAAAGTCGATTTTCTTGTACATATGCATTTAGCAATCGATATCGAAATGCTTCAAATCATTAGTTTAACATATTTAAGTTAATAAAGCTTCTTTAACGCACTGAAGTTAACATAAAGCCATGGCGGTATAACGGCAGTGCATTTGGAAGAATTCCGTAATCTGATATTAAGGCATAAAGTCGATTTTCTTGTATATACACATTTAGCAATCGATATCGAAATGCTTCAAATCATTAGTTTAGCATATTTAAGTTAATTAACCTTCTTTACCGTATTGAAGTTGATATAAAGCCATGGCGGCATAACGACAGCACATTTGGAAGAATTCCGTAATCTTGTATTTAATTATAAAGTCGATTTTCTTGTACATATGCATTAAGCAATCGATATCGAAATGCTTCATATCATTAGTTTAACATATTTAAGCTATTTAACCTTCTTTATCTTACTGAAGTTTACTTAAAGCCTTAACGGTATAACGGCAGTGCATTTGGAAGAATTCCGTAATCTGATATTAAGGCATAAAGTCGATTTTGTTGTATATACACATTAAGCAATCGATATCGAAATGCTTCAAATCATTAGTTTAGCATATTTAAGTTAATTAACCTTCTTTACCGTATTGAAGTTGATATAAAGCCATGGCGGCATAACGACAGTACATTTGGAAGAATTCCGTAATCTTGTAATTAATTATAAAGTCGATTTTCTTGTATATACACATTTAGCAATCGATATCGAAATGCTTCAAATCATTAGTTTAACATATTTAAGCTAATTAACCTTCTTTACCTTACTGAAGTTATCATAAAGCCCTAACGGCATAACGGCAGTGCATTTAGAAGAATTCCGTAATCTTATATTTAGGTATAAAGTCGATTTTCTTGTATATACACATTTAGTAATCGATTTCGAAATGCTTCAAATCATTAGTTTAGCAAATTTAAGTTAATTAACTTTCTTTACCGTATTGAAGTTGATATAGAGCCGTGGCGGCATAACGGTAGTGCACGTAGAAGAATTCCGTAATATTATATTTAGATATAAAGTCGATTTTCTTGTATATACACATTTAGCAATCGATATCGAAATGCTTCAAATCATTAGTTTAACATATTTAAGCTAATTAACCTTCTTTATCTTACTGAAGTTATCATAAAGCCCTAACGGCATAACGACAGTACATTTGGAAGAATTCCGTAATCTTATATTTAATTATAAAGTCGATTTTCTTGTACATATGCATTTAGCAATCGATATCGAAATGCTTCAAATAACTGCTTTAACATATTTAAGTTAATAAAGCTTCTTTAATGCACTGAAGTTAACATAAAGCCATGGCGGCATAACGGCAGTGCATTTAGAAGAATTCCGTAATATTATATTTAGGTATAAAGTCGATTTTGTTGTATATACGCATTTAGCAATCGATATCGAAATGCTTCAAATCATTAGTTTAACATATTTAAGTTAATTAGCCTTCTTTAACGTATTGAAGGTTATATAGAGCCATGGCGGCATAACGACAGTACATGTGGAAGAATTCCGTAATCTTATATTAAGTATGAAGTCGATTTTCTTGTATATATGCATTAAGCAATCGATATCGAAATGCTTCATATCATTAGTTTAACATATTTAAGTTAATAAACCTTCTTTAACGAACAGAAGTTAACAAAAAGCCCTAACGGCATAACGGCAGTGCATTTGAAAGAATACCGTAATCTTATATTTAGGTGTAAAGTCAATTTTCTTGTATATCCACATTTAGCAATCGATATCGAAATGCCTCAAACCATTAGTTTAACATATTTAAGTTAATTAACCTTCTTTAACGTATTGAAGGTGGTATAAAGCCATGGCGGCATACAAGCAGTGCATTTAGAAGGATTCCGTAATCTTATATTTAGGTATAAAGTCGATTTTCTTGTATATACACATTTAGCAATCGATATCGAAATGCTCCAAATCATTAGTTTAACATATTTAAGTTAATTAACCCTCTTTATCTTACTGAAGTCTACAAAAGCCTTAACGGCATAACGGCAGTGCATTTAGAATAATTACGTAATCTTATATTTATGTATAAAGTCGATTTTCTTGTATATACACATTTAGCAATCGATTTCGAAATGCTTCAAATCATTAGTTTAACATATTTAAGTTAATAAACCGTTTTTAACGCACTGAACTTAACATAAAGCCGTGGCGGCATAACGGTAGTGCACGTAGAAGAATTCCGTAATCTTATATTTAGGTATAAAGTCGATTTTCTTGTATATACACATTAAGCAATCGATTTCGAAATGCTTCAAATAACTGGTGTAACATATCTAAGTTAATAAAACTTCTTTAATATATTGAAGTTGATATAAAACCATGGCGGCATAACGACAGTATATTTGGAAGAATTCCGTAATCTTAGATTTAGGTATAAAGTCGACTTTCTTGTATATATGCATTAAGCAAGCGAATTCGAAATTCTTCAAATAACTGGTGTAACATATCTAAGTTAATAAAACTTCTTTAACGAACTGAAGTTAACATAAATCCATAACGGCATAACAGCCGTGCATTTAGAAGTATTCCGTTATCTTTTATTTAGGTATAAAGTCAATTTTCTTATATATACACATTTAGCAATCGATATCAAAATGCTTCAAATCATTAGTTTAACATATTTAAGTTAAAAAACCGTCTTTAACGCACTGAAGTAAACATAAAGCAATGGCGGCATGACGGCAGTGCATTTGGAAGAATTCCGTAATCTTATATTTAGGTATAAAGTCGATTTTCTTGTATATACCCATTTAGCAATCGATACCGAAATGCTTCAAATCATTATTATAACATATTTAAGTTAATAAAGCTTCTTGAACGCACTGAAGTTAACATAAAGCCATAACGGCATAACGGCAGTGCATTTAGAAGGATTCCGTAATCTTATATTTAGGTATAAAGTCGATTTTCTTGTATATACACATTTAGCAATCGATATCGAGATGCTTCAAATCATTAGTCTAACATATTTAAGTTAATAAACTTTTTTTAGCTTATTGAAGTATACACAAAGCCTTAACGGTATAACGGCATTGCATTTAGGAGAAATCCGTAATCTTATATTTAGGTATAAAGTCGATTTCTTGTATTTACATATTTAGCAATCGATATAGAAATGCTTCAAACCATTAGTTTAACATATTAAGTTATTACCTTCTTTAAATTGAAGTTAATAAAGCCATGGCGGCCTAACGGTATATGTGGAAGAATTCCGTAATCTTATATTTAATTATAAAGTCGATTTCTTGTAATATCATTAAGCAATCGGTATCGAAATTCTTCAAATAATGGTTTAACATATAAAAGTTAATAAACCTTCTTTAACGAACGAAGTATCATAAAGCCATAACGGCATAACGGCAGTGCATTTAGAAGAATTCCGTAATCTTATATTTAGGTTAAAGCCGATTTTCTTGTATATACACATTTAGCAATCGATATCAAAATGCTCAAAATCATTAGTTTAACATATTTAAGTTAATAAACTTCTTTAACGAAGAAGTTAACAAAAAGCCCTAACGGCATAACGGCAGTGCATTTGAAAGAATCCGAATCTTATATTTAGGTATAAAGTCGATTTCTTGTATATCCACATTTAGCAATCGATATCGAAATGCCTCAAACCATTAGTTTAACATATTAAGTTAATTAACCTTCTTTAACGTATTGAAGGTGATATAAAGCCAAAGCGGCATACAAGCAGTGCATTTAGAAGGATTCCGTAATCTTATATTTAGGTATAAAGTCGATTTTCTTGTATATACACATTTAGCAATCGATATCGAAATGCTCCAAATCATTAGTTTAACATATTTAAGTTAATTAACCCTCTTTATCTTACTGAAGTCTACAAAAGCCTTAACGGCATAACGGCAGTGCATTTAGAAGAATTCCGTAATCTTATATTTAGGTCTAAAGCCGATTTTCTTGTATATACACATTTAGCAATCGATATCAAAATGCTCAAAATCATTAGTTTAACATATTTAAGTTAATAAACCTTCTTTAACGAACAGAAGTTAACAAAAAGCCCTAACGGCATAACGGCAGTGCATTTGGAAGAATTCCGTAATCTTATATTTAGGTATAAAGTCGATTTTGTTGTATATACGCATTTAGCAATCGATTTCGAAATGCTTCAAATCATTAGTTTAACATATTTAAGTTAATTAACCTTCTTTAACGAATTGAAGTTGATATAAAGCATGGCGGCATAACGACAGTACATTTGGAAGAATTCCGTAATCTTATATTTAGGTATAAAGTCGATTTTCTTGTATATATGCATTTAGCAATCGATATCGAAATGCTTCAAATAATTGTTTAACATATTTAAGTTAATAAACCTTCTTTACGAATGAAGTTATATAAAGCCATGGCGGCATAACGGCAGTGCATTTAGAAGAATTCCGTAATCTTATATTTAGGTATAAAGTCGATTTTCTGTGTATATATCATTTAGCAATCGATATCGAAATGCTTCAAATCATTAGTTTAACATATTTAAGTTAATTAACCTTCTTTAACGAATTGAAGTTGATATAAAGCCATGGCGGCATAACGATAGTGCATTTGAAGAATTCCGTAATCTTATATTTAGGTATAAAGTCGATTTTCTTGAGTATACACATTTAGCAATCGATATCGAAATGCTTCAAATCATTAGTTTAGACATATTTAAGTTAATTAACCTTTTTTAAACCCGTATTGAAGTTGATATAAAGCCATGGCGGCATAACGACAGTGCATTTGGAAGAATTCCGTAATCTTATATTTAGGTATAAAGTCGATTTTCTTGAATATACACATTTAGCAATCGATATCGAAATGCTTCAAATATTGCTTTAAGCAATTTAATTTAAATTTAAGCTTCTTTAACGCATTGAAGTTAATAAAGCCATGGCGGCATAACGCAGTGCATTTGGAAGAATTCCGTAATCTTATATTTAGGTATAAAGTCGATTTTCTTGTATATACGCATTTAGCAATCGATATCGAAATGCTTCAAATATTAGTTTAACATATTTAAGTTAATAAAGCTTCTTTAACGCATTGAAGTTAATAAGCCATGGCGGCATAACGGCAGTGCATTTAGAAGAATTCCGTAATCTTATATTTAGGTATAAAGTCGATTTTTTGTATATACGCATTTAGCAATCGATATCGAAATGCTTCAAATCATTAGTTTAACATATTTAAGTTAATTAACCTTCTTTAACGTATTGAAGGTGATATAAAGCCATGGCGGCATATAAGCAGTGCATTTTGAAAGATTCCGTAATCTTATATTTAGGTATAAAGTCGATTTTCTTGTAAATACACATTTAGCAATCGATATCGAAATGCTCCAAATCATTAGTTTAACATATTTAAGTTAATTAGCCCTCTTTATCTTACTGAAGTCTACAAAAGCCTTAACGGCATAACGGCAGTGCATTTAGAAGAATTACGTAATCTTATATTTAGGTATATAGTCGATTTTCTTGTATATACTCATTTAGCAATCGATATCGAATTGCTTCAAATCATTAGTTTTACATATTTAAGTTAATAAAGCTTCTCTAACGCACTGAACTTAACATAAAGCCATGGCGGCATAACGGTAGTGTACGTAGAAGAATTCCGTTATCTTATATTTAGGTATAAAGTCGATTTTCTTGTATATACACATTTAGCAATCGATATCGAAATGCTTCAAATCATTAGTTTAACATATTTAAGTTAATAAGCTTTTTTTAGCTTACTGAAGTCTACATAAAGCCTTAACGGTAAACGGCAGTGCATTTAGGAGAATTCCGTTATCTTATATTTAGGTATAAAGTCGATTTTCTTGTATTTACGCATTTAGCAATCGATATCGAGATGCTTCAAATGGATATTTTAGTTAATCAACCTTCTTTAACGTATTGAAGTTCATATAAAGCCATGGCGACATAACGACAGCACATGTGGAAGAATTCCGTAATCTTATATTTAGGTATAAGGTTGATTTTCTGGTATATATGCATTTAGCAATCGATATCGAAATGCTTCAAATAACTGGTTTAATATATTTAAGTTAATAAACCTTCTTTAGCGAACAGAAGTTAACATAAAGCCATGGCGGCATAACGGTAGTGCATTTAGAAGAATTCCGTAATCTTATATTTGGTATAAAGTCGATTTTCTTGTGTATACACATTTAGCAATCGATATCGAAATGCTTCAAATAACTGGTTAATAAAGCTTCTTTAACGCACTGAAGTAAACATAAAGCAATGGCGGCATGACGGCAGTGCATTTAGAAGAATTCCGTAGTCTTATATTTAGGTATAAATTCGATTTTCTTGTATATACCCATTTAGCAATCGATATCGAAATGTTTCAAATCATTATTTTAACATATTTAAGTTAATAAAGCTTCTTTAACGCACTAAAGTTAACATAAAGCCATAACGGCATAACGGCAGTGCATATAGAAGGATTCCGTAATCTTATATTTAGGTATAAAGTCGATTTTATTGTATATACACATTTAGCAATCGATATCGAGATGCTTCAAATCGATATTTTAGTTAATCAACCTTCTTTAACGTATTGAAGTTCATATAAAGCCATGGCGACATAACGACAGCACATGTGGAAGAATTCCGTAATCTTATATTTAGGTATAAGATTGATTTTCTGGTATATATGCATTTAGCAATCGATATCGAAATGCTTCAAATAACTGGTTTAATATATTTAAGTTAATAAACCTTCTTTAGCGAACAGAAGTTAACATAAAGCCATGGCGGCATAACGACAGTACATGTGGAAGAATTCCGTAATCTTATATTAAGTATAAAGTCGATTTTCTTGTATATACACATTTAGCAATCGATATCAAAATGCTTCAACTCATTAGTTTAACATATTTAAGTTAATAAAGCTTCTTTAACGCACTGAAGTTAACATAAAGCCATGGCGGCATAACGGCAGTGCATTTAGAAGAACTCCGTAATCTTATAATAAGGAATAAATTCGATTTTCTTGTATATACACATTTAGCAATCGATATCGAAATGCTTCAAATCATTAGTTTAACATATTTAAGTTAATTAACTCTCTTTATCTTACTGAAGTTTACATAAAGCCAAATAACGGTATAACGGCAGTGCATTTGGAAGAATTCCGTAATCTTATATTTAGGTATAGAGTCGATTTTGTTGTATATACGCATTTTGCAATGGATATCAAAATGCTTCAAATCATTAGTTTAACATATTTTAGTTAATTAACCTTCTTTATCGAATTGAAGTTGATAAAAAGCCATGTTAAATTAATGATTTGAAGCATTTCGTTATCGATTGCTAAATGTGTATATACAAGAAAATTGACTTTATACCTAAATATAAGATAACAGAATTCTTCTAAATGCACTGCCGTTATGCCGCCATGGCTTTATGTTAAGTTCAGTGCGTTAAAGAATCTTTATTAACTTAAATATGTAAAACTAAAGATTTGAAGCATTTCGATATCGATAGCTAAATGTTTATATACAAGAAAATCGAATTTATACCTAAATATAAGATAACGTAATTCTTCCAAATGCACTGCGTTATGCCCTTAAGGCTTTATGTAAACTTCAGTAAGATAAAGAAAGTTAATTAACTTAAATATGTTAAACTAATGATTTGAAGCATTTCGGTATCGATTGCTAAATGTGTATATACAACAAAATCGACTTTATATCTAAATATAAGATTACGGAATTCTTCAAAATGCATTGCCGTTATGCCGCCATGGCTTTATGTTAACTTCAGTGCGGTAAAGAAGCTTTATAACCTTAAATATGTTAAACTATTGAGTTGAAGCATCTCGATATCGATTGCTAAATGTGTATATACAACAAAATCGACTTTATATCTAAATATAAGATTACGAAATTCTTCCAAATGCACTGCCGTTATGCCGCCATGGCTCTATGTTAACTTCAGTGCGGTAAAGAAGCTTTACAACCTTAAATATTTTAAACTATTGAGTTGAAACATTTCGATACCAATTGCTAAATGTGAATATACAACAAAATCGACTTTATACCTAAATATAAGATTACGGAATTCTTTCAAATGCACTGCCGTTATGCCGTTAAGGCTTTTGTAGACTTCAGTAAGATAAGGAGGGTTAATTAACTTCAATATGTTAAACTTATGATTTGAAGTATTTCGATATCGTTTGCTAAATGCGTATATACAAGAAAATCGACTTTATACCTAAACATAAGATTACCGAATTCTTTCAAATATTCTGTCGTTATGCCGCCATGACTCTATATCAACTTCAATACGTAAATGTTGGATTTTGTTGGAATAAAAATCAGTATTTATTATGAAATGAGAACTTGAAATTAGTTACACGTTTGACCTGCCAGTTATAGCTCTAATTCGGTAGTGCCCTTTTAAACAGAAAAACTTATAATCATATACATAACTGTAAAACTACGAAAGTAGGTGTAAGTGAACAATGCGATAAATAAGAATACAAACTAAACATCGCATTGTTGCCAGACTTATGCAAAATCTTATACATACATATTGAGCTTATTCTTATACAATTTCAACACTTCTTCTTAAGCAAATATATGTATGTTATACAAAATTATAAAAATTACATTTTAATTCAAACCAATTAGTTTTGTAAAGTAACAGTGCTTTTGCTTACATAAATTTTTAGTAAATATATCAGCAATGTTTTTATCAGTGGAAACATATTTTAATACAATTTCATTGCTCGCAATTTTTTCTCTTATAAAATGAAATTTAATGTCAATATGTTTTGTTCTTTTATGATGTACAGGATTTTTGGAAATATGTTGAGAGCTTAAATTATCTCCGCAGATAATTATTGGCTCCTGCTTTGTCCATCCAATTTCGGTTAAGAGATTACGTAAGTATATTGCTTCTTTAGCGGCTGCGGTCAGAGCAACATATTCCGCTTCTGTACTGCTTAGAGCAACAACACTCTGCTTTGCTGAAGACCAGGAAAATATGCTTCCACCCAAAAGGAATGCATATCCAGAGTAGGATTTTCTATCCAGCTGATCGTTTGCCCAATCGGCATCTGCGAAACCTTGCACGGGTTCGCCAACTTTCCGGTATACGATTCTCAGATGAACTGTACTAGAGAGATATCGTAAGACGTGCTTAGCGGCAGCTTCGTGCTCCGCATGTGGATTTGTATTGCGTTGCGACAATTTACTCACAGCATGCAAAATGTCTGGCCGGCTCAAAATTGCTAGGTACATCAAAGACCCTATTAGTGATTGGTATTTATTTATAGTTACCTTAACGCAGCTATCATCCTTGCAACCGATATGAAAACCTGGGTCGAGCGGTGTTACAGCTGCACGACAGTCTTTCATACCGTATTCGTCTAACAGATTTTTGATATACGTTTTTTGACAAAGTGATACTGCACCTCGATCGCCGTCTCGTTGTATTTCTAACCCAAGAAAGTATGAGGCAGGACCTCCGTCATGCATCTCGAATTTGGATGCTATCTTCTTCTTAATCGCGCGTATCTCGTTCTCGCTGGGTGATATGATTAATAAATCGTCCACGTAAACAGCGATGTAGCTGCTTTGTTGCTGAGTCTGCTTGAAGTAAAGGCAAGCCTCGTGCTTGCTTTGTTTGAAGCCTATATTTTGTAGTACTTCATCTAGCGTTTGGTTCCATACGCGGCCGGATTGCTTAAGCCCATATATAGCTTTATTAAGCTTTAAAACTTTGTTAGGATGCTTTGCGCTTACGAAATTTTGTGGTTGCTGCATGTATACTACTTCATCTAATTTGCTGTTTAGATATGCGTTGGAGATGTCCGCTTGATGCATGTATAGCTGTTTTTCTGCAGCTATGGCGAACAACATACGAATGGTTTCGTAGCGTATTACAGGAGAGAAGGTTTCGCTGTAGTTGATTCCCAATTGCTGTCCGCAACCCTTTGCGACTAATCTAGATTTGAATTTTTCGATTTCACCATCTCGATTTCTCTTTACTCGAAATACCCATTTCGAACCAATTGACTTTGCACCAGTAGGCAAATCAATCAACTCCCAAGTGTTGTTAGCTAATAGTGCATTGTACTCTGATTGCATTGACGCTTGCCAATTTGTTGCATATTGGCTCTGCAATGCTTCTGCGACTGTTTGAGGTGTTTCGACATCATCAAAAGAATTCAAGTAATTTAACACGTTATACGCCTTTTTGGGTCTGCCTGGTTGACCTGTGCGTATAAGTTTTGGACGCCCTGGGCCCCGTTGTTGCGTTTCTTGTTGATCATTATCACTAGCGCTGACAAACTCTTCTTCTTCTTCTTCTTCTTCGTCGGAGTCGCCACACTCGTACTGTGGTTTATCGTTACAATTTTCAGATGTTGACTCACTTTCAACCTGATTTGACGTTGCTTCTTCTTCGGAAGACGTGTGTGACTCAAGACGAATAATGTTTGTCTCAAAGTCATCATTTCGCTCTGATGAATTACATTTCTCAGATGTTACTGTGTCAAACTCACCTTCAACAAATTTGACATCCCTGCGCTCTATCACTGTACGTTTATTGCGATCATACAAGCGATAAGCTTTTGCTGATATTGAATAACCGACGAAAATATACTCTTTTGCATTTGCTTTAAATTTGCCCGTTCTATTTTTATCTATAGCAAATGCACGTGAACCGAAAACTCGAAGATGTTTTACCGACGCTTTGCGATCTTTCCACACTTCGAAAGGGGTACACCCATTTAAAGCCTTAGTGGGGCACCTGTTGCGCAGATATGCGGCCGTTTGTACAGCTTCGGCCCATAGAAATTCTTCTAATTTCGCATGAATCAATAAACTTTTCGCCATTTCCACTATTGTACGGTTAACGCGTTCAGCAACGCCGTTTTGTTGAGGCGTGTACGGAACAGTGTTTTGCCTTTTTATACCGCATTCATTTAAAAAGTTATTAAATTCATTGTTCATATATTCAGTTCCGTTGTCACTACGCAAACATTTTATTTTGTTACCGGTTTGTAATTCAACGTAGCTTTTAAATAGTTTAAATTTCTGAAACACTTCATTTTTAGCGCGCATGAAGTAAACAAAAATTTTACGCGTATAGTCATCGATGAAGGTCACGAAATAGCGATTTCCAGCTAGTGATTTAACGTTCATTGGGCCACAGACGTCGCTGTGCACCAACTCAAGCACACTTTTTGTTATACGCTTTGCGTTTTTAGAAAATGGTAATGCACACAATTTTGCTTGGTTGCATGTATCGCAGTTCATGTCCGTATATACACATTCAATGTCCATACCTTCTACTAGTTTTTTATCATTTAATAATTTTAAACTTTGAAAATTTAGGTGGCCAAAGCGATTGTGCCACTTATTTACATTTGATGTGTCCCTTAACATATGCACTTCACTGTTTTTCGCCAGCGTTTCATACAAATACAAGTTGCCTTCTTGCTTTGCTCTTAATACAACTTTATTGTTTTTGTTTTTTATTTGCACTTCTTTTTCGCCAAATATTATTGAATTTTTGTATTGTGTCGATTTACTAACCGACAAAAAATTCATTTGCAAAGAAGGTACGTACAACACATCACGCATTTCAATATTTCTTTTATTTACCTTTAAGACAACTGTGCCTATACCGAACGATTCAACGTATTTATTAGCTGCTAATTTTACCGAAGTCTTTGTTTCACTGAACGACACAAACATGTCTTTGTTGCAGCACATATGTGTTGTCGCGCCACTGTCAATACACCACGTATTTTTTCTTTGCTCCGCGGCACTTACATGTAACAGACAATTTGAATATTCTGTTTTGCACTTGTTTTCTTGCGCTGTCGCTTTTTTGCGACATTCACTAGCACGATGCCCAATTTTATCGCAATAGAAACACTTGCCTTTGAATTGTTGCTTTTGATCGTTTTTCTTTATGTTCTTTTTTACACTTTCGTTATGACTACTGTTCGTTTTTTGACACTTATTGTATTGCGCATCCCTTTGCACATGTGCGTGTGCGTATACCGACGCACTTGAATTATCGCATTCGCTTGTTTCTGCCTTTCGCGCAGCTTCTTCTAGAACTTTCAATTTTACATCTCCAAACGACGGCAAGTTGTCACGCGTTTCAATCGCAACAACAAAATTCTCCCAAGAATGTGGTAGGCTACACAAAAGCATAATTGCTTTAAGATCATCATTGATTTTTATGTCAATCTCAGCTAATTTGTCTATAGTTCCGACAAATGTTTGCACGTATTTTGATGCGTCTTCCCCTGGCTGCATCTTTAAACGCAAAAGCTTTTGGTAAAGTTGAACTTTTCTGACTGGTCCAGTCGGCAAATGAACATCACGCAATTTTTTCCATGCGTCCGCTGCGGTCGTACAAGCTTTTATATGCAAAAGCTGATTTGGCTTTACGTTTAAAATGAGGCACGCTAACGCCTTTTGTTCTGTCGTGTCCCATTTTGCTGATTCTGCTTCAGTTGCTGCCTCGGGCTTCGCATTTGTGATCACCTGCCACAAATCAGCCGTAATTAACACACTGCGCATGGTCATGCACCACACGTCGTAGTTATCATCACCAAGCTTTTCGATTTGATGTGATACGTTCATTTTGCTTTGCAAAAATTTTTCTACACCGACACTATATACCGATTTTTATTGCCGTTTTCGCGCACTACTTATTCGCGATGGGTCTGGGCCCATAACCTTTGTTGGATTTTGTTGGAATAAAAATCAGTATTTATTATGAAATGAGAACTTGAAATTAGTTACACGTTTGACCTGCCAGTTATAGCTCTAATTCGGTAGTGCCCTTTTAAACAGAAAAACTTATAATCATATACATAACTGTAAAACTACGAAAGTAGGTGTAAGTGAACAATGCGATAAATAAGAATACAAACTAAACATCGCATTGTTGCCAGACTTATGCAAAATCTTATACATACATATTGAGCTTATTCTTATACAATTTCAACAGTAAAAGAAGGTTAATTAACTTTAATATGTTAAACTAATGATTTGAAGCATTTTGATATCGATTGCTAAACGTGTATATACAAGAAAATCGAATTTATACCTAAATATAAGATTACGGAATTCTTCCAAATGTACTGTCGTTATGCCGTAATGGCTTTATATTAACTTCAATATGTTAAATAAGGTTAGTTAACTTAATTTTGTAAACTAATGATTTGAAGCATTTCGATATCGATTGCTTAATGCATATATACAAGAAAATCGACCTTATACGTAAATATAAAATTACGGAATTCTTCTACATACACTGCCGTTATGCCGTCATGGCTTTATGCCAATCTTCGCTAAAGAAGCTTTATTAACTTTAATATGTTAAACTTATGGATTGAAGAATCTCGATATCGATTGCTAAATGTGTATAATCAAGAAAATTGACTTTATACGTAAATATAAGATTACGGAATTCTTCTAAATGCATAGCCGTTATGCCGCCATGGCTTTATGCCAACTTTAGTTCGTTAAAGAAGGTTAATTAACTTAAATATGTGAAACTAATGCCTTGACGCATATCGATATCGATTGCTAAATGTGTATATACAAGAAAATCGACTTTATACCTAAATATAAGGTTACGGAATTCTTCCAAATGCACTGCCGTTATGGCACTATGTAAACTTCTGTAAGTTAAAGAAGGTTAATTAACTTAAATATGTTAAACTAATGATTTGAAGCACTTCGATATCGATTGCTAAATGTGTATATACAAGAAAATCGACTTTATACCTAAATATAAGATTACGGAATTCTCCTAATGCACTGCCTTTATGCCGCCATGGCTTTATGCCAACTTCAGTTCGTTAAAGAAGGTGTATTAACTTAAATATGTTAAACTAATGATATGAAACATTTCGATAGCGATTGCTAAATGTGTATATACAAGAAAATCGACTTTATACCTAAATATCAGATAACGGAGTTCTTCTAAATGCACTGCCGTTATGCCGTTATGGCTTTATGTTAACTTCAGATCGTTAAAGAAGGTTTATTAACTTAAATATGTTAAACTAATGATTTGAAGCATTTTGATATCGATTTCTAACTGTATACATACAAGAAAATCGACTTTATATCTAAACATAAGATAACGGAGTTATACTAAATGCACTGCCGTTATGCCGGTATGGCTTTATGTTAACTTCTGTTCGTTAAAGAAGATTCATTAACTTAAATAAGTTAAGCTAGTTATTTGACGCATTTCGAAATCGATTGCTTAATGCATGTATACAACAAATCGATTTTATACCTAAATATAAGATCACGGAATTCTTCCAAACGCACTGCCGTTATACCGTCATGGCTTTATGTAAACTTCAGTAAGATAAAGAAGTTGAATAAACTTAAATATGTTAAACTAATGATTTGAAGCATTTCGATATCGATTGCTAAATGTGTATATACAAGAAAATCAACTTTATATCTAAATATAAGATTACGGAATTCTTCTAAATGCACTGCCGTTATGCCGCCATGGCTTTATGCCAACTTCAGTTGGTTAAAGAAGGTTTATTAACTTAAATATGTTAAACTAATTATTTGAAGCATTTCGATAGCGATTGCTAAATGTGTGTATACAAGAAAATCGATTTTATACCTAAATATCAGATAACGGAGTTCTTCTAAATGCACTGCCGTTGTGCCGTTATGGCTTCATGTTAACTTCAGTTCGTTAAAGAAGATTTATTAACTTAAATATGTTAAACTAATGATTTGAAACATTTCGATATGGATTGCTAAATGTGCGCATACAAGAAAATCGACTTTATACCTAAATATAAGATTACGGAATTCTTCCAAACGCACTGCCGTTATACCGTTATGGCTATATGTAAACTTCAGTAAGATAAAGAAGTTGAATAAACTTAAATATGTTAAACTAATGATTTGAAGCATTTCGATATCGATTGCTAAATGTGTATATACAAGAAAATCGATTTTATTCATAAATATAAGAATACGGAAATCTTCTACATGCACTGCCGTTATGCCGCCATGGCTTTATGCCAACTTCAATACGTTAAAGAAGGTTAATTAACTTAAATATGTTAAAATAATGATTTGAAGCATTTCGATAGCGATTGCTAAATGCGTACATACCAGAAAATCAACTTTATATCTAAATATAAGATTACGGAATTCTTCTAAATGCACTGCCGTTATGCCGCCATGGCTTTATGCCAACTTCAGTTGGTTAAAGAAGGTTTATTAACTTAAATATGTTAAACTAATTATTTGAAGCATTTCGATAGCGATTGCTAAATGTGTGTATACAAGAAAATCGATTTTATACCTAAATATCAGATAACGGAGTTCTTCTAAATGCACTGCCGTTGTGCCGTTATGGCTTCATGTTAACTTCAGTTCGTTAAAGAAGATTTATTAACTTAAATATGTTAAACTTATGATTTGAAGCATTTCGATATCGATTGCTAAATGTGTATATACAAGAAAATCAACTTTATATCTAAATATAAGATTACGGAATTCTTCTAAATGCACTGCCGTTATGCCGCCATGGCTTTATGCCAACTTCAGTTGGTTAAAGAAGGTTTATTAACTTAAATATGTTAAACTAATGATTTGAAGCATTTCGATATCGATTGCTAAATGAGTATATACAAGAAAATCGACTTTATATCTAAACATAAGATAACGGAGTTATTATAAATGCACTGCCGTTATGCCGTTTTGGCTTTATGTTAACTTCAGTTCGTTGAAGAAGGTTTATTAACTAAAATATGTTAAACTAATGATTTGAAGCATTTCGATATGGATTGCTAAATGTGTATATACAAGAAAATCGACTTTATACCTAAATATATGAAAACGGAATTCTTCTAAATGCACTGCCTAACTAAAATATGTTAAACTAATGATTTGAAGCATTTCGATATGGATTGCTAAATGTGTATATACAAGAAAATCGACTTTATACCTAAATATATGAAAACGGAATTCTTCTAAATGCACTGCCGTTATGGCTTTATGTTAACTTCAGTTCGTTAAAGAAGGTTTATTAACTTAAGTATGTTAAACCAGTTATTTGAAGCTTTTCGATATCGATTGCTTAATGCATATATACAAGAAAATATACCTAAATATAAGATTACGGAATTCTTCCAAAGGTACTGTCGTTATGCCGCCATGGCCTTATATCACCTTCAATACGTTAAAGAAGGTTCATTAACTTAAATATGTTAAACTAATGATTTGAAGCATTTCGATATCGATTGCTAAATGTGTATATACGAGAAAATCGAATTTATACCTAAATATAAGATTACGGAATTCTTCTACATACACTGCCGTTATGCCGCCATGGCTTTATGTTAAATTCAGTGCGTTAAAGAAGGCTACTTTACCCAAAATTTGCTAAACTAATGATTTGAAGCATTTCGATATCGATTGCTAAATGAGTATATGCAACAAAATCGACTTTGTACCAAAATGTAAGATTACGGAATTCTTCCAAATGCACTGCCGTTATACCGTTATGGTTTTATGTAAACTTCAGTAAGATAAAAAAGGTTAATTAACTTAAATATGTTAAACTTATGATTTGAAGCATTCTTCCAAATGCACTGACGTTATACCGTTATGGCTTTATGTAAACTTTAATAAGATAAATAAGATTAATTAACTTAAATATGTTAAACTAATGATTTGAAGCATTTCGGTGTCGATTGCCAAATGTGTATATACAAGAAAATCGAATTTATACCTAAATATAAGATTACGGAATGGAATATGCCGCCATGGCTTTGCGTTAACTTCAGTGCGTTAAAGAAGCTTTATTAACTTAAATTTGTTAAACTAATGGTTTTAAGCATTCCGATATCGATTGCTAAATGCGTATATAAAACAAAATCGACTTTATACCTAAATATAAGATTACGGAATTCTTTCAAATGTACTGTCGTTATGCCTCCATGGCTTTATATCAACTTCAATACGTTAAAGAAGGTTAATTAACTTGCATATGTTAAACTAATGATTTGAAGCATTTCGAAATCGATTGCAAAATGTGTAAATACAAGAAAATCGACTTTATCCCAAAATATAAGATAACGGAGTTATTCTAAATGCACTGCCGTTATGACGCCAAGGCTTTATGCCAACTTCAGTTCGTTAAAGAAGGTTCCTTAACTTAAATATGTTAAACTAATGAGTTGAATCATCTCGATATCGATTGCTAAATGTGTATATACCACAAAATCGATTTTGTACCTAAATACAAGATTACGGAGTTCTTCCAAATGCAATGAAGTTATGCCGCCTTGGCTTTATATCACCTTCAATACGCTAAAGAAGATTTATTAACTTAAATATGTTAAACTAATGGTTTGAAGCATTTCGATATCGATTGCTAAATGTGTATATACAAGAAAATCAACTTTATACCTAAATATAAGATAACGGAATTCTTCTAAATGCACTGCCGTTATGCCGTTATGGCTTTATGTTAACTTCAGTTCGTTAAAGAAGGTTTGTTACCTTAAATATGTTAAACCAGTTATTTGAAGCATTTCGATATCGATTGCTTAATGCATATATACGAGAAAATCGACCTTATACGTAAATATAAGATTACGGAATTCTTCTACATGCACGCCTTATGCCGTCATCGCTTTATCCCAATCTTCGCTAAAGCAGGTTAATTAACTTAAATATGTTAAACTAATGATTTAAAGCATTTCGATAGCGATTGCTAAATGTGTATATACAAGAATATCGATTTTATACCTAAATAAATGAAAACGGTATTCTTCTAAATGCACTGCCTAACTAAAATATGTTAAACTAATGATTTGAAGCATTTCGATATGGTGTGCTAAATGTGTATATACAAGAAAATCGACTGTATACCTAAATAAATGAAAACGGTATTCTTCTAAATGCACTGCCTAACTAAAATATGTTAAACTAATGATTTGAAGCATTTCGGTGTCGATTGCCAAATGTGTATATACAAGAAAATCGACTTTATACCTAAATATATGAAAACGGAATTCTTCTAGATGCACTGCCGTTATGGCTTTATGTTAACTTCAGTTCGTTAAAGAAGGTTTATTAACATAAATATGTTAAACGAGTTATTTGAAGCTTTTCGATATCGATTGCTTAATGCATATATAAGTTAACGTAACGTGTAGCACCGACGCAATCGGTGCATCCATACCTGCATACATACATACATACCATATGGTACATACATTAGAAGATGAGCGCAAGCAAGAGTGAGGTCTTAGCAACAGCTTTCCATGCTCTCCGATGTTTTCTATTGCCAATTCTCGTTCTTCTAAAAATGCGCGGGAAAACGCATCTTTCGCTTCCAAAGGAGTGGAATGCTCTCCAACAACAATCGATGCACCTAATTCATTTTACGTCAGCTTGAGATCAGAGTGAAGTGGCAGTAAGAATCAATAAAAAGGTGGACGTGGAACAGGCGAGTTGTATCGCCGTATCGATTAATGAGGAATAAAAAATACTTAAACTAAAAAGGACGAAAACACTTAATTGGCGCCCAACGTGGGGCCGAGGACCTACAACTGCTGAAAGGACATGCGAATCCTGAAAGGACTAAGGAACTCTGACTGCCTTCATCTTTAATCTAAATAAATTTAAAACGTGTAAGTGATAATTTCAAAAATTTTCAAAGTGGATATTATTTCAAAATTAAATTGGTAAAAATACGTGTTGTATTCTACGAAACTACTTAAAAATTGAGAAGTTAAAACCTGGTGCACAAATGTTATTTTGTTTTTCAAATTAAGTAAGTTTACGAAATATTTTCTAAAACTAATTTAAATTAACCACAGTTTCTCCTAATATTTAATTTTTTTGCGTAATAAAAATTTTTCGATAGAGAGAAAGCACGTGGTTGATATCGTGCCTCTTATATAACTCTAAGATTGGTTATCCTCATTAAATCAAGTAAAGTATTAAAATTATTTAAACACAATAAAGTTTATTCTCTAAACGACGATTGTTTTTGGAACCTGCTCGAGTATTGTAAATTACGCAAAGTAAAAAATATATAAACAAATTTTTCTTGATTACTATTCTTATCAAGTATATGTGTACTTTCTAAAACTTATTTAAACAAACTACAGTTTCTCTTAATATTTAACTTTTTGATCAAAGATTTTCGATAAAGTGCTTAACAAAAGTGCCTAATATCTTCAGAAAAATATACTTTAAGAAAGAACACGTGTTTGATATCGTGCCTCTTATATAATTTTAAGGTTATTTGTTTTCATTGAATCAAATAAAGTGTTAAAATTTATCCAATACAATAAATTTTATTTTCTAAAACAACGATTATTTTCGGAACCCGTATAAATAAAGTTCAAAATCGAAAATTATATAAGAATTTTGTGTTTATTACTATACTTATCAAGTTATCTCTACCAAGTCTTTTAGTAAAAATTAGTTAAAATTTGACGAAATGTTTCTTAATAGAGAGCAGGTGGTAGAAATTGTTAATGAGGTTACCGAGCATATAAGGCATCAGTTCACCGAACAGTTAAATCGCTTGACTTTGGCGAGTGATCAATTGCAACCACGTGGCGTTGAACAATATTTGCCTGTCGCGATTAACCCATTGGTTGTAGAAAATAGTTCAAGTTTAGATCTCATAAAGTCTCTCCCCGAATTCAGTGGTGATTCAGTTTCTTATCCAGCATGGCGAAGCGCAGCTGAATTTGCCATTAACTATTATACCGAGGGGTCCGAAAAATACTACATCGCAATGGGCATATTTCGAAACAAAATTATAGGTTCTGCAAACGCCACACTTGCATCTTTTAACACAATTCTTAATTTTAGGGCAATATTAGCTAGGTTAGATCAAGAATATGCCGATAAAACGCCGCTATATGTATTGGAAAATGAGCTAAGCATTCTTAGGCAAGATAATCTTTCTCTTACCGAGTACTACAATAGAGTAGATAAAAAACTATGCCTTATAATAAACAAGCAGATCATGACATATAGCGAGAATAAAGATGTCATCGCCAATTTAAATGAACGCGCTAGGGAGAACGCTCTACGCGTTTTTATATCAGGACTCCGCCGCCCACTGTGCGATATACTTTTCTCTGCTAGACCCAAAGACCTTCCAACTGCTCTTGCAGTTGCTCAAGAACTCCAAGTCAATCATAAACGATACGATTTTGCAGAGGCCTTTGCGCACGGAAATACTTTTAACCCCAATAGGCCAATAATGTCTCAATACAAACGACTAGAGCGCAATAACCGACCGCATACCAGTACGCGATTCAACCAAAATGCTTCCAATAGAATAGCTCCAATGGAAGTTGATAATAATACAAGTTATTTCAGGCAGCGTCATAATATTCCAAACGTACCTAATCCACAGCACCAATATATTACAAATTCAGTTCAACCGTGTACCACACCTAATTATATTCCTAAACAGCAGCATTTAAATCCAAATTTGGCAGTAACATTTAAACGGAATCGCGAACAGTCACATTCCGATCGTTCACCTTTTCAGAAACTACAAAGGGTAAATTATATGCCAGAAGGATTAGAAACTATTTCGAATGAGGAGGAAAACTTGAGTCGGAATATTGAATTTGAAAACGAATATAGTCATAATTACAATGATGACGTTGAGGTGGAATACGGTGACGAGGTTAATTATTTAAACTGAAATCGCTCCTACCGTTTATTACGAAAAAGTGCAGAAACGGTCAGGAGCTTCGCCTTTTAATTGACACTGGGACGTCAAAAAATTACATAAAGAATTCTTCATTTCTACAAGGCACTAAGCCTTTAGAAAAACCTTTCAATTTGAACTCAATAAACGGGACAAATCTGATAAATAGAAAGTGCATTATTAATGTGTTAGACAATACCTCAACGTTTTTTCTGCTTTCCAACTTAAGCACGTTCGACGGTATTATAGGTTACGATTTTTTAAAACAAATTAATGCGAAAATTGACACTGTTAGAGGGTATTTACTTTACCGAAATGGTAAAGAAAAATTACAATATCTTTCATGCGATCAAGTAAATTTAATTACGATAGAAGAAGATACAGTCCCAGCCAAATTCCAAGCTCAGTTTCAACAGATTATAAGTAAGAATATCAACGCTTTTGCTGACCCAAACAGAGCTTTGGCATACAACACGACCGTTAAAGGCAGAATTCGTACAAATACAAACGAACCGATATACAGCAGAAGTTATCCCTATCCAATTTCTGTAGCCCCATTTATAAATAATGAAATAACTACGCTTCTTAAGGAAGGTATAATAAGGGAATCTTGTTCGCCTTATAATTCACCTGTTCATGTGGTGTCTAAGAAGGGTTTTGACAAAGACGGAAAGCCAAAATTGCGAATGGTAATCGATTTTCGGAAAATTAATGAAAAAACAATTCCGGATCGATATCCCATTCCGGATACATCTGTAATCTTGGCCAACTTAGGAAACTCAAAATTTTTCACAACATTAGACCTTAAGTCAGGATTTCATCAAATCATTATGTGTGAGCAGGATAGGCAGAAAACGGCGTTTAGTATAAACAACGGGAAATACGAGTTCTGTAGATTACCTTTTGGGTTAAGGAATACCCCCAGTATTTTTCAAAGGGCCATCGATGATGTTTTACGTGAAGCTATAGGGAAATATTGTCATGTTTATGTCGACGACATAATTATTTACTCTCCAGATGGAGAGTCGCACTTAAAACACATCGACCACATACTTCAAAAACTTGAGAATGCCGGAATGAGAGTATCGCCTGAAAAATCAAAATTTTTTAAAACCGAGGTAGAGTTCCTGGGATTTCTCGTCTCTCAAACAGGTATTAGAACTTGTCCGGATAAGGTTCATGATATTGTTAATTATGAGCTTCCGCAAACCCTTCGAGCGTTACGTTCATTCCTTGGCCTATCCGGGTGCTACCGGCGTTTTATAAAAGATTATGCTGCTATCGTCAAACCTTTGACCGTGTATCTTCGCGGAGAAAACGGACAAGTGGGTAAACGCAACTCAAAAAATGTGAAAATCGATTTTAACCCTGAAGCGTTTCAAGCCTTTGAGCGAATAAAACAGATACTAGCTTCAGAGGATGTTTTACTTCAATACCCCGACTATAACCAATCTTTTGAGCTCACAACAGCGTTAGGTGCGGTTTTATCGCAAAAAGGTCGTCCCATTACAATGATTTCACGGACACTCTCCGCTAGTGAACAAAATTACGCTACTAACGAACGTGAGTTACTTGCAATTGTATGGGCATTGAGGAAACTTCGCCATTATTTGTACGGAATCAGAGATATCAAAATTTTTACTGACCACCAGCCACTGATATTTGCAATATCAGAGAAAAATCCGAACACCAAAATGAAAAGATGGCGAGCGTTCATAGAAGAGTTTGCGCCAACTTTTCATTTTAAACCTGGAAAAGATAATATAGTAGCAGATGCACTTTCTAGGCAGTTTTCCCACAATTTGAGCGAAGTTGCTTCAGACGAAACTGTACACAGCGAAGAATCTTTAAGTGAAGTAATTAAAACAGTTCATTGTCCAATTAACCAATTCAGAAACCAGTTAATGGTTTCCAAGTCAAATCATTTTAGCAAAAATACCAAAATTCTTTTTAAAAAACTGATTCGTCACACGATCAGCTTCGACACCCTAGATAGTCTTCTTCAATGCTTGAAAGGTATTATTAACCCTAACGTCACCAACGGAATATTCTGCGATCTCAAAACATTAGCACAAGTACAAAATGTAATATTATCGGCTTTTCCTGGCGTTAAATTTATTCACACTGAGACTCTCTTAATTGATTTAATCAATAAAGATGACCAAATGGAAGTGATAGCAACGGAACACAATCGGGCTCATCGTGGCTTACACGAAAACTTTCGCCAAATTACCCGCGAGTATTACTTTCCAGACATAAAAAAATTACTGAAATCAATAATAACGAATTGTAAGATATGTTCGGAGAATAAGTACCAACGAAAACCCCCCGATCCAGGAATAGGCAAAACACCAATCCCACACCTTCCAGGAGAAATCCTCCATATGGATATTTTTATAACTGGGAAGCAATTATTTTTAACATGTATAGATAAATTCTCTAAGTTTGCTATCGTGAAACCTATTATTTCAAGAGCTACGATTGACATCAAATACGCTATGTTAGAAGTTTTATTAGCATTCAGTAACACCAAAGTCATTGTTTCTGATAACGAAAAGGCCTTTCAATCAAATGCAATTAAAATTTTACTAAGAGATAGTTTTTCGATAGACCAATTCTTCATACCCACTCTTCACAGCGAAAACAATGGTCAGGTAGAAAGGTTCCACTCCACTTTGTTTGAAATTGCGCGCTGTATTAAAGAGCAGCAAAAGATAGATGATCCTATTAGCTTGGTTATTTTAGCAACGCACAAATACAATTGTAGCTATCATTCCATCATCAATGCTAGACCAACCGATATATTTCACAATTGCGCGACAGAAAAGCTAGATTTTATAAGGAACAAGTTATCCGAAACTCAGGAAAAGGCTCTACAAAGAAACAATCAAGGGAAAGCAGTTAAAACTTATAGCGTTGGAGATAAAGTTTTTATCAGACGAAATAAAAGACTTGGAAACAAATTTGATAAGGTGTTCGTTGAGAAGAGAATTGAAAAAGACCTCGGCACGACAGTTTTGATTGATGGCAGAAAGGTACATAAAAGCAATCTTCGTTGAAGATAAAACCATTCAAATCTATATTTTTTTCTAAGCAAACCACATAAAAAAAAAAACAAAACATCATAAGCAAAGGGCAACAGCATTAAAATAACATAAAATATATATTTAAATAAACCACTTGCTAATTTTTCGAATTATCACGATAATCTTAAGAAATTTCGCAAATTGAATTATAATTAATTTTGTATGACATTGTTTAATTTATTTTGTATAATTTAACATTCATAGTAATTCGGTTCTTTATTGTAGTCAGTAGTAACTAAGCCAAATCCTTTGTAAAACTTAAGCCAAACCACCACGCAAATATGTTTCCACTGTCAGTAAACTCTGAGAATTCAAGCATTATACATATGCTCATCAAATGAAAAAAGGTGTGGATCGAAGCATCTGATCAAACCGAGGACGCTTTGAACTTGAGAAGGAGGATAGTTAACGTAACGTGTAGCAGCGTGCTATAGAAGGTGCTGTTCCTCTTGTGTGGTGCGTTGGGTTAAACCACCGACGCAATCGGTGCATCCATACCTGCATACATACATACATACCATATGGTACATACATTAGAAGATGAGCGCAAGCAAGAGTGAGGTCTTAGCAACAGCTTTCCATGCTCTCCGATGTTTTCTATTGCCAATTCCCGTTCTTCTAAAAATGCGCGGGAAAACGCATCTTTCGCTTCCAAAGGAGTGGAATACTCTCCAACAACAATCGATGCACCTAATTCATTTTACGTCAGCTTGAGATCAGAGTGAAGTGGCAGTAAGAATCAATAAAAAGGTGGACGTGGAACAGGCGAGTTGTATCGCCGTATCGATTAATGAGGAATAAAAAATACTTAAACTAAAAAGGACGAAAACACTTAATTTATACAAGAAAATATACCTAAGTATAAGATTACGGAATTCTTCCAAAGGTACTGTCATTATGCCGCCATGGCTTTATATCACCTTCAATACGTTAAAGAAGGTTCATTAACTTAAATATGTTAAACTAATGATTTGAAGCATTTCGATATCGATTGCTAAATGTGTATATACGAGAAAATCGAATTTATACCTAAATATAAGATTACGGAATTCTTCTACATACACTGCCGTTATGCCGCCATGGCTTTATGTTAAATTCAGTGCGTTAAAGAAGGCTACTTTACCCAAAATTTGCTAAACTAATGATTTGAAGCATTTCGATATCGATTGCTAAATAAGTATATGCAACAAAATCGACTTTGTACCAAAATATAAGATTACGGAATTCTTCCAAATGCACTGCCGTTATACCGTTATGGTTTTATGTAAACTTCAGTAAGATAAAGAAGGTTAATTAACTTAAATATGTTAAACTTATGATTTGAAGCATTCTTCCAAATGCACTGACGTTATACCGTTATGGCTTTATGTAAACTTCAATAAGATAAATAAGGTTAATTAACTTAAATATGTTAAACTAATGGTTTGAAGCATTTCGATATCGATTGCTAAATGTGTATATACAAGAAAATAAACTTTATACCTAAATATAAGATAACGGAATTCTTCTAAATGCACTGCCGTTATGCCGTTATGGCTTTATGTTAACTTCAATTCGTTAAAGAAGGTTTGTTACCTTAAATATGTTAAACCAGTTATTTGAAGCATTTCGATATCGATTGCTTAATGCATATATACAAGAAAATCGACCTTATACGTAAATATAAGATTACGGAATTCTTCTACATGCACTGCCGTTATGCCGTCATGGCTTTATCCCAATCTTCGCTAAAGAAGGTTTATTAACTTAAATATGTTAAACTAATGGATTGAAGCATTTCGATATCGATTGCTAAATTTGTATATACGACTTTATACCTAAATATAAGATTACGGAATTCTTCCAAATGCACAGCCGTTATGCCGTTAAGGCTTTTGTAGACTTTAGTAGGGTACAGAGGGTTAATTAACTTAAATATGTTAAACTAATGATTTGAAGCATTTCGATATCGCCTGCATGTATATACAAGAAAATCGACTTTATATCTAACCATAAGATAACGGAGTTATACTAAATGCACTGCCGTTATGCCGGTATGGCTTTATGTCTCTTCTGTTCATTAAAGAAGATTCATTAACTTAAATAAGTTAAGCTAGTTATTTGACGCATTTCGAAATCGATTGCTTAATGCATGTATACAAGAAATCGATTTATACCTAAATATAAGATTACGGAATTCTTCCAAACGCACTGCCGTTATACCGTTATGGCTTTATGTAAACTTCAGTAGGATAAAGAAGTTGAATAAACTTAAATATGTTAAACTAATGATTTGAAGCATTTCGATATCGATTGCAAAATGTGCATATACAAGAAAATCGATTGTATACCTAAATATAAGATTACGGAATTCTTCTAAATGCACTGCCCTTATGCCGCCATGGCTTTATGCCAACTTCAATACGATAAAGAAGGTTAATTAACTTAAATATGTTAAACTAATGATTTGAAGCATTTCGATAGCGATTGCTAAATGTGTATATACAAGAATATCGATTTTATACCTAAATATCAGATAACGGAGTTCTTCTAAATGCACTGCCGTTATACCGTTATGGTAGTGACGAAGTTTATGTAAACTTCAGTAAGATAAAGAAGTTGAATAAACTTAAATATGTTAAACTAATGATTTGAAGCATTTCGATATCGATTGCTAAAAATCGATTTTATTCATAAATATAAGAATACGGAACTCTTCTACATGCACTGCCCTTATGCCGCCATGGCTTTAAGTTAACTTCAGTTCCATAAAGAAGGTTTATTAACTTAAATATGTTAAACTAATGATTTGAAGCATTTCGATAGCGATTGCCTAATGTGTACATACAAGAAAATCGACTTTATATCTAAACATAAGATAACGGAGTTATTCTAAATGCACTGCCGTTATGCCGTTTTGGCTTTATGTTAACTTCAGTTCGTTGAAGAAGGTTTATTAACTAAAATATGTTAAACTAATGATTTGAAGCATTTCGATATGGATTGCTAAACGTGTATATACAAGAAAATCGACTTTATACCTAAATATATGAAAACGGAATTCTTCTAAATGCACTGCCTAACTAAAATATGTTAAACTAATGATTGGAAGCATTTCGATATGGATTGCTAAATGTGTATATACAAAAAAATCGACTTTATACCTAAATATATGAAAACGGAATTCTTCTAAATGCACTGCCGTTATGGCTTTATGTTAACTTCAGTTCGTTAAAGAAGGTTTATTAACTTAAGTATGTTAAACCAGTTATTTGAAGCTTTTCGATATCTATTGCTTAATGCATATATACAAGAAAATATACCTAAATATAAGATTACGGAATTCTTCCAAAGGTACTGTCGTTATGCCGCCATGGCTTTATATCACCTTCAAAACGTTAAAGAAGGTTCATTAACTTAAATATGTTAAACTAATGATTTGAAGCATTTCGATATCGATTGCTAAATGTGTATATACGAGAAAATCGAATTTATACCTAAATATAAGATTACGGAATTCTTCTACATACACTGCCGTTATGCCGCCATGGCTTTATGTTAAATTCAGTGCGTTAAAGAAGGCTACTTTACCCAAAATTTGCTAAACTAATGATTTGAAGCATTTCGATATCGACTGCTAAATGAGTATATGCAACAAAATCGACATTGTACCAAAATATAAGATTACGGAATTCTTCCAAATGCACTGCCGTTATACCCTTTTGGTTTTATGTAAACTTCAGTAAGATAAAGAAGGTTAATTAACTTAAATATGTTAAACTTATGATTTGAAGCATTCTTCCAAATGCACTGACGTTATACCGTTATGGCTTTATGTAAACTTCAATAAGATAAATAAGGTTAATTAACTTAAATATGTTAAACTAATGATTTGAAGCATTTCGATGTCGATTGCCAAATGTGTATATACAAGAAAATCGAATTTATACCTAAATATAAGATTACGGAATGGAATATGCCGCCATGGCTTTGCGTTAACTTCAGTGCGTTAAAGAAGCTTTATTAACTTAAATTTGTTAAACTAATGGTTTTAAGCATTCCGATATCGATTGCTAAATGCGTATATACAACAAAATCGACTTTATACCGAAATATAAGATTACGGAATTCTTTCAAATGTACTGTCGTTATGCCTCCATGGCTTTATATCAACTTCAATACGTTAAAGAAGGTTAATTAACTTGCATATGTTAAACTAATGATTTGAAGCATTTCGATATCGATTGCAAAATGTGTAAATACAAGAAAATCGACTTTATCCCAAAATATAAGATAACGGAGTTATTCTAAATGCACTGCCGTTATGACGCCAAGGCTTTATGCCAACTTCAGTTCGTTAAAGAAGGTTCCTTAACTTAGATATGTTAAACTAATGAGTTGAATCATCTCGATATCGATTGCTAAATGTGTATATACCACAAAATCGATTTTGTACCTAAATACAAGATTACGGAGTTCTTCCAAATGCAATGAAGTTATGCCGCCTTGGCTTTATATCACCTTCAATACGCTAAAGAAGATTTATTAACTTAAATATGTTAAACTAATGGTTTGAAGCATTTCGATATCGATTGCTAAATGTGTATATACAAGAAAATCAACTTTATACCGAAATATAAGATAACGGAATTCTTCTAAATGCACTGCCGTTATGCCGTTATAGCTTTATGTTAACTTCAGTTCGTTAAAGAAGGTTTGTTACCTTAAATATGTTAAACCAGTTATTTGAAGCATTTCGATATCGATTGCTTAATGCATATATACAAGAAAATCGACCTTATTATAAGATTACGGAATTCTTCTACATGCACTGCCGTTATGCCGTCATGGCTTTATCCCAATCTTCGCTAAAGAAGGTTTATTAACTTAAATATGTTAAACTAATGGATTGAAGCATTTCGATATCGATTGCTAAATTTGTATATACGACTTTATACCTAAATATAAGATTACGGAATTCTTCCAAATTCACAGCCGTTATGCCGTTAAGGCTTTTGTAGACTTTAGTAGGGTACAGAGGGTTAATTAACTTAAATATGTTAAACTAATGATTTGAAGCATTTCGATATCGCCTGCATGTATATACAAGAAAATCGACTTTATATCTAACCATAAGATAACGGAGTTATACTAAATGCACTGCCGTTATGCCGGTATGGCTTTATGTTAACTTCTGTTCGTTAAAGAAGATTCATTAACTTAAATAAGTTAAGCTAGTTATTTGACGCATTTCGAAATCGATTGCTTAATGCATGTATACAAGAAATCGATTTTATACCTAAACATAAGATTACGGAAATCTTCCAAACGCACTGCCGTTATACCGTTATGGCTTTATGTAAACTTCAGTAAGATAAAGAAGTTGAATAAACTTAAATATGTTAAACTAATGATTTGAAGCATTTTGATATCGATTGCCAAATGTGTATTTACAAGAAAATCGATTGTATACATAAATATAAGAACACGGAAATCTTCTAAATGCACTGCCCTTATGCGGCCATGGCTTTATGCCAACTTCAAAACGTTAAAGAAGGTTAATTAACTTAAATATGTTAAACTAATGATTTGAAGTATTTCGATAGCGATTGCTAAATGTGTATATACAAGAATATCGATTTTATACCTAAATATCAGATAACGGAGTTCTTCTAAATGCACTGCTGTTATGCCGTTATGGCTTCATGTTAACTTCAGTTCGTTAAAGAAGATTTATTTACTTAAATATGTTAAACTAATGATTTGAAACATTTCGATATGGATTGCTAAATGTGTGCATACAAGAAAATCGACTTTATACCTAAATATAAGATTACGGAATTCTTCCAAACGCACTGCCGTTATACCGTTATGGCTTTGTGTAAACTTCAGTAAGATAAAGAAGTTGAATAAACTTAAATATGTTAAACTAATGATTTGAAGCATTTCGATATCGATTGCTAAATGTGTATATACAAGAAAATCGATTTTATTCATAAATATAAGAATACGGAACTCTTCTACATGCACTGCCGTTATGCCGCCATGGCTTTATGTTAACTTCAGTTCGATAAAGAAGGTTTATTAACTTAAATATGTTAAACTAATGATTTGAAGCTTTTCGATAGCGATTGCTTAATGTGTACATACAAGAAAATCGACTTTATATCTAAACATAAGATAACGGAGTTATTCTAAATTCACTGCCGTTATGCCGTTTTGGCTTTATGTTAACTTCAGTTCGTTAAAGAAGGTTAATTAACTAAAATATGTTAAACTAATGATTTAAAGCATTTCGATATGGATTGCTAAATGTGTATATACAAGAAAATCGACTTTATACCTAAATATATGAAAACGGAATTATTCTAAATGCACTGCCGTTATGGCTTTATGTTAACTTCAGTTCGTTAAAGAAGGTTTATTAACTTAAGTATGTTAAACCAGTTATTTGAAGCTTTTCGATATCGATTGCTTAATGCATATATACAAGAAAATCGACTTTATACCTAAATATAAGATTACGGAATTCTTCCAAATGTACTGTCGTTATGCCGCCATGGCTTTATATCACCTTCAATACGTTAGAGAAGGTTCATTAACTTAAACATATTAAACTAATGATTTGAAGCATTTCGATATCGATTGCTAAATGTGTATATACGAGAAAATCGAATTTATACCTAAATATAAGATTACGGAATTCTTCCAAATGCACAGCCGTTATGCCGCCATGGCTTTATGTTAAATTCAGTGCGTTAAAGAAGGCTACTTTACCCAAAATTTGCTAAACTAATGATTTGAAGCATTTCGATATCGATTGCTAAATGAGTATATGCAACAAAATCGAATTTGTACCTAAATATAAGATTACGGAATTCTTCCAAATGCACTGCCGTTATACCGTTATGGTTTTATGTAAACTTCAGTAAGATAAAGAAGGTTAATTAACTTAAATATGTTAAACTTATGATTTGAAGCATTCTTCCAAATGCACTGACGTTATACCGTTATGGCTTTATGTAAACTTCAATAAGATAAATAAGGTTAATTAACTTAAATATGTTAAACTAATAATTTGAAGCATTTCGATGTCGATTGCTAAATGTGTATATACAAGAAAATCGAATTTATACCTTAATATAAGATTACGGAATGGAATATGCCGCCATGGCTTTACGTTAACTTCAGTGCGTTAAAGAAGCTTTATTAACTTAAATTTGTTAAACAAATGGTTTTAAGCATTCCGATATCGATTGCTAAATGCGTATATACAACAAAATCGACTTTATACCTAAATATAAGATTACGGAATTCTTTCAAATGTACTGTTGTTATGCCGCCATGGCTTTATATCAACTTCAATACGTTAAAGAAGGTTAATTAACTTGCATATGTTAAACTAATGATTTGAAGCATTTCGATATCGATTGCAAAATGTGTAAATACAAGAAAATCGACTTTATCCCAAAATATAAGATAACGGAGTTATTCTAATTGCACTGCCGTTATGACGCCAAGGCTTTATGCCAACTTCAGTTCGTTAAAGAAGGTTCCTTAACTTAAATATGTTAAACTAATGAGTTGATTCATTTCGATATCGATTGCTAAATGTGAATATACCACAAAATCGATTTTGTAACTAAATACAAGATTACGGAGTTCTTCCAAATGCACTGAAGTTATGCCGCCTTGGCTTTATATCACCTTCAATACGCTAAAGAAGATTTATTAACTTAAATATGTTAAACTAATGGTTTGAAGCATTTCGATATCGATTGCTAAATGTGTATATACAAGAAAATCAACTTTATACCTAAATATAAGATAACGGAATTCTTCTAAATGCACTGCCGTTATGCCGTTATGGCTTTATGTTAACTTCAGTTCGTTAAAGAAGGTTTGTTACCTTAAATATGTTAAACCAGTTATTTGAAGCTTTTCGATATCGATTGCTTAATGCATATATACAAGAAAATCGACATTATACGTAAATATAAGATTACGGAATTCTTCTACATGCACTGCCGTTATGCCGTCATGGCTTTATGCCAATCTTCGCCAAAGAAGGTTTATTAACTTAAATATGTTAAACTAATGGATTGAAGCATTTCGATATCGATTGCTAAATTTGTATATACGACTTTATACCTAAATATAAGATTACGGAATTCTTCCAAATGCACAGCCGTTATGCCGTTAAGGCTTTTGTAGACTTTAGTAGGGTACAGAGGGTTAATTAACTTGAATATGTTAAACTAATGATTTGAAGCATTTCGATATCGCCTGCATGTATATACATGAAAATCGACTTTATACCTAAATATAAGATTGCGGAATTCTTCCAAATGTGCTGTCGTTATGCCGCCATGGTTTTATATCAGCTTCAGTACGCTAAAGAAGATTAATTCACTTAAATGTGTTAAACTAATGGTTTGAAGCATTTCGAGATCGATTGCTAAATATGTAAATAAAAGAAAATCGACTTTGCACCTAAATATAAGATTACGGAATTCTTCTAAATGCACTGCCGTTACGCCGCCATGGCTTTATGCCAACTTCAGTTCGTTAAAGAAGGTTTATTAACTAAAATATGTTAAACTAATGATTTGAAGCATTTCGATGTGGATTGCTAAATGTGTATATACAAGAAAATCTAATTTATACCTAAATATAAGATTACGTAATTCTTCTACATGCACTGCCGTTATGCGGCCATGGCTTTATGTTTAATTCAGTGCGTTTAATAAGGCTACTTTACCCAAAATTTGCTAAACTAATGATTTGAAGCATTTCGATATCGATTGCTAAATGAGCATATGCAACAAAATCGACTTTGTACCTAAATATAAGATTACGGAATTTTTCCAAATGCACTGCCGTTATACCGTTATGGCTTTATGTAAACTTCAGTAAGATAAAGAAGGTTAATTAACTTAACCCATTTACAGCCAATGGTCGATTTTTCGACCAGCAACTTTGAAAAATCACCGAGACGAAAATATCCGAGATATGTCTTGAAGGCAATAATTGTATGTCATCTTGCATCTTTATGATCTTGACAAAATTTTTCTTTCATTAATTAGTAATTGTTTTTAAATTTTATCGGATTTTCGGAAGACCCATTTTTTCGAAATTTTTTATAAAAATTCGGAAAAAATAGAGAAAATTAAAAAAAAAATAAGGTTTCATTATATTGTAGTGTTTGTCGCACACTTCACGCAGAATATATTTTTCAGCAGATCAGTTGTAGTATAGAATGATAAGGAATGCACAAAATTAACTGGTTGATAAATCGACCACCGGCCGAAAACGATACGAAAAATATTTCCACTTCACTATTTTTGTGTCCTTACATCTAGGAAGTTAACATAATGCATGCGAGCGTAAAACTAATGAGTGTAAATGTTTATTGTTGTTTCTGTTATTTAATGTAAGGAAAGATTAAAGAAAAGATCAATTAGAAGTATGGAAATTATTAAATGAGAAAAAGAAAATATGAGAGGATAAGTAAGACAGGTAAAGAAAGAATGAAGAGAGATGTGTTTTTGTTGGTAGTGGGAGTACTAGTATATGACTATATACTTTTAATTTAACAGAAAATTGCTTTGTTAAATTGTTGATTACTGAGTTCTTTCATAAACAAGTATACGCAAGAAGTATCATAATGAAAAACATGCAGGACAAAGCACCGTCTTACAGTTCATAAAATTTTTCGTAATTACATATCAGAAAATGAAAAAAATCGAATAAATACTTGTTCCATTCCATGAAATATTCAAGAACTTTCTTTCTAGATATTTGTAGAATAGAATTTTCCGAAGCTTCCAAGATCACAAATATAAAAAGGCGCCCTTCATGGCAGGTAGTTAGTCGGTTGTTGCACACGAGCCTGAACAGGTCTTCCAGTGAAATTTTGAGTTGTCTCTTGAAAATGTTTCGTAAAAGATACCGGAGCCAAAGAGAGATTGAAGAGATTATGGGGCACGCCGATCATGAAATCGGAAATCGCATCCTCCATGCAGATATGGTCGACTTAGTGGTCTTGCCTCCGGAAACTACAGATGCAGTAAGTGACACGGAAAATATCGATGAAGAGGAGCAAATACTCAACGATGGAAGTGCGTTTTTGCCTCACGAAGTAGCTGGGAATATTGAACTATGTTGAGCGTACAATGAAGACAATCCGAATACGTCAGCCGATTGCAACGAGACCGAGGAACATTCTACTGAATTTGAATCTAGTTCAAGTTCGCGTGTGACATCCAAACGTAGCAGAAAGCAAGTCCATCTGTTCGAACCAAAATGAACTAAAGCAAAAAAAATTAAATACTCTCGCGTGCTTCCGGTGAACAAGGAAATTGACAAAATGGAAAAACTTTACAGCAAATATGGTATGTATTGCAATTTCATGGGCATTTATATTTTCGTGTAGCTCATTTAGTAAGTTATATCGCGTTGCAGGAGGGTACTCACCAATTCAACTTTTCAACTTGTTTATCGATGATGAAATAATCAAATATTTGGTTCGATGTACGATGAACTACGCGAAAGTCGATTACAACGACATGAAATTTGTAATGGATGATGAGGAAATGCGCCGGTTCATTGGAATTTTGTTCGTGACTGGCTACAATACACGACCGCGCATCGATAATTATTGGTCGTCCCAACCTACACTGGAGTACAAAATAATCCGTGACGCAATGGCTCGTAATCGTTTCAAACTAATAAAGAAGTATTTCCATGTGTGCGATAATTATACAATCGATGCCAGTGATAAGTTCGCCAAAGTGACCCCGTGGAACATTCGTTTGAATAAGAAGTTTATGCAGTTTGGCGTATTCTCGCACAATCTGTCTATCGATGAGCAGATGATTGCTTACTACGGCCGTCATTCTTGCAAAATGTTTATAAAAGGAAAACCCATTCGATTTGGTTTCAAATACTGGGATTTATGTTCGTCTGATGGCTATTTGTATTCGTTCATTCCGTACAGCGGTGCAAATGAGAATCGAGAACCCGAATACAAAAACTGCGGCTTAGGTGAAATGGTCGTACTAAAGTTTTTGAAACAACTTGACAATCCACGTGAACATAGTGTTGCGTTTGACAATTTCTTCACTTCTCATAAATTGATAAGTCACCTCACCTCTTTGGGATATTATGCTACCGGAACTATTCGTGACAATCGTACGAATAAAGCGAAACTTACTGACGTCTCGTCGTCTAAGAAGAAAGAACGCGGTTGGTTAGATTACACATTTGATCGAAACAATAATGTGCTGATAGCCCGATGGAACGACAATTCTGTTGTGACCATTGCATCAAATCATGAGACAATTGAACCACTGCATCGTGTGAAGCAATGGAAAGGCGGCAAGAAATATTATGCTGATATGCCACACATCGTGCGAGCATACAATAATCGAATGGGTGGTGTTGATCTCTTCGATAATGCCATGAACAATTATCGAATTCGCGTTCGAGGAAAAAAGTGGTATTGGCCACTGATAACAAATGGATTTGATGCTGCAATGGTGAACGCTTGGAATATTCATTGTGCTCTCGTCAAATATGAAAAGGGAATGTCACGTACCACCGAAAGATGTATTGTTCAGAAAATAGAATTATTGGATCAATTACAGTTCCGTAATTACATTGCAGAATCTTTGCTTCGAATACCGTCGATGTCGTCTTCGGAGACGTTGATTCCACAGTCAACAGCTGTTCGAAAATCCAAAGACGCCGCTCTGGAGAGTTTTCGTAAAGACAAAGTTGGGCATGGCATTAACAAATTAGAGAAACCTCGTCGTTGTCAAAATTGTCACAAACATTCGTCATATAAATGCACAAAATGCGATATACCTCTACATGTTTTGTGCTTCAATCAATTCCATGAAATATAAAGATAAGATATTGAACTTTCAAGAAAAGTTTTTCAGAACTTACTTATGACGTGTATCTTTCTTTTATTTAAAAAAAATGTAATGTGAAATTGAAAAAATGAACAAAATAAACGTTTTGAATGATAAAGCACTGTTTCACTTTAGTAAGTATCGTTTTCGGCCGATGGTCGATTTTTCGACCACATTCCCGTGGCTAAACGGCATAACGTAAAAATCTCAAAAAATCTAAACCATTGAGTTTTTTTATACTAAACAAAATATAAAGTTTCGCTGAAATCAAAGCAGTGGATCTAAGTGCGGCTGGAAATGGGTTAAATATGTTAAACTTTAGATTTGAAGCATTCTTCCAAATGCACTGACGTTATACCGTTATAGCTTTATGTAAACTTCAATAAGATAAATAAGGTTAATTAACTTAAATATGTTAAACTAATGATTTGAAGCATTTCGATATCGATGGCTAAATGTGTATATACAAGAAAATCGACTTTATACCTAATATAAGATTGCGGAATTCTTCCAAATGTACTGTCGTTATGCCGCCATGGCTTTATATTACCTTCAGTACGCTAAAGAGGATTAATAAACTTAAATATGTTGAACTAATGGTTTGAAGCATTTCGGTATCGATTGCTAAATATGTAAATACAAGAACATCGACTTTACACCTAAATATAAGATTACGGAATTCTTCTAAATGCACTGCCGTTATGCCGTTATGGCTTTATATCACCTTCAATACGCTAATAAAGATTAATTAATTCGTTATGGCTTTATATCACCTTCAATACGCTAATAAAGATTAATTAACTTAAATATGTTAAACTAATGATTTGAGGCATTTCGATATCGATTGCTCATTTTGTAAATACAAGAAAATCGACTTTAGACCTAAATTAAGATTCTTCTATATGCACTGCTGTTTTGCCGCCATGGCTTTATGTTAACTTCAGTGCGTTAAAAAAGCTTTATAACCTTAAATATGTTAAACTAATGATTTGAATCATTTCGATATCGATCGCTAAATGTGTATATACAAGAACACCGATTTATACATAAATATAAGATTACGGAATTCTTCCAAACGCACTGCCGTTATACCGTTATGGCTTTATGTAAACTTCAGTAAGATAAAGAAGGTAAATTAACTTAAATATATTAAACTAATGATTTGAAGCATTTCGATATCGATTGCTAAATGTGTATATACAAGAATACCGACTTTATACCTAAATATAAGATTACGGAATTCTTCTAAATGCACTGCCGTTATGCCGCCATGGCTTTTGCTAACTTCAGTTCGTTAAAGGAGGTTTATTAACTCAAATATGTTAAACTAATGATTTGAAGCATTTCGATATCGATTGCTAAATGTGTATATACAAGAAAATCGATTTTATACATAAATATAAGAATACGGAATCCTTCTACATGCACTGCCGTTATGCCGCCATGGCTTTATGTTAACTTCAGTGCGTTAAAAAAGCTTTATTAACTTAAATATGTTAAACTAATGATTTCAATCATTTCGATATCGATTGCTTAATGTGTATGTACAAGAACATCGATTTATTCCTAAATATAAGATTACGGAATTCTTCCAAATGCACTGCCGTTATGCCGTTAAGGCTTTTGTAGACTTTAGCAGGATAAAAAGGGTAAATTAACTTAAACATGTTAAACTAATTGGTTGAAGCATATCGATATCGATTGCTAAATGTGTATATGCAACAAAATCGACTTTGTACCTAAATATAAGATTAAGGAATGCTTCCAAATGCGCTGCCGTTATACCGTTATGGCATTATGTAAACTTCAGTAAGATAAATAAGGTTAATTAACCTAAATATGTTAAACTAATGATTTGAAGCATTTCGATATCCATTGCTAAATGTGTATATACGAGAAAATCGACTTTATACCTAAATATAAGATTACGGAATTCTTCTAAATGCACTGCCGTTATGCCGCAATGACTTTGTGCCAACCTTTGTTCGTTAAAGAAGTTTTATTAACTTAAACTAATGACTTGAAGCATTGCGATATCGATTGCTAAATGTGTATATACAAGAAAATCGACTTTATACCTAAATATATGAAAACGAAATTCTTCTAAACGCATTGCCGTTATGGCTTTCTGTTAACTTCAGTTCGTTAAAGAAGGTTTATTAACTTAAATATGTTAAACCAGTTATTTGAAGCAATTCAATATCGATTGCTTAATGCATATATACAAGAAAATCGACTTTATACCTAAATATAAGATTACGGAATTCTTCCAAATGTACTGTCGTTATGCCGCCATGGCTTTTTATCAACTTCAATATGTTAAGAAGGTTAGTTAACTTAAATATGTTAAACTAATGATTTGAAGCATTTCGATGTCGATTGCTAAATGGGTAGATACAAGAAAATCGACTTTATACCTAAATATATGAAAACGGAATTCTTCTACATGCACTGCCGTTATGCCGCCATGGCTTTATGTTAATTTCAGTGAGTTAAAGAAAGCTACTTTATCCAAAATTAGCTAAACTAATGATTTGAAGCATTTCGATATCGATTGCTAAATGAGTATATACAAGAAAATCGACTTTATACCTAAATATAATATTAATTAATTCTTCTAAATACACTGCAGTGATGCCGTTAAAGATTTATGTTAACGTCATTAAGATAGAGAGGGTTAATTAACGTAAATGTGTTAAACTAATGATTTGAAGCATTTTGATATCGATTGCTAAATGTGTATATACAACAAAATCGACTTTATACCTAAATATAAGATTACGGAATTCTTCTAAATGCACTGCCGTTATGCCGTTATGGCTTTATATCACCTTCAATACGCTAAGGAAGATAAATTAACTTAAATATGTTAAACTAATGATTTGAAGCATTTCGATATCGATTGCTCATTTTGTAAATACAAGAAAATCGACTTTATACCTAAATATAAGATTACATAATTCTTCTAAATGCACTGCCGGTATGCCGTTAAGGCTTTTGTAGACTTTAGTAAGATAAAGAGGGTTAATTAACTTAAATATGTTAAACTAATGATTTGAAGCATTTCGATATCGATTACTAAATGTGTATATACATGAAAATCGACTTTATACCTAAATATAAGATTGCGGAATTCTTCCAAATGTACTGTCGTTATGCCGCCATGGCTTTATATCAACTTCAATACGTTAAAGAAGGTTAATTAACTTATATATGTTAAACTAATGATTTGAAGCATTTCGATATCGATTGCTAAATGTGTATATACAAGAAAATCGACTTTATACCTAAATATGAGATTACGGAATTCTTCTAAATGCACTGCCGTTATGCCGTTATGGCTTTATGTTAACTTCTGTTCGTTAAAGAAGGTTTATTAAATTAAATATGTTAAACCAGTTATTTGAAGCATTTCGATATCAATTGCTTAATACATATATACCAGAAAATCGACTTTATACCTAAATATAAGAATACGGAATCCTTCCACATGTACTGTCGTTATGCCGCCATGGCTTTATATCAACTTCAATACGTTAAAGAAGGTTAATTAACTTAAATATCGATTTGAAGCATCTCGATATCGATTGCTAAATGTGTATATACAAGAAAATTGACTTTATACCTAAAAATAAGATTACGGGATCCTTCTAAATGCACTGCCGTTATGCCGTTATGGCTTTATGTTAATTTCAGTGCGTTAAAGAAGCTCTATTAACTCAAATATGTTAAAATAATCATTTAAAACATTTCTATATCGATTGCTAAATGGGTATATACAAGAAAATCGACTTTATACCTAAATATAAGATTACGGAATTCTTCCAAATGCACTGCCGTTATGCCGCCATTGCTTTATGTTAACTTCAGTACGTTAAAGACGGTTTATTAACTTAAATATGTTAAACTAATGATTTGAAGCATTTTGATATCGATTGCTAAATGTGTATATATAAGAAAATCGACTTTATACCTAAATAAAAGATAACGGAATTCTTCTAAATGCACGGCCGTTATGCCGTTATGGATTTATGTTAACTTCAGTTCGTTAAAGAAGTTTTATTAACTTAGATATGTTACACCAGTTATGTGAAGCATTTCGAAATCGATTGCTTAATGCATATATACAAGAAAATCGACTTTATACCTAAATATAAGATTACGGAATTCTTCCAAATGTACTGTCGTTATACCGCCATGGGTTTATATCAACTTCAATATGTTAAAGAAGGTTAATTAACTTAAATATGTTAAACTAATGATTTGAAGCATTTCGATATTGATTGCTTAATATGTATATACAACAAAATCGACTTTATACCTAAATATAAGATAAAGGAATTCCTCCAAATGAACTGCCGTTATACCGTTATGGCTTTATGTAAACTTCAGTAAGATAAAGAAGGTTAATTAGCTTAAATATGTTAAACTAATGATTTGAAGCATTTCGATATCGATTGCTAAATGTGTATATATAAGAAAATCGACTTTATACCCAAATAAAAGATAACGGAATTCTTCTAAATGCACGGCCGTTATGCCGTTATGGATTTATGTTAACTTCAGTTCGTTAAAGAAGTTTTATTAACTTAGATATGTTACACCAGTTATTTGAAGCATTTCTTTATACCTAAATATAAGTTTACGGAATTCTTCCAAATGTACTGTCGTTATGCCGCCATGGCTTTACATCACCTTCAATACGCTAAAGAAGATTAATTAACTCAAATATCTTAAACTAATGATTTGAAGCATTTCTATATCGATTGCCAAATATGTAAATACAAGAAAATCGACTTTATACCTAAATATAAGATTACGGATTTCTCCTAAATGCACTGCCGTTATAACGTTAAGGCTTTGTGTAGACTTCAGTAAGCTAAAAAAAGTTTATTAACTTAAATATGTTAGACTAATGATTTGAAGCATTTCGATATCGATTGCTAAATGTGTATATACAAGAAATTCGATTTTATACCTAAATATAAGATAACGGAATTCTTCTACGTGCACTACCGTTATGCCGCCATGGCTTTATATTAAGTTCAGTGCGTTAAAGAAGCTTTATTAACTTAAATATGTAAAACTAATGATTTGAAGCGATTCGTTACGATTGCTAAATGAGTAAACAAAAAAACATATTTTATACCTAAATATAAGATTGCGTAATTCTTCTTAATGCACTGCCGCTATGCCGTTATGGCTTTTGTAGACTTCAGTAAGATAAAGAGGGTTAATTAACTTAAATATGTTAAACTAATGATATGAAGCATTTCGATATCGATTGCTAAATGTGTATATACAAGAAAATCGACTTTATACCTACATATAAGACCACTGAATCCTTTTAAATGCACTGCCGGTATGCCGCTGTGGCTTTATATCATCTTCAATACGTTAAATTAACTTAAATATGTTAAACTAATGGTTTGAGGCATTTCGATATCGATTGCTAAATGTGGATATACAAGAAAATCGACTTTATACCTAAATATAAGATTACGGTATTCTTTCAAATGCACTGCCGTTATGCCATTAGGGCTTTTTGTTAACTTCTGTTCGTTAAAGAAGGTTTATTATCAATATCGATTGCTAAACGCATATGTACAAGAAAAACGACTTTATAATTAAATATAAGATTACGGAATTCTTCCAAATGTACTGTCGTTATGCCGCCATGGCTTTATATCAACTTCAATACGTTAAAGAAGGTTAAATAACTTAAATATGCTAAACTAATGATTTGAAATGATGATTTGATATCGATTACTAAATGTGTATATACAAGAAAATCGACTTTATACCTAAATATAAGATTACGGAATTCTTCTAAATGCACTGCCGTTATGCCGTTAGGGCTTTATGTTAACTTCTGTTCGTTAAAGAAGGTTTATTAACTTAAATATGTTAAACCAGTTATTTGAAGCATTTCGATATCGATTGCTAAATGTGTATATACAACAAAATCGACTTTGTGCCTTAATATAAGATTACGGAATTCTTCCAAATGCACTGCCGTTATACCGTTAAGGCTTTATGTAAACTTCAGTAAGATAAAGAAGGTTAATTAGCTTAAATATGTTAAACTGATGATTTGAAGCATTTCGATATCGATTGCTAAATGTGTATATACAAGAAAATCGACTTTATACCTTAATATAAGATTACGGAATTCTTCTAAATGCACTGCCGTTATGTCGTTAAAGCTGTTGTAGACTTTAGTAAGATAAAGATGGTTAATTAACTTAAATATGTTAAACTATTGAGTTGAAGCATTTCGATATGGATTGCTAAATGTGTATACACAACAAAATCGACTTTATACCTAAATATAAAATTACGGAAGTTTTCCAAATGCACTGCCGTTATACCGTTATGGCTTTATGTTAACTTCAGTTCGTTAAAGAAGGTTTATTAACTTTAATATGTTAAACTTATTATTTGAAAAATTTCGATATCGATTGCTTAAGGCATATATACAAGAAAATCGACTTTATACCTAAATATAAGATTACGTAATTCTTCCAAATGTACTGTCGTTATGCCGCCATGGCTTTATATCAACTTCAATACGTTAAAGAAGGTTAATTAACTTAAATATGTTAAACTTATGATTTGAAAAATTTCGATATCGATTGCTAAATGTCTATATACAAGAAAATCGACTTTATACCTAAATATAAGATTACGGAATTCTTCTAAATGCACTGCCGTTATGCCGTTATGGCTTTATGATCACTTCTGTTGGTTAAAGGAGGTTTATTAACTTAAATATGTTAAACCAGTTATTTGAAGCATTTCGATATCGATTGCTTAATGCATATGTACAAGAAAATCGACTTTATAATTAAATATAAGATTACGGAATTCTTCCAAATGTACTGTCGTTATGCCGCCATGGCTTTATATCAACTTCAATACGTTAAAGAAGGTTAATTAACTTAAATATGTTAAACTAATGATTTGAAGCATTTCGATATCGATTGCTTAAGGCATATATACAAGAAAATCGACTTTATACCTAAATATAAGATTACGTAATTCTTCCAAATGTACTGTCGTTATGCCGCCATGGCTTTATATCAACTTCAATACGTTAAAGAAGGTTAATTAACTTAAATATGTTAAACTAATGATTTGAGGCATTTCGATATCGATTGCTAAATGCGTATATATAACAAAATCGACTTTTTACCTAAATATAAAATTACGGAATTCTTCTAAATGCACTGCCGTTATGCCGTTATGGCCTTATATTAACTTCAGTTCGTTAAAAAAGTTTTATTAACTTAGATATGTTACATCAGTTATTTGAAGCATTTCGAATTCGATTGCTAAATGAGTATATACAAGAAAATCGACTTCATACCTAAATATAAGATTACGGAATTCTTCCAAATGCGCTGCCGTTATACCGTTAAGGCTTTACGTAAACTTCAGTAAGATAAAGAAGGTTAATTAGCTTAAATATGTTAAACTGATGATTTGAAGCATTTCGATATCGATTGCTAAATGCGTATATACAAGAAAATCGACATTATACATAAATATATTATAACGGAATTCTTCTAAATGCACTGCCGTTGTACCCTTATGGCTTTATGTAAACTTCAGTAAGATAAAGAAGGTTAATTAGCTTAAATATGTTAAACTGATGATTTGAAGCATTTCTATATCGATTGCTAAATGCGTATATACAAGAAAATCGACTTTATACCTATATATAAGATTACGTAATTCTTCTAAATGCACTGCCGTTATGCCGCCATGGCTTTATGTTAACTTCAGTGCGTTAAAGAAGCTTTATTAACTCAAATATATTAAACTAATGATTTGAAGCATTTCATTATCGATTGCTAAATGTGTACATATAAGAAAATCGACTTTATACCTAAATATAAGATAACGGAATTCTTCTAAATGTACTGTCGTTATGCCGTTATGGCTTTATGTTAACTTCAGTTCGTTAAAGAAGACTTATTAACTTAAATATGTTAAACTAATGATATGAAGCATTTCGATATCGATTTCAAAATGCGTATATACAAGAAAATCGACTTTATACTTAATATAAGATTACGGAATTCTTCCACATGTACTGTCGTTATGCCGCCATGTCTCTATGTCACCTTCAATACGTTAAAGAAGGTTAATTAACTTAAATATGCTAAACTAATGATTTGAAGCATTTCGATATCGATTGCTTAATGCGTATATACAAAAAAATCCACTTTATACCTAAATATAAGATTACGGAATTCTTCTAAATGCACTGCCGTTATGCCGTTGTGGCCTTATGTTAACTTCTGTTCGTTAAAGAAGGTTTATTAACTTAAAGAAGTTAAACCAGTTATTTGAAGCATTTCGATATCGATTGCTAAATGCATTTGTACAAGAAAATCGACTTTATAATTAAATATAAGATTACGGAATTCTTCCACATATACTGTCGTTAGGCCGCCATGGCTTTATATCACCTTCAATACGTTAAAGAAGGTTAATTAACTTAAATATATTAAACTAATGATTTGCAGCATTTCGATATCGATTGCTAAATGTGTATATACAACAAAATCGACTTTATGCTTTAATATAAGATTACGGAATTCTTCCAAATGCACTGCCGTTATACCGTTAAGGCTTTATGTAAACTTCAGTAAGATAAACAAGGTTAATTAGCTTAAATATATTAAACTAATGATTTGAATCATTTCGATATCGATTGCTTAATGTGTATATACAAGAAAATCGACTTTATACCTTAATATAAGATTACAGAATTCTTCTAAATGCACTGCCGTTATGTCGTTAATGCTTTTGTAGACTTAAGTAAGATAAAGATGGTTAATTAACTTAAATATGTTAAACTATTGAGTTGAAGCATCTCGATATGGATTGCTAAATGTGTATACACAACAAAATCGACTTTATACCTAAATATAAAACTACGGAATTTTTCCAAATGCACTGCCGTTATCCCGTTATGGCTTTATGTTAACTTCAGTTCGTTAAAGAAGTTTTATTAACTTAGATATGTTACACCAGTTATTTGAAGCATTTCGAAATCGATTGCTTAATGCATATATACAAGAAAATCGACTTTAGACTTAAATATAAGATTACGGAATTCTTCCAAATGCAGTGCCGTTAGTCCGCCATGGCTCTATATCACCTTCAATACGCTAAAGAAGGTTAATTAACTTAAATATATTAAACTAATGATTTGAAGCATTTCGATATCGATTGCTAAATGTGTATATACAACAAAATCGACTTTATGCTTTAATATAAGGTTACGGAATTCTTCCAAATGCACTGCCGTTATACCGTTAAGGCTTTATGTAAACTTCAGTAAGATAAAGAAGGTTAATTAGCTTAAATATGTTAAACTAATGATTTGAATCATTTCGATATCGATTGCTTAATGTGTATATACAAGAAAATCGACTTTATACCTTAATATAAGATTACAGAATTCTTCTAAATGCACTGCCGTTATGTCGTTAATTCTTTTGTAGACTTAAGTAAGATAAAGATGGTTAATTAACTTAAATATGTTAAACTATTGAGTTGAAGCATCTCGATATGGATTGCTAAATGTGTATACACAACAAAATCGACTTTATACCTAAATATAAATCTACGGAATTTTCCCAAATGCACTGCCGTTATCCCGTTATGGCTTTATGTTAACTTCAGTTCGTTAAAGAAGTTTTATTAACTTAGATATGTTACACCAGTTATTTGAAGCATTTCGAAATCGATTGCTTAATGCATATATACAAGAAAATCGACTTTAGACTTAAATATAAGATTACGGAATTCTTCCAAATGCACTGCCGTTAGTCCGCCATGGCTCTATATCACCTTCAATACGTTTAAAAGAAGGTTAATTAGCTTAAATATGTTTAACTAATGATTTGAAGCATTTCGATACCAATTGCTGAATGTGTATATACACGAAAATCGACTTTATACTTAAATGTAAGATTACGGAATTCTTCTAAATACACTGCCGTTATGCCGCCATGGATTTATGCCAACTTCAGTTCGTTAAAGAAGCTTTATTAACTTAAATATGTTAAACTAATGATTTGAAGCATTTCGATATCGATTGCTAAATGTGTATATACAAGAAAATCGACTTTATACCTAAATATAAGATTACGGAATTCTTCCAAATGCACTGCCGTTATACCGTTAAGGCTATGTGTAAACTTTACTAAGCTAAAGAAGGTTAATTAGCTTAAATATGTTAAACTAATGATTTGAAGCATTTTGATACCGATTGCTTAATGTGTATATACAAGAAAATCAACTTTATATTTAAATATAAGATTACGGAATTCTTCCAAATGTACTGTCGTTATGCCGCCATGGCTTTTTTTCAACTTCAATATGTTAAAGAAGGTTAATTAACTTAAATATGTTAAACTAATGATTTGAAGCATTTCGATATCGATTGCTAAATGTGTATATACAACAAAATCGACTTTATACCTAAATATAAGATTACGGAATTCTTCCAAATGCACTGCCGTTATACCGTTATGGCTTTATGTAACTTCAGTAAGATAAAGAAGGTTAATTAGCTTAAATATGTTTAACTAATGATTTGACGCATTTCGATATCGATTGCTAAATGCGTATATATAAGAAAATCTACTTTATACATAAATACATGATAACGGAATTCTTCTAAATGCACTGCCGTTATACCCTTATGGCTTTATGTAAACTTCAGTGAGATAAAGAAGGTTAATGAGCTTAAATATGTTAAACTAATGATTTGAAGCATTTCGATATCGATTGCTAAATGTGTATATACAAGAAAATCGACTTTATACCTAAATATAAGATTACGGAATTCTTATAAATGCACTGCCGTTATACCGCCATGGCTTTATGTTAACTTCAGTGCGTTAAAGAAGCTTTATTAACTCAAATATGTTAAACTAATGATCTGAAGCATTTCAATATCGATTGCTAAATGTGTACATATAAGAAAATCGATTTTATACCTAAATATAAGATAACGGAATTCTTCTAAATGTACTGTCGTTATGCCGTTATGGCTTTATGTTAACTTCAGTTCGTTAAAGAAGACTTATTAACTTAAATATGTTAAGTTAATGATATAAAGCATTTCGATATCGATTGCTTAATGTATATATACAAGAAAATCGACTTTATACTTAATATAAGATTACGGAATTCTTCCACATGTACTGTCGTTATGCCGCCATGGCTTTTATCAACTTCAATATGTTAAAGAAGGTTAATTAACTTAAATATGTTAAACTAATGATTTGAAAAATTTCGATATCGAAATGAGTATATACAAGAAAATCGACTTTATACCTAAATATAAGATTACGGAATTCTTCTAAATGCACTGCCGTTATGCCGCCATGGCTTTATGTTAACTTCATTGCGTTAAAGAAGCTTTATTAACTTAAATATGTTAAACTAATGCTTTGAAGCATTTCAATATCGATTGCTAAATGTGTATATATAAGAAAATCGACTTTATACCTAAATATAAGATAACGAAATTCTTCTAAATGAATGCCGTTATGTCGTTATGGCTTTATATTAACTTCAGTTCGTTAAAGAAGTTTTATTAACTTAGATATGTTACACCAGTTATGTGAAGCATTTCGAAATCGATTGCTTAATGCATATATACAAGAAAATCGACTTTATACTTAAATATAAGATTACGGAATTCTTCCAAATGTACTGTCGTTATGCCGCCATGGCTTTTTATCAACTTCAATATGTTAAAGAGTGTTACTTAACTTAAATATGTTAAACTAATGATTTGAAGCATTTCGATATCGATTGCTAAATGTGTATATACAAGAAAATCGACTTTATACATAAATATAAGATTACAGAATTCTTTCAAATGCACTGCCGTTATACCGTTAAGGCTTTATGTAAACTTCACTAAGATAAAGAAGGTTAATTAGCTTAAATATGTTAAACTAATGATTTGAAGCATTTCGATACCGATTGCTAAATGTGTATATACAAGAAAATCAACTTTATACTTAAATATAAGGTTACGGAATTCTTCTAAATACACTGCCGTTATGCCGCCATGGATTTATGCCAACTTCAGTTCGTTAAAGAAGCTTTATTAACTTAAATATGTTAAACTAATGATTTGAAGCATTTCGATATCGATTGCTAAATGTGTATATACAAGAAAATCGACTTTATACCTAAATATAAGATTACGGAATTCTTCTAAATGCACTGCCGTTATGCCGCCATGGCTTTATGTTAACTTCAGTGCATTAAAGAAAGTTTATTAACATAAATATGTTAAACTAATTATTTGGAGCATTTTAATATCGATTGCTAAATGTGTATATATAAGAAAGTCGACTTTATACCTAAATATAAGGTAACGGAATTCTTCTAAATATACTTTCGTTACGCCGTTATGGCTTTATGTTAACTTCAGTTCGTTAAAGAAGTTTTATTAACTTAGTAATGTTATACCAGTTATTTGAAGCATTTCGAAATCGATTGCTTAATGCATATATACAAGAAAATCGACTTTATACCGAAATATAAGATTACGGAATTCTTCCAAATGTACTGTCGTTATGCTGCCATGGCTGTATATCAACTTCAATATGTTAAAGAGGGTTTATTAACTTAAACATGTTAAACTAATGATTTGAAGCATTTCGATATCGATTGCTAAATGACAATATACAACATAATCGATTTTATTCCAAATATAAGATTACGGAATTCTTCCAAATGCTCTGCCGTTATACTGTTATGGCTTTATGTAAACTTCAGTTCGTTAAAGAAGTTTCATTAACTTAAATATGTTAAACTAATGATATGAAGCATTTCGATATCGATTGCTTAATGAGTATATACAAGAAAATCGACTTTACACCTAAATATAAGATTACGGAATTCTTCTAAATGCACTGCCGTTATGCCGCCATGGCTTTATGTTAACTTCATTGCGTTAAAGAAGCTTTATTAACTTAAATATGTTAAACTAATGCTTTGAAGCATTTCAATATCGATTGCTAAATGTGTATATATAAGAAAATCGACTTTATACCTAAATATAAGATTACGGAATTCTTCTAAATGCACTGCCGTTATGCCGCCATGGCTTTATGTTAACTTCATTGCGTTAAAGAAGGTTAATTAACTTAAATATGTTAAACTAATGATTTGAAGAATTTCGATATCGATTGCTAAATGCGTATATGCACGAAAATCGACTTTATACCTAAATATAAGATTACGGAATTTTTCTAAATGCACTGCCGTTATGCCGCCATGGATTTATGCCAACTTCAGTTCGGTTAAGAAGTTTTATTAACTTAAATATGTTAAACAAATGATTTGAAGCATTTCGATATCGATTGCTAAATGAGTATATACAAAAAAATCGTTTTTATACCTAAATATAAGATTACGGAATTCTTCTAAATGCACTGCCGTTATACCGTTAAGGCTTTATGTAAACTTCAGTAAGATAAAGAAGTTTATTTAGCTTAAATATGTTAAACTAATGATTTGAAGCATTTCGATATCGATTGCTAAATGCGTATATACAAGAAAATCGACTTTATACATAAATATATGATAACGGAATTCTTCTAAATGCACTGCCGTTATACCGCCATGGCTTTATGTTAACTTCAGTGCGTTAAAGAAGCTTTATTAACTCAAATATGTTAAACTAATGATTTGAAGCATTTCAATATCGATTGCTAATGTGTACATATAAGAAAATCGACTTTATACCTAAATATAAGATAACGGAATTCTTCTAAATGTACTGTCGTTATGCCGTTATGGCTTTATGTTAACTTCAGTTCGTTAAAGAAGACAGAGTTCGCAATTACTCATCACTGAGGAGTAAAATTTCTATCTTCCTCCTCAGTACAACACAATTTAGGAGCAATAAATTTTGATTTCCTCAATTGTGAGTTCAAAGGAAAGAGTGCTCTTCTAGAATATTTCTCTTTAATACTTATCTTATCTTTTCGCTCTAATATTTACCGCAAACGTACGTGCTCCTCAAAATAATACTCCTCACAAGAGCGCTAAGTTTCTTTTTCTCATCTCAGGTTTCAGCACTCAGTATTTTGTATCGCTGATAAACTCAGTAATGCAGCAGAGAGTGCTCTTGAGCAATTTCTTATTCTCTTAGAGAGTATGTAGATTTATAAATTTATGTTAAAGTTTAATTGTTGTTGGTGTAAATATTAACAGTTTTGGGTACATGCATGATTAACCGTTAATTTAAGTTGTATTGTGTGTATGTAAATAATTTTAATCAGGAAGACGATGCAAAAATACTGTTCTCTAAGAGAATTTCTCTATACAATGATCGTTTTTTTTTTGTCATGGGTTTTTCCATACTCGGCGTTTTTTCAATTGTCAGTTTGGATTAAGACGCATTGCAGTATTGTTAGCTTAAAACTTTATAAATTAAAAATGGGCAGGTTTTCAAAAATTGGCAAAACAAAGTACGTATCATACGACAGTGAAACAAATCAATCGATGTGCCTTTTATGCAAAAAACAATTTAAAGGTCAAGTTTTGCACAACATAAAAAGACATTAAACTTTAGTTCACAAACATAATTTTGTACAAATTGAGTCTACGGAAACATTGAGAAAAGTAAAAATAAAATTGAATCAAAGTAATTTTTTTAAGTGCTGTGTGGGGCTGATTACTGTTAAATCTATACCATTTAGGCTTTTTGATGATGAACAGTATTTTAAAAAAATTATAGATCCTTATGAACACGAATTTAATATAACAGTAAACTCAAGGAATATAATTGAAAGACTTGACACGTGTGCCGAACAAATGAAAATAAAACTATCTGGTTTACTACGAAACAAAATGATTTGCATAAAGTTGGACATTGCTTCACGAATGGAAAAAAGTATATTGGGAATTAACGTTCAAGTTATTTATAATTTTCAAATTAAAATTTTTACTATTGGGATGGTGGAATTGAAAAAAAGACACACTGCACTGTTTCTAAAGGAAGAAATCTTAAAAAGTTTCCATAAATTTGGTATAAACGCGGCAAAAATATATTCTTCTACTACCGATAATGGAGCGAACGTTGTGAAAACTTCAGAGTTACTTCAAGAAAGTGAAACCACGGATGGTGATGAATATGAAGAAATTCACACTAGATTGAATTCGGTATTGTCGGTGGTAAGATGTGCTGAACATACGCTCCAACTAGCTGCACATGATGTTTATAAAACTGTTTCATCAGAATTAACCAAGTGAAGAGAGGCGGCACGTTTTCTTCGAAAAAAGATTCGTAATGAAAATTTTGGTGGAGGTATCCGAATGCCTACATTAGACAATTTAACTAGATGGAATTCTACGTTCGATATGTTAAATTCTCTGTTGAACTTGGAAGAATTTGTAAATATTCATGAAGTTAACTGTCAAATAAATTGGGATTTCGTACAAAATTTTGTTGCTGCGTTTAAGCCCATTGCTGAATGTACAAGAAGTTTGCAAACAGAAGATTATATAATGGGTGATTTCTACAGGGATTGGCTGCTTTGCGAAACGAAATTGGAAACTATGCCGAACAATATCTTCGCTAGTACTTTATTAGAATCAATGCAGTTGCGGAAGGAAAAGCTTCTTGAAAACAATGCATTCGTTTCCGCTTTATATGTGGATCGAAGATTTAATTATATGGATTCACTGTTCTTCAATGAAATGCGAAGAAAACAGGCGGTAGTAAGTACATTTCAATCTATAATATCTGTACTTTATTATTTACTAAAAATTATGCATGACATTTAGGAACCTACCAAATTTACTGATCGATAAAATATGATTCTCATTTTTTGTTGGTTTATATTCTTTAGTCACATATAATTTCTACAAGCACAATGTTAAGTTCTTTGGAGGGAAATCCAATATGCAATGATGCAGATCCAGTGGCCAGCCAAGTTGAATTCGAACCTTCTCTGTCTTCAAATGATACTTTTCACCTACTTGAACAAAAAGTTACTTCTTGGATGCAGCAATCTCCTCACTCAACAAGCAATGTTCAAACAATTCGTCAAAAACTTGAAGAACTAGCACACGAAACTCGGATGCCTTTCCAAACAAACATACTGGATTACTGGAAAGGTTTGCGAAGCCATGAGCCAGCTTTAGCCAAATTAGCCGAAGTAGTTCTATCTGTTCCATGTAGTCAGACTTCAGTGGAACGTGCCTTTAGTGCTCTTTCGTTAATTTTAACTAAGCATCGTTCCAGGCTCAACGCACAAAATATCAATAATTTGCTTTTGATAAGGTTAAATGAAGAACTTTTTAATAATATGAATTTTTCTTAAGGTAATTTTTTATCAAAAAATTATCAACTTTATTTATTGAATTATTTGTGTTCTTTTTCTATTGAAATATAAACTTACATGTTTTGTTTGTTTTAATAAATAAGTACTTACTTATGTACGTACATATGTATGTACAAATACGGAAAATAACTAAATAAAAATTTGAGTGTCTATTCTTTATTTGTAAATACATATGTATAGGCTTTTGCTTTTTTTTCTTTAAACAAGAGACAATACTAATGACAAGTAAAAAAAGACGAGTTTTATTTTTCGTATCACTTGAACACTCAGAGCGATAAAAATAAAGATGATGCGTTAGGCAAATAGTTATCTTTTAAAAATTCTCGCTCATGCTAATATATGAGTGAGCCAAATACGTGAGGAGTTTTTTTGTGATGAGAATGTTAGTTAAGCTTGCGCTCCTGAGTATTTGAAATGATGTTCTCTTGCGGAATATTACTCATCAGAGCAAGAGCGTATTTTGATGATTTTACGAACTCTGAAAGAAGACTTATTAACATAAATATGTTAAACTAATGATACGAAGCATTTCGATATCGATTGCTTAATGCATATATACAAGAAAATCGACTTTATACTTAATATAAGATTACGGAATTCTTCCACATGTACTGTCGTTATGCCGCCATGGCTCTATGTCACCTTCAAACGTTTAAGAAGGTTCATTAACTTAAATATGTTAAACTAATGATTTGAAGCATTTCGATATCGATTGCTAAATGCGTATATACAACAAAATCGACTTTATACCTTAATATAATATTACGGAATTCTTCTAAATGCACTGCCGTTATGCCCCCATGGCTTTTTGTTAACTTCAGTGCGTTAAAGAAGCTTTATTAACTTAAATATGTTAAACCAGTTATTTGAAATATTTCGATATCGATTGCTAAATGCATATGTACAAGAAAATCGCCTTTATAAGTAAATATAAGATTACGGAATTCTCCCAAATGTACTGTCGTTATGCCGCCATGGCTTTATATCAACTTCAATACGTTAAAGGAGGTTAATTAACTTAAATATGCTAAACTAATGATTTGAAGCATTTCGATATCGATTGCTTAATGTGTATATACAAGAAAATCGACTTTATACCTAAATATAGGATTACGGAATTCTTCTAAATGCACTGCCGTTATGCCGTTGTGGCCTTATGTTAACTTCTGTTCGTTAAAGAAGGTTTATTAACTTAAAGAAGTTAAACCAGTTATTTGAAGCATTTCGATATCGATTGCTAAATGCATATGTACAAGAAAATTGACTTTATAATTAAATATAAGATTACGGAATTCTTCCAAATGCACTGCCGTTATACCTTTATGGCTTTATGTAAACTTCAGTAAGATAAAGAAGGTTAATTAACTTAAATATGTTAAACAAATGATTTGAATCATTTCGATATCGATTGCTAAATGTGTATATACAAGAAAACCGACTTTATACCTTAATATAAGATTATGGAATTCTTCTAAATGCACTGCCGTTATATCGTTAAAGCTTTTGTAGACTTAAGTAAGATAAAGATGGTTAATTAACTTAAATATGTTAAACTATTGAGTTGTAGCATCTCGATATGGATTGCTAAATGTGTATACACAACAAAATCGACTTTATACCTAAATATAAGATTACGGAATTCTTCCAAATGTACTGTCGTTATGCCGCCATGGCTTTATATCAACTTCAATACGTTAAAGAAGGTTAATTAACTTAAATATGTTGAACCAGTTATTTGAAGCATTTCGATATCGATTGCTTAAGGCATATATACAAGAAAATCGACTTTATACCTAAATATAAGATTACGGAATTCTTCCAAATGTACTGTCGTTATGCCGTTAAGGCGTAAAGGGTTAATTAACTTAAATATGTTAAACTAATGATTTGAAGCATTTCAATATCGATTGCTAAATGCGTATATACAAGAAAATCGACTTTATACCTAAATATAAGATTACGGAATTCTTCTAAATGCACTGCCGTTATGCCGCCATGGCTTTATGTTAACTTCAGTGCGTTAAAGAAACTTTATTAACTTAAATATGTTAAACTAATGATTTGAAGCATTTCGATATCGGTTGCTTAATGTGTATATATAAGAAAATCGACTTTATACCTAAATATAAGTTAACGGAATTCTTCTAAATGCACTGCCGTTATGTCGTTATGGCTTTATTTTAACTTCAGTTCGTTAAAGAAGTTTTATTAACTTAGATATGTTACACCAGTTATTTGAAGCATTCCGAAATCGATTGCTTAATGCATATATACAAGATAACCGACTTTATACTTAAATATAAGATTACGGAATTCTTTCAAATGCACTGCCGTTATACCGTTAAGGCTTTATGGTAACTTCAGTGCGTTAAAGAAGCTTTATTCACTTAAATATGTTAAACTAATGACTTGAAGCATTTCGATACCGATTGCTAAATGTGTATATACAAGAAAATCGACTTTATAATTAAATATAAGATTACGGAATTCTTCCAAATGTACTGTCGTTATGCCGCCATGGCCTTTTATCAACTTCAATATGTTAAGGAAGGTTACTTAACTTAATTATGTTAAACGAATGATTTCAAGCATTTCGATATCGATTGCTAAATGTGTATATACAAGCAAATCGACTTTATACCTAAATATAAGATTACGGAATACTTTCAAATGCACTGCCGTTATACCGTTAAGGCTTTATGTAAACTTCAGTAAGATAAAGAAAGTTAATTAGCTTAACTATGTTAAACTAATGATTTGAAGCATTTCGATATCGATTGCTAAATGTGTATATACAAGAAAATCGACTTTATACCTAAATATAAGATTACGGAATTCTTCTAAATGCACTGCCGTTATGCCGCCATGGTTTTATGTTAACTTCAGTTCGTTAAAGAAGATTTATTAACTTAAATATGTTAAACTAATGATATAAAGCATTTCGATATCGAGTGCTTAATGCATATATACAAGAAAATCGACTTTATACTTAATATAAGATTACGGAATTCTTCCACATCTACTGTCGATATGCCGCCATGGCTCTATGTCACCTTCAATACGTTAAAGAGGGTTAAATAACTTAAATATGTTAAACTAATGATTTGAAGCATTTCGATATCGATTGCTAAATGCGTATATACACGAAAATCGACTTTATACCTAAATATAAGATTACGGAATTCTTCTAAATGCACTGCCGTTATGCCGCCATGGATTTATGCCAACTTCAGTTCGGTTAAGAAGTTTTATTAACTTAAATATGTTAAACTAATGATTTGAAGCATTTCGATATCGTTTGCTAAATGAGTATATACAAGAAAATCGACTTTATACCTAAATAAAAGATTACGGAATTCTTCCAAATGCACTGCCGTTATAACGTTAAGGCTTTATGTAAACTTCAGTAAGATAAAGAAGGTTAATTAGCTTAAATATGTTAAACTAATGATTTGAAGCATTTCGATATCGATTGCTAAACGCGCATATACAAGAAAATCGACTTTATACATAAATATATGATAACGGAATTCTTCTAAATGCACTGCCGTTGTACTCTTATGGCTTTATGTAAACTTCAGTAAGATAAAGAAGTTTAATTAGCTTAAATATGTTAAACGAATGTTTTGGAGGATGGAGTCATGTGTAGAAGTTCACGCAAGTGAGGAAAGTTCTCTGATCGCCATTCACTTGGGAGTGGCCAGAAACGATTCTTTTACATATGACTCAAGCAGCTCACGACTTCCGGTCTTTGACCAAGTATCCTCTGGGTAGCCTAAGAACATCCGTTTGAAGGCGAGCTAAAGTGAGAAGGCGAAACATCCCCTGCATAGGGTTGTGCGCTGGGTTTGGCACCCGCCACGTAAAAAAAACACCCCCAATGAAAAGGAAAAAACAGCCTCGGATGAGAGACCCCCCTTTTGATGACGACCACGGCAAACGAAATAAGGGCTATGATTTGAGGGCATGCACCTGGAATATCCGGTCCCTTAATTGGGAAGGTGCCGCTGCCCAGCTGGTAGATGTCCTCGTAAAGATAAAGGCTGACATCACCGCCGTCCAAGAAATGCGATGGACGGGACAAGGACAGAGACCAGTAGGTCCTTGTGACATTTACTACAGTGGCCATATAAAGGAGCGCAAGTTTGGTGTTGGATTCGTGGTGGGAGAGAGACTCCGTCGCCGAGTACTATCATTCACTCCTATGAATGAACGTCTAGCCACAATCCGCATCAAAGCGAGGTTCTTCAACATATCGCTGATTTGCGCCCACGCCCCGACGGAAGAGAAGGACGATGTGACTAAAGATGCCTTTTATGAGTGCTTGGAGCGCACTTATGAGAGATGCCCCCGCCACGATGTCAAAATCGTGCTTGGCGACTTCAACGCCAGGGTGGGCAAAGAAGGTATCTTTGGCACTTCGGTCGGTAAATTCAGCCTCCACGAGGAAACATCCCCAAATGGGTTAAGGCTGATCGACTTCGCAGGGGCCCGAAATATGGTTATCTGTAGTACTAGATTCCAGCATAAGAAGATACATCAAGCTACCTGGCTGTCTCCGGATCGAAAAACCACCAACCAGATCGATCATGTTGTGATAGACGGAAGACACGTCTCCAGTGTTTTAGATGTGCGTGCGCTCCGAGGTCCTAACATCGACTCCGATCACTATATTGTTGCAGCCAAAATTCCCACCCGCCTCTGTGCAGCAAAAAACGCACGCCAACAAACACAAGGAAGGTTCGACGTCGAGAAGCTGCAATCACAACAGACAGCCGAACGATTTTCTACTCGGCTTGCACTCCTGCTCTCTGAGAGCACTCGTCAACAACTCGGTATAAGGGAGCTGTGGGACGGCATTTCAAACTCCTTACGTACAGCTGCAACCGAAACCATTGGTTTTCGGAAAGTGCAAAGGAACAGCTGGTACGACGAGGAGTGCCGTGTCGCAGCGGAGAGAAAACAGGCTGCCTACATCGCAACGTTACGATCGACCACAACACGTGCGGGATGGGATAGATACCGAGAGTTGAAGAGGGAAGCGAGACGCATTTGTAGACAGAAAAAGAAAGAGGCCGAAATGCGTGAGTACGAAGAACTTGATAAGCTGGCCGACAGGGGTAATGCTCGAAAATTCTACGAAAAGATGCGGCGGCTTACAGAAGGTTTCAAGACCGGAGCATACTCTTGTAGAACCCCCAAAGGTGATCTAGTTACCGATGCCCAGAGCATACTTAAATTATGGAGGGAACACTTCTCCAGCCTGCTGAATGGCAGTGAACACACAACACCAGGAGAAAACGAACCCGATACCCCAATCGATGACGATGGAGCAGATGTTCCATTGCCCGACCATGATGAAGTTCGAATAGCAATTGCCCGCCTGAAAAACAACAAAGCGGCAGGGGCCGACGGATTGCCGGCCGAGCTATTCAAACACGGCGGCGAAGAGCTGATAAGGTGCATGCATCAGCTTCTTTGTAAAATATGGTCGGACGAAAGTATGCCCAACGATTGGAATTTAAGTGTGCTATGCCCAATCCATAAAAAAGGAGACCCCACAATCTGCGCCAACTACCGTGGGATTAGCCTCCTCAACATCGCATATAAGGTTCTCTCGAGCGTATTGTGTGAAAGATTAAAGCCCACCGTCAACAAACTGATTGGACCTTATCAGTGTGGCTTTAGACCTGGTAAATCAACAACCGACCAGATATTCACCATGCGCCAAATCTTGGAAAAGACCCGTGAAAGAAGAATCGACACACACCACCTCTTCGTCGATTTCAAAGCTGCTTTCGACAGCACGAAAAGGAGCTGCCTTTATGCCGCGATGTCTGAATTTGGTATCCCCGCAAAACTAATACGGCTGTGTAAACTGACGTTGAGCAACACGAAAAGCTCCGTCAGGATCGGGAAGGACCTCTCCGAGCCGTTCGATACCAAACGAGGTTTCAGACAAGGCGACTCCCTATCGTGTGACTTTTTCAATCTGCTGCTCGAGAAAATTATTCGAGCTGCAGAACTTAATCGAGCAGGTACAATCTTTTTTAAGAGTGTACAGCTGCTGGCGTATGCCGATGATATTGATATCATCGGCCTCAACACCCGCGCCGTTAGTTCTGCTTTCTCCAGACTGAACAAGGAAGCAACTCAAATGGGTCTGGCAGTGAACGAGGGCAAGACGAAATATCTCCTGTCATCAAACAAACAGTCGTCGCACTCGCGACTTGGCTCCCACGTCACTGTTGACAGTCATAACTTTGAAATTGTAGATAATTTCGTCTATTTAGGAACCAGCATTAACACCACCAACAATGTCAGCCTGGAAATCCAACGCAGGATTACTCTTGCCAACAGGTGCTACTTCGGACTGAGTAGGCAATTGAAAAGTAAAGTCCTCTCTCGACGAACAAAAACCAAACTCTATAAGTCGCTCATTATTCCCGTCCTGCTATATGGTGCAGAGGCTTGGACGATGACAACAACCGATGAGTCGACGTTGCGAGTTTTCGAGAGAAAAGTTCTGCGAAAGATTTATGGTCCTTTGCGCGTTGGCCACGGCGAATATCGCATTCGATGGAACGATGAGCTGTACGAGATATACGACGACATTGACATAGTTCAGCGAATTAAAAGACAGCGGCTACGCTGGCTAGGTCATGTTGTCCGGATGGATGAAAACGCTCCAGCTCTGAAAGTATTCGACGCAGTACCCGCCGCGGGAAGCAGAGGAAGAGGAAGACCTCCACTCCGTTGGAAGAACCAAGTGGAGAGGGACCTGGCTTCGCTTGGAATATCCAATTGGCGACACGTAGCGAAGAGAAGAAACGACTGGCGCCCTGTTGTTGACTCGGCTATAATCGCATAAGCGGTGTCTACGCCAGTAAAGAAGAAGAAGAATGATTTGAAGCATTTCGATATCGATTGCTAAATGCGTATATACAAGAAAATCGACTTTATACATAAATATATGATAACGGAATTCTTCTAAATGCACTGCCGTTGTACCCTAATGGCTTTATGTAAACTTCAATAAGATAAAGAAGGTTAATTAGCTTAAGTATGTTAAACTAATGAAATGAAGCATTTCGATATCGATTGCTTAATGCATATATACAAGAAAATCGACTTTATACCTAAATACAAGATTACGGAATTCTTCCAAATGTACTGTCGTTATGCCGCCATTGCTTTATATCACCTTCGATATGTTAAAGAAGGTTAATTAATTTAAATATGTTAAACTAATGATTTGAAGCATTTCGATATCGATTGCTAAATGTGTATATACAACATAATCGACTTTATACCAAATATAAGATTACGGAATTCTTCCAAATGTACTGTCGTTATGCCGCCATTGCTTTATATCACCTTCGATATGTTAAAGAAGGTTAATTAACTTAAATATGTTAAACTAATGATTTGAAGCATTTCGATATCGATTGCTAAATGTGGATATACAAGAATATCGGCTTTATACCAAAATATAAGATTACAGAATTCTTCTACATGCATTGCCGGTATGCCGCCACGGATTTATGGCAATTTCAGTTCGTTAAAGAAGCTTTATTATCTTAAATATGTTAAACTAATGATTTGTAGCATTTCGATATCGATTGCTAAATGCGTATATACAACATAATCGACTTTATACCTAAATATAAGATTACGGAATTCTTCCAAATGCTCTGCCGTTATACCGTTATGGCTTTATGTAAACTTCAGTAAGATAAAGAAGGTTAATTAGCTTAAATATGTTAAACTAATGATTTAAAGTATTTCGAAATTGAGTGCTTAATGCATATATACAAGAAAATCGACTTTATACCTAAATATAAGATTACGGAATTCTTCCAAATGTACTGTTGTTATGCCGCCATTGCTTTATATCAACTTCGATACGTTAAAGAAGGTTAATTAACTTAAATATGTTAAACTAATGATTTGACGAATTTCGATATCGATTGCTAAAAGTGTATATACAACATAATCGACTTTATACCAAATATAAGATTACGGAATTCTTCCAAATGCTCTGCCGTTATACTGTTATGGCTTTATGTAAACTTCAGTAAGATAAAGAAGGTTATTTAGCTTAAATATGTTAAACTAATGATTTGAAGCATTTCGATATCGATTGCTTAATGCATATATACAAGAAAATCAACTTTATACCTAAATACAAGATTACGGAATTCTTACAAATGCTGTGCCGTTATACCGTTAAGGCTTTATGTAAACTTCAATAAGATAAAGAAGGTTAATTAACTTAAATATGTTAAACTAATGATTTGAAGCATTTCGAAATCGATTGCATAATGCATATATACAAGAAAATCGATTTTATACCTAAATATAAGATTACGGAATTCTTCCAAATACACTGTCGTTGTGCTGCCAAGGCTTAATATCAACTTCAATATGTTAAAGAAGGTTAATTAACTTAAATATGTTAAACTAATGATTTAAAGCATTTCGATATCGATTGCTAAATGTGTATATACAAGAAAATCTACTTTATACCTAAATATAAGATTACGAAATTCTTCTACATGCACTGCCGTTATTTTGCCATGGATTTATGCCAACTTCAGTGTGTTAAAGAAGCTTTATTAGCTTAAATATGTTAAACTAATGATTTGAAGCATTTCGATATCGATTGCTAAATGCGTATATACAACAAAATCGACTTTATACCCAAATATAAGATTACGGAATTCTTCTAAATGCACTGCCGTTATGCCGCCATGGCTTTATGTTAACTTCAGTGCGTTAAAGAAGCTTTATTTACTTAAATATGTTAAACTAATGATTTGAAGCATTTCGATATCGATTGCTAAATATGTATATATAAGAAAATCGACTTTATACCTAAATATAAGATAACGGAATTCTTCTAAATGCACTGCCGTTATGCCGTTATGGCTTTATGTTAACTTCACTTCGTTAAAGAAGTTTCATTTAATTACATATGTTAAACTAATGATTTGAAGCATCTCGATATCAATTGCTTAATGCATATATACAAGAAAATCGACTTTATGCCTAAATATAAGATAACGAAATTCTTCCAAATGCTCTGCCGTTATACCGCCATGGCTTTGTATTAACTTTACTACGTTAAGGAACGTTAATTAACTTAAACATGTTAAACTATTGATTTGAAGCATTTTGATATTAATTGCCAAATGCACATATACAAAAAAAAATCGACTTTATACCTAATAACAAGATTACGGAATTCTTCCAAATGTACTGTCGTTATGCCGCCATGGCTTTATATCACCTTCAATACGTTAAAGAAGGTTAATTAACTTAAATATGTTAAACTAATGATTTGAAGCATTTCGAAATCGATTGCTTAATGCATAAAAACAAGAAAATCGACTTAATACCTAAATATAAGATTACGGAATTCTTCTAAATGCACTACCGTTAAACCGCCATGGCTTTATGTTAACTTCTGTTCGTTAAAGAAGGTTTATTAACTTAAATATGTTAAACCAGTTATTTGAAGCATTTCGATATCGATTGCTAAATGCATATATACAAGAAAATCGACTTTATACCTAAACATAAGATTACGGAATTCTTCCAAATGTACTGTCATTATGCCGCCATTGCTTTATATCACCTTCGATACGTTAAAGAAGGTAAATTAACTTAAATATGTTAAACTAATGATTTGAAGTATTTCGATATCGATTGCAAAATGTGTATATACAAGCAAATCGACTTTATACCTAAATATATGATAACGGAGTTCCTCTAAATGCACTGCCGTTATGTCGTTATGGCTTTATGTTAACTTCAGTTCGTTAAAGAAGGTTTATTAACTTAAATATGTTAAACAAGTTATTTGGAGCATTTCGAAACCGATTGCTTAATGCATATATACAAGAAAATCGACTTTATACCTAAATATAAGATTACGGAATTCTTCCAAATGTACTGTCGTTATGCCGCCATGGCTCTGTATTAACTTTAATACGTTAAGGAAGGCTTATTAACTTAAACATGTTAAACTAATGATTGGAAGCATTTCGATATCGATTGCTAAATGTGTATATACAACAAAATCGACTTCTTACCTAAATATAAGATTACGGAATTCTTCCAAATGCACTGCCGTTATGCCGCCATGACTGTAGGTTAACTTCCGTTCGTTAAAGAAGGTTTATTAACTTAAATATGTTAAACCAGTTATTTGAAGCATTTCGAAATCGATTGCTTAATGCATATATACAACAAAATCGACTTCTTACCTAAATATAAGATTACGGAATTCTTCCAAATGCACTGCCGTTATACCGTTATGGCTTCATATCACCTTCAATACGTTAAAGAAGGTTACTTAACTTAAATATGTTAAACTAATGATTTGAAGCATTTTTATATCGATTGCTAAATGTGTATGTACAAAAAAATCGATTTTGTACGTAAATATAAGATTACGGAATTCTTCTACATGCACTGCCGTTATGCCCCCATGGCTTCATATCACCTTCAATACGTTAAAGAAGCTTTATTAACTTAAATATGTTAAACTAATGATTTGAAGCATTTCGATATCGATTGCTAAATGAGTATATACAAGAAAATCGACTTTACACCTAAATATAAGATTACGGAATTCTTCCAAATGCACTGCCGTTATACCGTTAAGGCTTTATGTAAACTTCGGTAAGATAAAGAAGGTAAATTATCTTAAATATGTTAAACTAATGATTTGAAGCATTTCGATATCGATTGCTAAATGCGTATATACAAGGAAATCGACTTTTTACATAAATATATGATAACGGAATTCTTCAAAATGCACTGCCGTTGTACCCTTATGGTTTTTTGTAAACTTCAGTAAGATAAAGAAGGTTAATTAGCTTAAATATGTTAAACTAATGATTTGAAGCATTTCAATATCGATTGCTAAATGTGCATATATAAGAAAATCGACCTTATACCAAAATAAAAGATAACGGAATTCTTCTAAATGTACTGTCGTTATGCCGTTATGGCTTTATGTCAACTTCAGTTCGTTAAAGAAGTTTTATTAACTTAGTAATGTTATACCAGTTATTTGAAGCATTTCGAAATCGATTGCTTAATGCATATATACAAGAAAATCGACTTTATACCTAAATATAAGATAACGGAATTCTTCCAAATGCTCTGCCGTTATACTGTTATGGCTTTATGTAAACTTCAGTAAGATAAAGAAGGTTAGTTAGCTTAAATTTGTTAAACTAATGCTATGAAGCATTTCGATATCGATTGCTTAATGCATATATACAAGAAAATCGAATTCATACCTAAATATAAGATTACGGAATTCTTCCAAATGCTGTGCCGTTATACCGTTATGGCTTTATGTAAACTTCAATAAGATAAAGAAGGTTAATTAACTTAAATATGTTAAACTAATGATTTGATGCATTTCTAAATCGATTCCTTAATGCATATATACAAGAAAATCGACTTTATACCTATATATAAGATTACGGAATTCTTCCAAATGTACTGTCGTTATGCTGCCATGGCTTTATGTAAACTTCAGTAAGATAAGGAAAGTAAATAAACTTAAATATGTTAAACTAATGACTTGAAGCATTTCGATATCGATTGCTAAATGTGCATATACAATAATTTCGACTTTATACCTATATATAGGATTACGGAATTCATCTAAATGCACTGCCGTTATGCCCCATAGCTTTATGTTAACTTCAGTTCGTTAAAGAAGTTTTATTAACTTAAATATGTTAAACTAATGATTTGAAGCATTTCGATATCGATTGCTTAATGCATATATACAAGAAAATCGACTTTATACCTAAATATAAGATTACGGAATTCTTCTAAATGCACTGCCGTTATGCCGCCATGGCTTTATGTTAACTTCAGTTCGTTAAAGAAGTTTTATTAACTTAAATATGTTAAACCAATGATTTGGAGCATTTCGTTATCGATTGCTAAATGTGTATATACAACAAAATCGACTTTATACCTAAATATAAGATTACGGAATTCTTCTAAATGCACTGCCGTTATGCCGCCATGGCTTTTTGTTAACTTCTGTTCGTTAAAGAAGGTTTATTAACTTAAATATGTTAAACCAGTTATTTGAAGTATTTCGATATCGATTGCTAAATGTGTATATACAAAAAATCGACTTTATACCTAAATATAAGCTTACGGAATTCTTCTAAATACACTGCCGTTATGCCGCCATGGCTTTATGCCAACTTCAGTTCGTTAAAGAAGCTTTATTAACTTAAATATGTTAAACTAATGATTTGAAGCATTTCGATATCGATTGCTAAATGAGTATATACAAGAAAATCGACTTTATACCTAAATATAAGATTACGGAATTCTTCCAAATACACTGCCGTTATACCGTTAAGGCTTTATGTTAACTTCAGTTCGTTAAAGAAGGTTTATTAACTTAAATATGTTAAACAAGTTATTTGGAGCATTTCGTTATCGATTGCTAAATGTGTATATACAACAAAATCGACTTTATACCTAAACATAAGATTACGGAATTCTTCCAAATGTACTGTCATTATGCCGCCATTGCTTTATATCACCTTTGATACGTTAAAGAAGGTAAATTAACTTAAATATGTTAAACTAATGATTTGAAGTATTTCGATATCGATTGCTAAATGTGTATATACAAGAAAATCGACTTTATACCTAAATATATGATAACGGAGTTCCTCTAAATGCACTGCCGTTATGTCGTTATGGCTTTATGTTAACTTCAGTTCGTTAAAGAAGGTTTATTAACTTAAATATGTTAAACAAGTTATTTGGAGCATTTCGAAACCGATTGCTTAATGCATATATACAAGAAAATCGACTTTATACCTAAATATAAGATTACGGAATTCTTCCAAATGGACTGTCGTTATGCCGCCATGGCTCTGTATTAACTTTAATACGTTAAGGAAGGCTTATTAACTTAAACATGTTAAACTAATGATTGGAAGCATTTCGATATCGATTGCTAAATGTGTATATACAACAAAATCGACTTCTTACCTAAATATAAGATTACGGAATTCTTCCAAATGCACTGCCGTTATGCCGCCATGACTGTATGTTAACTTCCGTTCGTTAAAGAAGGTTTATTAACTTAAATATGTTAAACCAGTTATTTGAAGCATTTCGAAATCGATTGCTTAATGCATATATACAACAAAATCGACTTCTTACCTAAATATAAGATTACGGAGTTCTTCCAAATGCACTGCCGTTATACCGTTATGGCTTCATATCACCTTCAATACGTTAAAGAAGGTTACTTAACTTAAATATGTTAAACTAATGATTTGAAGCATTTTGATATCGATTGCTAAATGTGTATGTACAAAAAAATCGATTTTGTACGTAAATATAAGATTACGGAATTCTTCTACATGCACTGCCGTTATGCCCCCATGGCTTCATATCACCTTCAATACGTTAAAGAAGCTTTATTAACTTAAATATGTTAAACTAATGATTTGAAGCATTTCGATATCGATTGCTAAACGAGTATATACAAGAAAATCGACTTTACACCTAAATATAAGATTACGGAATTCTTCCAAATGCACTGCCGTTATACCGTTAAGGCTTTATGTAAACTTCAGTAAGATAAAGAAGGTAAATTATCTTAAATATGTTAAACTAATGATTTGAAGCATTTCGATATCGATTGCTAAATGCGTATATACAAGGAAATCGACTTTTTACATAAATATATGATAACGGAATTCTTCAAAATGCACTGCCGTTGTACCCTTATGGTTTTTTGTAAACTTCAGTAAGATAAAGAAGGTTAATTAGCTTAAATATGTTAAACTAATGATTTGAAGCATTTCAATATCGATTGCTAAATGTGCATATATAAGAAAATCGACCTTATACCTAAATATAAGATAACGGAATTCTTCTAAATGTACTGTCGTTATGCCGTTATGGCTTTATGTCAACTTCAGTTCGTTAAAGAAGTTTTATTAACTTAGTAATGTTATACCAGTTATTTGAAGCATTTCGAAATCGATTGCTTAATGCATATATACAAGAAAATCGACTTTATACCTAAATATAAGATAACGGAATTCTTCCAAATGCTCTGCCGTTATACTGTTATGGCTTTATGTAAACTTCAGTAAGATAAAGAAGGTTAGTTAGCTTAAATTTGTTAAACTAATGCTATGAAGCATTTCGATATCGATTGCTTAATGCATATATACAAGAAAATCGACTTCATACCTAAAATACACTGCCGTTATGCCGCCATGGCTTTATGCCAACTTCAGTTCGTTAAAGAAGCTTTATTAACTTAAATATGTTAAACTAATGATTTGAAGCATTTCGATATCGATTGCTAAATGAGTATATACAAGAAACTCGACTTTATACCTAAATATAAGATTACGGAATTCTTCCAAATACACTGCCGTTATACCGTTAAGGCTTTATGTAAACTTCAGTAAGATAAAGAAGGTTAATTAGCTTAAATATGTTATACTAATGATTTGAAGCATTTCGATATCGATTGCTTAATGCATATATACAAGAAAATCGACTTTATACCTAAATATAAGATTACGGAATTCTTTTAAATGCACTGCCGTTATGCCGCCATGGCTTTATGTTAACTTCAGTTCGTTAAAGAAGTTTTATTAACTTAAATATGTTAAACCAATGATTTGAAGCATTTCGATTTCAATTGCTTAATGCATATATACAAGAAAATCGACTTTATACCTAAATATAAGATTACGGAATTCTTCTAAATGCACTACCGTTAAACCGCCATGGCTTTATGTTAACTTCAGTTCGTTAAAGAAGCTTTATTAACTTAAATATGTTAAACTAATGATTTGAAGCATTTCGATATCGATTGCTAAATGAGTATATACAAGAAAATCGACTTTATACCTAAATATAAGATTACGGAATTCTTTTAAATGCACTGCCGTTATGCCGCCATGGCTTTATGTTAACTTCAGTTCGTTAAAGAAGTTTTATTAACTTAAATATGTTAAACCAATGATTTGAAGCATTTCGATTTCAATTGCTTAATGCATATATACAAGAAAATCGACTTTATACCTAAATATAAGATTACGGAATTCTTCCAAATACACTGCCGTTATACCGTTAAGGCTTTATGTAAACTTCAGTAAGATAAAGAAGGTTAATTAGCTTAAATATGTTATACTAATGATTTGAAGCATTTCGATATCGATTGCTTAATGCATATATACAAGAAAATCGACTTTATACCTAAATATAAGATTACGGAATTCTTTTAAATGCACTGCCGTTATGCCGCCATGGCTTTATGTTAACTTCAGTTCGTTAAAGAAGTTTTATTAACTTAAATATGTTAAACTAATGATTTTAAGTATTTCGATATCGATTGCTAAATGTGTATATACAAGAAAATCGACTTTATACCTAAATATATGATAACGGAGTTCCTCTAAATGCACTGCCGTTATGTCGTTATGGCTTTATGTTAACTTCAGTTCGTTAAAGAAGATTTATTAACTTAAATATGTTAAACAAGTTATTTGGAGCATTTCGAAACCGATTGCTTAATGCATATATACAAGAAAATCGACTTTATACCTAAATATAAGATTACGGAATTCTTCCAAATGTACTGTCGTTATGCCGCCATGGCTCTGTATTAACTTTAATACGTTAAGGAAGGCTTATTAACTTAAACATGTTAAACTAATGATTGGAAGCATTTCGATATCGATTGCTAAATGTGTATATACAACAAAATCGACTTCTTACCTAAATATAAGATTACGGAATTCTTCCAAATGCACTGCCGTTATGCCGCCATAACTGTATGTTAACTTCCGTTCGTTAAAGAAGGTTTATTAACTTAAATATGTTAAACCAGTTATTTGAAGCATTTCGAAATCGATTGCTTAATGCATATATACAACAAAATCGACTTCTTACCTAAATATAAGATTACGGAATTCTTCCAAATGCACTGCCGTTGTACCCTTATGGTTTTTTGTAAACTTCAGTAAGATAAAGAATGTTAATTAGCTTAAATATGTTAAACTAATGATTTGAAGCATTTCAATATCGATTGCTAAATGTGCATATATAAGAAAATCGACCTTATACCTAAATATAAGATAACGGAATTCTTCTAAATGTACTGTCGTTATGCCGTTATGGCTTTATGTCAACTTCAGTTCGTTAAAGAAGTTTTATTAACTTAGTAATGTTATACCAGTTATTTGAAGCATTTCGAAATCGATTGCTTAATGCATATATACAAGAAAATCGACTTTATACCTAAATATAAGATAACGGAATTCTTCCAAATGCTCTGCCGTTATACTGTTATGGCTTTATGTAAACTTCAGTAAGATAAAGAAGGTTAGTTAGCTTAAATTTGTTAAACTAATGCTATGAAGCATTTCGATATCGATTGCTTAATGCATATATACAAGAAAATCGACTTCATACCTAAATATAAGATTACGGAATTCTTCCAAATGCTGTGCCGTTATACCGTTATGGCTTTATGTAAACTTCAATAAGATAAAGAAGGTTAATTAACTTTAATATGTTAAACTAATGATTTGATGCATTTCGAAATCGATTGCTTAATGCATATATACAAGAAAATCGACTTTATACCTATATATAAGATTACGGAATTCTTCCAAATGTACTGTCGTTATGCTGCCATGGCTTTATGTAAACTTCAGTAAGATAAGGAAAGTAAATTAACTTAAATATGTTAAACTAATGACTTGAAGCATTTCGATATCGATTGCTAAATGTGTATATACAATAATTTCGACTTTATACCTATATATAAGATTACGGAATTCTTCTAAATGCAATGCCGTTATGCCCCATAGCTTTATGTTAACTTCAGTTCGTTAAAGAAGTTTTATTAACTTAAATATGTTAAACCAATGATTTGGAGCATTTCGTTATCGATTGCTAAATGTGTATATACAACAAAATCGACTTTATACCTAAATATAAGATTACGGAATTCTTCTAAATGCACTGCCGTTATGCCGCCATGGCTTTATGTTAACTTCAGTTCGTTAAAGAAGTTTTATTAACTTAAATATGTTAAACTAATGATTTTAAGCATTTCGATATCGATTGCTTAATGCATATATACAAGAAAATCGACTTTATACCTAAATATAAGATTACGTAATTCTTCTAAATGCACTGCCGTTATGCCGCCATGGCTTTATGTTAACTTCAGTTCGTTAAAGAAGTTTTATTAACTTAAATATGTTAAACTAATGATTTGAAGCATTTCGTTATCGATTGCTAAATGTGTATATACAAGAAAATCGACTTTATACCTAAATATAAGATTACGGAATTCTTCCAAATGCACTGCCTTTATACCGTTAAGGCTTTTGTAGACTTAAGTAAGATAAAGATAGTTAATTAACTTAAATATGTTAAACTATTGATTTGAAGTATTTCGATATCGATTGCTAAATGTGTATATACAAAAAATCGACTTTATACCTAAATATAAGCTTACGGAATTCTTCTAAATACACTGCCGTTATGCCGCCATGGCTTTATGCCAACTTCAGTTCGTTAAAGAAGCTTTATTAACTTAAACTATTGAATTGAAGCATCTCGATATGGATTGCTAAAAGTGTATATACAACAAAATCGACTTTATACCTAAATATAAGATTATGGAATTCTTCCAAATGCACTGCCGTTATACCCTTATGGCTTTATGCAAACTTCACTAAGATAAAGAAGGTTAATTAACTTAAATATGTTAAACTAATGATTTGAAGCATTTCGATATCGATTGCTAAATGCGTATATAGAAGAAAATCGACTTTATACCTTAATATAAGATTACGGAATTCTTCCAAATGTACTGTCATTATGCCGCCATTGCTTTATATCACCTTCGATACGTTAAAGAAGGTTAATTAACTTAAATATGTTAAACTAATGATTTGAAGTATTTCGATATCGATTGCTAAATGTGTATATACAAGAAAATCGACTTTATACCTAAATATAAGATTACGGAATTCTTCTAAATGCACTACCGTTAAACCGCCATGGCTTTATGTTAAATTCTGTTCGTTAAAGAAGGTTTATTAACTTAAATATGTTAAACCAGTTATTTGAAGCATTTCGATATCGATTGCTAAATGCATATATACAAGAAAATCGACTTTATACCTAAACATAAGATTACGGAATTCTTCTAAATGTACTGTCATTATGCCGCCATTGCTTTATATAACCTTCGATACGTTAAAGAAGGTTAATTAACTTAAATATGTTAAACTAATGATTTGAAGTATTTCGATATCGATTGCTAAATGTGTATATACAAGAAAATCGACTTTATACCTAAATATATGATAACGGAGTTCCTCTAAATGCACTGCCGTTATGTCGTTATGGCTTTATGTTAACTTCAGTTCGTTAAAGAAGGTTTATTAACTTAAATATGTTAAACAAGTTATTTGGAGCATTTCGAAACCGATTGCTTAATGCATATATACAAGAAAATCGACTTTATACCTAAATATAAGATTACGGAATTCTTCCAAATGTACTGTCGTTATGCCGCCATGGCTCTGTATTAACTTTAATACGTTAAGGAAGGCTTATTAACTTAAACATGTTGAACTAATGATTGGAAGCATTTCGATATCGATTGCTAATTGTGTATATACAACAAAATCGACTTCTTACCTAAATATAAGATTACGGAATTCTTCCAAATGCACTGCCGTTATGCCGCCATTACTGTATGTTAACTTCCGTTCCTTAAAGAAGGTTTATTAACTTAAATATGTTAAACTAATGATTTGAATCATTTCGATATCGATTGCTAAATGAGTATATACAAGAAAATCGACTTTATACCTAAATATAAGATTACGGAATTCTTCCAAATACACTGCCGTTATACCGTTATGGCTTTATGTAAACTTCAATAAGATAAAGAAGGTTAATTAACTTAAATATGTTAAACTAATGATTTGAAGCATTTCGAAATCGATTGCTTAATGCATATATACAAGAAAATCGACTTTATACCTAAATATAAGATTACGGAATTCTTCCAAATGCACTGCGTTATGCTGCCATGGCTTTATGTAAACTTCAGTACGTTAAAGAAGTATATTAACTTAAATATGTTAAACTAATGATTTGAAGCATTTCGATATCGATTGCTAAATGTGTATATACAACAAAATCGACTTTATACCTAAATATAAGATTACGGAATTCTTCTAAATGCACTGCCGTTATGCCGCCATGGCTTTATGTTAACTTCAGTTCGTTAAAGAAGTTTATTAACTTAAATATGTTAAACAATGATTTGAATCATTTCGATATCGATTGCTAAATGAGTATATACAAGAAAATCGACTTTATACCTAAATATAAGATTACGGAATTCTTCCAAATACACTGCCGTTATACCGTTAAGGCTTTATGCAAACTTCAGTACGTTAAAGAAGGTTATTAACTTAAATATGTTAAACTAATGATTTGAAGCATTTTGATATCGATTGCTAAATGGTATATACAAGAAAATCGACTTTATACTAAATATAAGATTACGGAATTCTTCTAAATGCACTGCCGTTATACCCTTATGGCTTTATGTAAACTTCAGTAAGATAAAGAAGGTTAATTAACTTAAATATGTTAAACTATGATTTGAAGCATTTCGATATCGATTGCTAAATGCGTATATACAAGAAAATCGACTTTATACCTAAATATAAGATTACGGAATTCTTCAAATGCACTGCCGTTATACCGTTAAGGCTTTATGTAAACTTCAGTAAGATAAAGAGGTTAATTAACTTAAATATGTTAAACTATGATTGAAGCATTTCGATATCGATTGCTAAATGCGTATATACAACAAAATCGACTTTATACCTAAATATAAGATTACGGAATTCTTCAAATGCACTGCCGTTATACCGTTATGGCTTTTGTAAACTTAAGTAAGATAAAGAAGGTTAATTAACTTAAATATGTTAAACTAATGATTTGAAGCATTTCGATATCGATTGCTAAATGTGTATATACAAGAAAATCGACTTATACCTAAATATAAGATTATGGAATTCTTCCAAATGCACTGCCGTTATACCCTTATGGCTTTATGCAAACTTCACTAAGATAAAGAAGGTTAATTAACTTAAATATGTTAAACTAATGATTTGAAGCATTTCGATATCGATTGCTAAATGCGTATATAGAAGAAAATCGACTTTATACCTTAATATAAGATTACGGAATTCTTCCAAATGTACAGTCGTTATGCTGCCATGGCTTTATGTCAACTTCAGTATGTTAAAGAAGGTTAATTTACTTAAATGTGTTAAACTAATGATTTGAAGAATTTCGATATCGATTGCAAAGTGCGTATATACAACAAAATCGACTTTATACCTAAATATAAGATTACGGAATTCTTCTACATACACTGCCGTTATGCCGCCATGGCTTCATATCACCTTCAATACGTTAAAGAAGGTTACTTAACTTAAATATGTTAAACTAATGATTTGAAGCATTTCGATATCGATTGCTAAATGTGTATGTACAACAAAATCGACTTTATACCCAAATATAAGATTACGGAATTCTTCCAAATGCACTGCCGTTATACCTTTAAGGCTTTTGTAGACTTAAGTAAGATAAAGATAGTTAATTAACTTAAATATGTTTAACTAATGATTTGAAGCATTTCGATATCGATTGCTAAATGTATATATACAAGAAAATCAACTTTATACCTAAATATAAGATTACGGAATTCTTCCAAATGCACTGCCATTATACCGTTATGGCCTTCTGTAAACTTAAATAAGATAAAGAAGGTTAATTAACTTAAATATGTTAAACTAATGATTTGAAGCATTTTGATATCGATTGCTAAATGTGTATGTACAAAAAAATCGATTTTGTACATAAATATAAGATTACGGAATTCTTCCAAATGCACTGCCGTTATACCGTTAAGGCTTTATGTAAACTTCAGTAAGATAAAGAAGGTTAATTAGCATAAATATGTTAAACTAATGATTTGATGAATTTCGATATCGATTGCTAAATGCGTATATACAAGAAAATCGACTTTATACCTAAATATAAGATTTCGGAATTCTTCTAAATGCACTACCGTTATGCTGCCATGGCTTTACATCAACTTCAAAGTGTTAAATAAGGTTAGTTAACTTAAATATGCCAAACTAAGGATTTGAAGCATTTCGATATCGATTGCTAAATGTGTATATACAAGAAAATCGACTTTATACCTAAATATAAGATTACGGAATTCTTCTAAATGCACTACCGTTATGCCGCCATGGCTTTATGCTAACTTCTGTTCGTTAAAGAAGCTTTATTAGCTTAAATTTGTTAATCCAGTTATTTGAAGCATTTCGATATCGATTGCTAAATGCATATATACAAGAAAATCGACTTTATACCTTATATATAAGATTACGGAATTCTTCCAAATGTACTGTCGTTATGCCACTGCTTTATATCACCTTCGATACGTTAAAGAAGGTTAATTAACTTAAATATGTTAAACTAATGATTTGAAGCATTTCGATATCGATTGCTAAATTAGTATATACAAGAAAATCGACTTTATACCTAAATATAAGATTACGGAATTCTTCCAAATGCACTGCCGTTATACCGTTAAGGCTTTATGTAAACTTCCGTAAGATAAAGAAGGTTAATTAGCTTAAATATGTTAAACTAATGATTTGAAGCATATCGATATCGATTGCTAAATACCCGGCTCGAAGGACCAAAATGTCGGGTTGATCGACGTGTGTTTGCCGGTGTGCCAAATAAAATAAAAACTGATATGGTTTTTTTATTCCCGCGTTGATCTTCAAAGGTTCTACTGCTGTTGTTGCTGCTGATACTGCTGCTGCTGGTTGTTGATGTGGCTGCTGGTATTGCTGCTGCTAAATTTTGTCGCCTATATGTCTGTCCACTGTGGTGATTCGTTTTATTGTGTTTTTTCGTTTTGTTGGGTACTTCGCTGTTATGTTGGCGCTTTTGGGTGTTTTTTGCATTGTCCTCTAATTCGTATTTAGTCGAGTTAGGAGGACAATGCAGGGATGTGTTCATTTGGTATGAACATCCCGGCCGCCTTGCAGTGTCTGCGAATAGAAAGATTTTTTAGATCTATTTTGAATTGGGTAAATGAGTATTGTTATCAACGAGTTGGAGGTATACTGCTGGGTTTAAATCGCACAAGCACCGGTTAGAGTCCAACCGAGTGCGGTGTTTTGTGCGATCACGGTGCTGTTATCGGGGTTGAATAGTCCGGGTTTCATCAATCTTGGGTAAATGTCAGCTCCCAGTTCCAACATGATTTTATCGTCTTTCCAGAATGTAGGGTCGGCTAGGACTAAGTGGTCGAACTTCTTAATGATTTCGCCACTTAAGTCACGATTATAGGGTCGGGTCGGTAAATCGTACGTCAATAGGCAGTTAACTTCGACATGCCAGTCGGAATCAGTTAACGATCCTATGACGACTTTACATATACGATGTGAGTCGAGGTACGTTTTTGGTAACCGCAATCTCTGCACCAGTTCTGATGCAATTACAGTCACTTTTCGGGTCGGGTTGACTATGGCTCGTATTTTGTTCCATTTGCCATCGTGTTTAATTTTGACCATGACTGTAGGTGTGAGGGTCGGCTTGGCCAGTAACGTGGGTAGATCCTCATGTCTATGTAATCGTTCTTCGCCTTTTGCTGTTTTCTTTTGCTCTTTGCAGCCTGGGGTGTCCATGTAGGGTTGAATGGTGTTCCCCATTACACGTGGCACATCGTTTTTTACTTGTGCACTTTTGGGTGGAATGCGATCTGGCCAAGCAATTGACGCAGTACTTGTGTTTGTTAACTGCGTCAAACTTTTCATTGATGTTCATTTTGGTGAATTTTGAACAAGTTACCAGTCTATGGTCTTTTTTGCACAATCCACAGGCGACGTGTTTGTGTGTTCGCTTTGATGAACGGCTGATAGCACGCCGAGCCGTGCGATGACTACTTCCCCGTTCTTCACGAATAGGGGAAAGGCTGATGGTACGTCGGGCCGTGCGATGCGTATTTCCACGCTCCTCTCGAATGGGAGAAAGGGTCGCTTTAAAGCGATGCAGGCGTCTTGCCAGGGTTCCTTCGTCGGAGAGTGGGCTGATACTACGGGTTACGCTAAGTGATCGCACAGTGAATGTGGGGCTGCTTTGGCGGCTGCAAATTGACTTCGTACTGCTTTGAGGGGCCATGTCACTATAAGGAAATAAGATTAATTATTTGGTAATGTGACTATTTTGGTTATTGGGCGGGTAATTGTTCCCTGAGAGGTACGTATATCAACTACTCTTGCTTTATTGTCGGCACCGAGATATGTTTTTTCGATGCGACCAAGTCTCCACTCATTTGGGGGTAGAGTTTCTTGACGTATAACTACCATATCGTTAACGTCTATGTTGCGTTGAGGGTATTTCCACTTATATCTTTTGTGGAGTTCTTTCAAATATTCTCCTTTCCATCGTTTGCAGAAGTGTTGATGGAGTATCTTCAGTTTTTGCCATCTTTGTGCGGTGCTTAGATGTGCATCTTCTAAGTTGGGTTCTGCTGGGATTAATAAAGGGGTACCTATTAAGAAATGGCCTGGAGTTAAAGGTTCTAAATTTGTTGGGTCTTCACTTAATGGGCTTAAAGGGCGAGAATTCAAGCAACTTTCGATTCGGGTTAAAAGGGTAGCTAGTTCTTCGAAAGTGAATTTCTGGTTCTGAGACACCTTTTTCAAGTGGCTCTTTAAACTTTTCACTCCTGCTTCCCAGAGTCCACCCATGTGTGGAGCTCCTGGAGGGTTAAAGTGCCAGTTGATGTTTTGGTGTGCTTCGCTAGTTGTTAGTTGAGTTTTCAATGACTTCATGAATTCTCGCCGATCTTTAACTAAAAGTTTAGACGCTCCAACAAAATTAGTACCATTGTCCGAATAGAGATCGGCGGGACATCCGCGCCTGGAAAAGAAACGTGCGAATGCGGCCATGAATGCGTTAGTGGTGAGATCACTTACTGGCTCTAAATGTATGGCTTTGGTTGCAAAACAAACAAATACGCATACATAGCCTTTTGTGATCAAACATGCTCTGCCGGTGTAATTTTTTATGTCATAAGGACCGGCGAAATCGATTCCTGTTGCTGCGAATGGACGGGTTAAGGTGGTACGTTCTGCGGGTAATGCTGCCATTATCTGAGTAGTGTTACGCTTTTTGTGCAAAACACAAGTTTTGCACTGATGAATGGTAGACTTGATGAGGGATTTCAGCTTCGGTATCCAAAATTCCGAACGCATAAGTCGTAATACTTGTTGGTTGCCGCCATGAAGGGTTATTAAATGTGTAAATTGGGTGAGTAGTTTGGCTAATCGACTGCTATAGGGTAGTATAATCGGATAACGCTCGTTGTATGATAATGCCGCTGAATTGCTCAACCGACCATTAACTCGCATTATTCCTTTGGGATCGATTAAAGGGTTTAGTGTTAAAATTGTACTTTTTTTGGGTATGCTGATTTTTTGGGTTAAGGCTTCATACTCTTCCTAGAAATACTTCTTTTGTGATAAAATAATTAGCTTCGTGCGGGTAGTGTTGAACTCTTCTGGTGTTATTTCAAACGTTGTGTATGACTGCTGTGATTTATTGGGTGACGCATTCGAACAGAATCTGAACAAATATGCTACAACTCGAATGGCTTTGGGTAAGGAAGAGAATCTATCCAGGATATCCCCTTGTGTTGTGTTCACGAAGGTTCTGATTGGCCGGAGTTCCAGTGTTGTATCGCTTGATATTTTGGTAACTGGCCAGTGTTTCGGGTCGAGTGTTAGCCATTGGGGTCCGTGCCACCAGAGGTCATTGTTAACCATTTCCAGAGGTGTGCGTCCGCGAGTAGCTAGATCTGCCGGGTTGTCTTGACTTTCGACGTGAGTCCAATTTTCGGTTCCAACCTTTTCTGCGATTGTGGCAATTCGGTGGGATACAAAGGTTGTCCATGTGCATGGGGGTTTGCTAAGCCATGAAAGAACAATTGTGGAATCCGTCCAAAGGTGAGTACGGTATTGGGTTATACTTAGTTGGGGTAGGGTCGCATCCACTAGATTCGCCAGAAGAACAGCTCCACAAAGTTCTAGCCTTGGTAATGATATGGTTTTTATTGGGGCCACACGAGTCTTGGATACCAAAAGGGTTATCCAGGTATTTGCGTTTGTAGAAACACTGATATATAGGGCTGCTGCGTAGGCTTTTTCAGATGCGTCAGAGAATCCATGAAAATTGATGATCGCGGATGTCGAAAAGTGGGTCCATCGAGGAATTTCAATAAGATTTAAGGAATCGTAGTCCTTTATGAATATTTTCCATCGATGGAGGGTTAAGGGTTTTAGACTTTCATCCCAATCGGATTTATCCAGCCAGATCTGTTGCATTATTATTTTAGCTGTGACTACAACGGGGCTGAGCCAACCAGCTGGGTCGAACAATTTAGCTATAATCGATAGTACTTCTCTTTTAGTATATGACGTTTTATTCTGAATAGGGTTGATGAGAAAAAAGAACGCATCTTTTTTTGCATTCCATCTGATTCCTAGTGTTTTTGTGTTATTGGATTCTGGTAAACTGAGTGAGTTGGTATCCAATAGATGTTCCTGTGGGATTCCAGATAAAACTTTTGGGTCATTTGAGGTCCATTTGCGTAGAGCAAATCCTGCGGACTTCAAGGATGAAGTGAGTTCATCTCGTGCCAATATCGCTGTTGGTACGTCTTGTGCTCCTGCAAGTGCATCATCAACATACATTCCGTTTCGAAGTATCTCTGCTGCCAGTGGGTGGGTTCCTTGTACATCATCCGCTAATTTAAGGAGGGTACGGATAGCTAGAAATGGAGCACAGTTAATACCAAACGTAACAGTTTGTAATTCAAAGTCTTCTATAGGGTCGTTAGAGGATTTCCTAAATAAGATTCTTTGAAACGGAGTGTGTCTGCTTTCAACGAGTATTTGACGATACATTTTTTGGATATCTGCGTTGAATACGATTTGAAACATTCGCCATTTTACTACTAGGATTACGAGGTCTGCTTGTAAAGTGGGTCCAGTATGTAGTACATCGTTGAGGCTGTTCCTGTTCGAGGTGGGGCATGAAGCGTTGAATACCACTCGCAGTTGAGTCGTTATGCGATCCGGTTTAATGACTGCGTGATGTGGCAGATAATATGTTTTCGTATTATCCGCAGGGTCGTATTCAACTTTGGTCATATGACCGAGTTCCAAATACTCGTTGATGGCCTTGTCGTATTCCGCTTTTATTTCGGGTTTTCTCGACAATGACTTTCATTTCTAAGAAATTGAGCTAGAGCTATGTGTCTTGAGTTGCCCAATTCTATGTTTTCTGGAGTTTTAAAGGGTAATGTTACCACATAGCGCCCATCTGAGTTTCTGTGGGTCGTATTTTTTATAAATTTGCTCACAAACTATATCCGAAGTTGAAGGTAGAGGCTTCCTTGGAACTTCTTCAACTTCCCAAAATTGTGTGAGCAACTTGTCTGGGGTCATCTTATTGAAAAATGACATTATCGAGGGTGATAAAGGTTTTTCTGGTGTGGGTCCGGATAAAATCCATCCGAATTCCGTTTCTTGGGCTAGAAGGGTTCCGAGTACATTTTTCCGTACACCACTGAGAATTATTTGTGGGTACAGGTCACTTCCGATCAATATGTCCACTGGTCTGGGTTTATAAAAGTGAGGGTCAGCTAAACTAAAACCGAAATCTGTATTAGGGATGATCCTACTAAGTGAGTGAGTGGGTAAATTATCGGTTAAAGATTTTAAGATAAACGCGTGTGTTGTTATCTTAAACTCCTTCCTTGTCGGTGAACTAAGGGTGAGTTCACAAATTTTGGAGGGTGTCGCCGAAACGGTGTTGTTCAATCCAGTCACTTGTGCATTTCTCCTGAACGTGGGTATGTCCAATTTTCTCTGGAATTTCTCTGAAACAAAAGTGGCTTCTGACCCGGAGTCGACTAGTGCGCGAGCTGTGAATATTTGCCCTTTGTATAAAACTTGGACTACAGCAGTACCTAACAAAATCTGCTTCCCACTAAAGTTTTGAAAGTCTTGAGTTTTAGTGGACTGTAAGAGGGTTGTGTAGGCTTGCGGATTTATATTGGTATTAAGGGTTTGGGAGGTACTGCTGGTGCTTGGGTCAAGAGGCGGGTTTGAGGCTCTTGATCCTTGCGGGGGGGATTGGGAACGGGATGGTGTATCCCTATGCAGAAGTGTGTTATGTTTCTTTCTGCATATTCTACAAGAATATTTGCTCCTGCAATCTCTGAAACTGTGAGATAATGCAAGGCAATTGAAGCAATAACCATTATTTTTAATTGTGGTTATTCGGGTCTCAACATTCATTTGTAAGAACTTTGGACATTCTCGAATTGAATGTTGTGTTCTACAAAGCTTACAACTTTCAATGTCTTGAGGCTATTTTGAAAGGTTGTTGCCTCGAGCTGGGTGTGCACTAGCGTGTGAAAAATCCAGGGTCGAAGTTCCGGAAACAACTACTAGTGTCTATGTACACGTTGTGTAGATTTGTGAGGCAATTGTTGATGGTCCTCTGAAGGTGTTTGATCGCGCTTCCACTTTCTTGGGTTGCTTGGGGTAAGTTGAATAAAATCTTCAATTGAGCGTTGACCTGAACTCGTTTGTTCTCGTATTGGGATACCAGGTCTCTCCATGCCATCAGGAAACCATCATTTGTTAAGGGTGTATTTTTAACAATTGCTCTTGCTTCTCCTTGGGTTTTTTGAATCAAATGGAACAGTTTTTCCACGTTGCTGATTTTGTGATTGTTTACGTATATAGCCGTAAACATATCTCGGAATGAAGGCCAGGTTGCGAAATCTCCATAAAATATGTCCGTATCACAAGGGGGTATATGTATTGAGGGTCCTATGTCCCGCGATGTAAATTCTTCTGAAACTCTTTCCTTTACTGGGGTTGGGGTCTTGAGATCATCAATAGCTTTATTAATGGATCCTAAACACTTTAAATATAATTGATGACCTTTTTTAAAATTTTCTTTGATTTTTCAATAGTTTCACAGGGTTTTTGTGGGGTTCTACGAACGGCATCGTACGACTTGTTTGCCTTGTCGTATATCGCGTTGAGTTCAACCCTTTTTATTTCTAGCGTATAAATTGACTCATCTTCGGGTTGGGTGTCGTAATGTTCCTCAATGTATTCGAACAAATCGGAAATACAAAATTTAAATTCTTCCATTGCTATTAAAAATTCACTTAACCGGGTCGTAATAATTAATTAAATTGAAATAAAACAAATAATAAATTTGAAAAACAATTTCTTTATTTAAGTTTGAATTGGAATAAGTTAATAAGCAACGACTTTATTTTTTTATTTGCTGTTTATATTTTGAACCGCAAAATATAATGAGTGAAATTCCGACGAACGTAAAATTTCCTAATGGGTCTTTTGAAATTTTTCCTACTGGGTTTGTTTTTTTGCTTGCTCACACTGCACTTGCAGTCAACGTTAGTTCGTTGTTAGTTGAGCGGGTAAAACAATAAAACATATGTACGCGTAGGTACGGGTGGGTGCCAAAGCAACGCTATTTGGCTCACAAAATTTATATGCGTATGTATGTATGTCAACGGGTAAGGTGCAAAGCGGAATATGGCAATAACAAAGTTAGCAAATACTTTGTGCTTAATACCGGTTAAGCAAAAGATTTACTTTGGAATAGAATATTAATTTTGTTTTTGTTTCACTTTGCCGTTTTATTCCGATTTGCACTAATTTTTGTATATCACAATATTTTAAATAAATTTGAGTTTGGGTACTTACAATTTTTCCACGTATGGGTTTGATGATAAAGTAGTTGATTAGTTGATTGGATGGGTAAATATTAATCCTGTTGATTCAAAATATAGTTGATTGGGTGGGTGAAAAAGTGCAAATCCTGATGATCCAAAATCCTGATTTTCAAAATGATGTTGAATTGGGTGGGTTTATTTTATGAGGCGCTTAATCCGGCTCGAACGACCAAAATGCCGGGTTGATCGACGTGTGTTTGCCGGGGTGCCAAATAAAATAAAAACTGATTAGTAATAATTCAATTTGTGTATTTGAGTAAATGTAAAATATGTGTATGGGGTGATAAATACAAGTGGGTGATTATATGTGGGTGTGTATAATTGTGTGTGGTTTTATGAATATAATTATAATTATTAGAAATTTAATTATATTTAAATGTAACCTGATATGGTTTTTTTATTCCCGCGTTGATCTTCAAAGGTTCTACTGCTGTTGTTGCTGCTGATACTGCTGCTGCTGGTTGTTGATGTGGCTGCTGGTATTGCTGCTGCTAAATTTTGGCGCCTATATGTCTGTCCACTGTGGTGATTCGTTTTATTGTGTTTTTTCGTTTTGTTGGGTACTTCGCTGTTATGTTGGCGCTGTTGGGTTTTTTTTGCATTGTCCTCTAATTCGTATTTAGACGAGTTAGGAAGACAATGCAGGGATGTGTTCATTTGGTATGAACAGCGTATATACAAGAAAATCGATTTTATACATAAACATATGTTAACGGAATTCTCCTAAATGTAAACTTCAGTAAGATAAAGAAGGTTAATTAGCTTAAACATATTAAACTAATGATTTGAAGCATTTCGATATCGATTGCTTAATGCATTAATACAAGAAAATCAACTTTATACCTAAATATAAAAATACGGAATTCTTCCAAATGTACGGTAGTTATGCTGCCATGGCTTTATATCAACTTCAATATGTTAAAGAAGGTTAGTTAACTTGAATATGTTAAACTAATGATTTGAAGCATTTCGAAATCGATTGCTAAATGTGTATATACAAGAAAATCGACTTTAAACCTAAATATAAGATTACAGAATTCTTCTACATGCATTGTCGTTATGGATTTATGCCAACTTCAGTTCGCTAAAGAAGCTTTATAAGCTTAAATATGTTAAACTAATGATTTAAAGCATTTCGGTACCGATTGCTAAATGCGTATATACAACAAAATCGACTTTATACCTAAATATAAGATTACGGAATTCTTCTAAATGCACTGCCGTTATGCCGCCATGGCTTTATGTTAACTTCAGTTCGTTAAAGAAGTTTCATTAACTTAAATATGTTAAACTAATGATTTGAAGAATTTCGATATCGATTGCTAAATGCGTATATTCAAGAAAATCGACTACATACCTAAATATAAGATTACGGAATTCTTCTAAATGCACTGCCGTTATGACGTTAAGGCTTTTGTAGACTTCAGTTCGTTAAAGAGGGTTAATTAACTTAAATATGTTAAACTAATGATTTAAAGCATTTCTGAATCGATTGCTAAATGCGTATATACAAGAAAATCGACTTTATACCTAAATATAAGATTACGGAATTCTTCCAAATGTACTGTCGTTATGCCGCCATGGCTTTATATCAACTTCAATATGTTAAAGAAGTTATTAACTTAAATATGTTAAACTAATGATTTGAAGCATTTCGATATCGATTGCTAAATGTGTATATACAAGAAATCGACTATATACCTAAATATAAGATTACGGAATTCTTCTAATGCACTGCCGTTATGACGTTAGGCTTTATGTAACTTCAGTACGTTAAAGAAGTTAATTAACTTAAATATGTTAAACTAATGATTTGAAACATTTCGATATCGATTGCTAAATGTGTATATACAAGAAAATCGACTTTATACCTAAATATAAGATTACGGAATTCTTCCAAATGTACTGTGTTATGCCGTCATGGCTTTATATCAACTTCAATATGTTAAAAAGGTTAATTAACTTAAATATGTTAAACTAATGATTTGAAGCATTTCGATATCGATTGCTAATGTGTATATACAAGAAAATCGACTTTATACCTAAATATAAGATTACGGAATTCTTCTAATGCGCTGCCGTTATACGTTATGGCATTTATGTAAACTTCAGTAAGATAAAGAAGCTTAATTAACTTAAATATGTTAAACTAATGATTTGAAAGCATTTCGATATCGATTGCTAAATGTGTATATACAAGAAAATCGACTTTATACCTAAATATAAGATTACGGAATTCTTCAAATGCACTGCGTTATGCTGCCATGGCTTTATGTCAACTTAATATCGTTAAAGAAGTTATTAACTTAAATATGTTAAACTAATGATTTGAAGCATTTCGATATCGATTGCTAAATGTGTATATACAAGAAAATCGACTTTATACCTAAATATAAGATTACGGAATTCTTCTAAATGCACTGCCGTTATCCGTAGGCTTTATGTTAACTTCAGTTCGTTAAAGAAGCTTTATTAACTTAAATATGTTAAACTATGATTTGAAGCATTTCGATATCGATTGCTAAATGCGTATATACAAGAAAATCGACTTTATACCTAAATATAAGATTACGGAATTCTTCAAATGCACTGCGTTATGCCGCCATGGCTTTATGTCAACTTCAGTATGTTAAAGAAGTTATTAACTTAAATATGTTAAACTAATGATTTGAAGCATTTCGATATCGATTGCTAAATGTGTATATACAAGAAAATCGACTTTATACCTAAATATAAGATTACGGAATCTTCTAAATGCACTGCCGTTATCCGTATGGCTTTATGTAACTTCAGTATGTTAAAGAAGGTTATTAACTTAAATATGTTAAACTAATGATTTGAAGCATTTCGATATCGATTGCTAAATGCATATATACAAGAAAATCGACTTTATACCTAAATATAAGATTACGGAATTCTTCCAAATGCACTGCCGTTATGCCGCCATGGCTTTATATCAACTTCAATACGTTAAAGAAGTTTATTAACTTAAATATGTTAAACTAATGATTTGAAGCATTTCGATATCGATTGCTAAATGTGTATATACAAGAAATCGACTTTATACCTAAATATAAGATTACGGAATTCTTCTAAATGCACTGCCGTTATACCGTTATGGCTTTATGTCAACTTCAGTTCGTTAAAGAAGGTTTATTAACTTAAATATGTTAAACTATGATTTGAAGCATTTCGATATCGATTGCTTAATGCATATATACAAGAAAATCGATTTTCTAGCTAAATATGAGATTACGGAGTTCTTCCAAATGTACTGTCGTTATGCCGCCATGGCTTTATATCAACTTCAATACGTTAAAGAAGGTTATTAACTTAAATATGTTAAACTAATGATTTGAAGCATTTCGATATCGATTGCTAATGTGTATATATACAAAATCGACTTTATACCTAAATATAAGATTACGGAATTCTTCCAAATGCACTGCCGTTATACCGTTATGGCTTTATGTCAACTTCAGTAGTTAAAGAAGGTTATTAACTTAAATATGTTAAACTAATGATATGAAGCATTTCGATATCGATTGCTTAATGCATATATACAAGAAAATCGATTTTCTAGCTAAATATGAGATTACGGAGTTCTTCCACATGTACTGTCGTTATGCCGCCATGGCTCTATATCACCTTCAATACGTTAAAGAAGGTTAATTAACTTAAATATGTTAAACTAATGATTTGAAGCATTTCGATATCGATTGCTAATGCGTATATACAACAAAATCGACTTTATACCTAAATATAAGATTACGGAATTCTTCCAAATGCACTGCCGTTATACCGTTATGGCTTTATGTAAACTTCAGTACGTTAAAGAAGGTTTATTAACTTAAATATGTTAAACTAGATGATATGAAGCATTTCGATATCGATTGCTTAATGCATATATACAAGAAAATCGACTTTATACTTAAATATAAGATTACGGAATTCTTCCACATGTACTGTCGTTATGCCGCCATGGCTCTATACACCTTCAATACGTTAAAGAAGGTTAATTAACTTAAATATTTAAACTAATGATTTGAAGCATTTCGATATCGATTGCTAAATGTGTATATACAACAAAATCGACTTTATACCTAAATATAAATTACGGAATTCTTCTAAATGCACTGCCGTTATGCCGTTATGGCTTTATGTTAACTTCAGTAAGATAAAGAAGGTTAATTAACTTAAATATGTTAAACTAATGATTTGAAGCATTTCGATATCGATTGCTAAATGCTATATACAAGAAAATCGACTTTATAATTAAATGTAAGATTACGGAATTCTTCCAAATGTACTGTCGTTATGCCGCCATGGCTTTATATCAACTTCAATACGGTAAAGAAGGTTAATTAACTTAAATATGCTAAACTAATGATTTGAAGCATTTCGATATCGATTGCTAAATGGGTATATACAACAAAATCGAATTATGCCTTAATATAAGATTACGGAATTCTTCCAAATGCACTGCCGTTATACCGTTTAGGCTTTATGTAAACTTCAGTAGGATAAAGAAGGTTAATTAGCTTAAATATGTTAAACTAATGATTTGAAGCATTTCGATATCGATTGCTAAATGTGTATATACAAGAAAATCGACTTTATAATTAAATGTAAGATTACGGAATTCTTCCAAATGTACTGTCGTTATGCCGCCATGGCTTTATATCAACTTCAATATGTTAAAGAAGGTTAATTAACTTAAATATGTTAAACTAATGATTTGAAGCATTTCGATATTAATTGCTAAATGTGTATATACAACAAAATCGACTTTATACCTAAATATAAGATAAAGGAATTCTTCCAAATGAACTGCCGTTATACCGTTATGGCTTTATGTAAACTTCAGTAAGATAAAGAAGGTTAATTAGCTTAAATATGTTAAACTAATGATTTGAAGCATTCCGATATCGATTGCTAAATGTGTATATATAAGAAAATCGACTTTATACCTAACTAAAAGATAACGGAATTCTTCTAAATGCACGGCCGTTACGTCGTTATGGATTACGGAATTCCTCCAAATGTACTGTCGTTATGCCGCCATGGCTTTATATCACCTTCAATACGCTAAAGAAGATTAATTAACTTAAATAACTTAAACTAATGGTTTGAAGCATTTCTATATCGATTGCTAAATATGTAAATACCCAGAAAATCGACTTTATACCTAAATATAAGATTACGGATTTCTCCTAAATGCACTGCCGTTATACCGTTAAGGCTTTGTGTAGACTTCAGTAAGCTAAAAAAGTTTATTAACTTAAATATGTTAGTCTAATGATTTGAAGCATTTCGATATCGATTGCTAAATGTGTATATACAAGAAAATCGACTTTATACCTAAATATAAGATAACGGAATTCTTCTAAATGCACTGCCGTTATGCCGCCATGGCTTTATGTTAAGTTCAGTGCGTTAAAGAAGCTTTATTAACTTAAATATGTAAAACCAATGATTTAAAACAATTCGATATCGATTGCTAAATGAGTATATACAAGAAAATTGACTTTATACCTAAATATAAGATTACGTAATTCTTCTAAATGCACTGCCGTCATGCCGCCATGGCTTCATATCACCTTCAATACGTTAAAGAAGGTTAATTAACTTAAATATGTTAAACTAATGGGTTAAGGCATTTCGATATCGATTGCTAAATGTGGATATACAAGAAAATCGACTTTATACCAAAATATAAGATTACGGAATTCTTCTAAATGCACTGCCTGTATGCCGCCATGGCTTTATATCACCTTCAATACGTTAAAGAAGGTTAATTAACTTAAATATGTTAAACTCATGGGTTAAGGCATTTCGATATCGATTGCTAAATGTGGATATACAAGAAAATCGACTTTATACCAAAATATAAGATTACGGTATTCTTTCAAATGCACTGCCGTTATGCCGTTAGGGCTTTTTGTTAACTTCTGTTCGTTAAAGAAGGTTTATTAACTTAAATATGTTAAACTAATGATATGAAGCATTTCGATATCGATTGCGTTATGCATATATACAAGATTACGGAATTCTTCCACATGTACTGTCGTTATGCCGCCCTGGCTCTATAACACCTTCAATACGTTAAAGAAGGTTAATTAACTTAAATATGTTAAACTAATGATTTGAAGCATTTCGATATCGATTGCTAAATGCGTATATACAACAAAATCGAATTTATACCTCAATATAATATTACGGAATTCTTCTAAATGCACTGCCGTTATGCCGCCATGGCTTTATGTCAACTTCAATACGGTAAAGCAGGTTAATTAACTTAAATTTGCTAAACTAATGATTTAAAGCATTTCGATATCGATTACTAAATGTGTATATACAAGAAAATCGACTTTATACCTAAATATAATATTACGGAATTCTTCTTAGTGCACTGCCGTTATGGCGTTAGGGCTTTATGTTAACTACAGTAAGATAAAGAAGGTTAATTAGCTTAAATATGTTAAACTAATGATTTGAAGCATTTCGATATCGATTGCTAAATGTGTATATACAAGAAAATCGACTTTATAATTAAATATAAGATTACGGAATTCTTCCACATGTACTGTCGTTATGCCGCCCTGGCTCTATAACACCTTCAATACGTTAAAGAAGGTTAATTAACTTAAATATGTTAAACTAATGATTTGAAGCATTTCGATATCGATTGCTAAATGCGTATATACAACAAAATCGACTTTATACCTCAATATAATATTACGGAATTCTTCTAAATGCACTGCCGTTATGCCGCCATGGCTTTATGTCAACTTCAATACGGTAAAGAAGGTTAATTAACTTAAATTTGCTAAACTAATGATTTAAAGCATTTCGATATCGATTACTAAATGTGTATATACAAGAAAATCGACTTTATACCAAAATATAAGATTACGGTATTCTTTCAAACGCCGTTATGCCGCCATGGCTTTATATCAACTTCAATACGGTAAAGAAGGTTAATTAACTTAAATTTGCTAAACTAATGATTTAAAGCATTTCGATATCGATTACTAAATGTGTATATACAAGAAAATCGACTTTATACCTAAATATAAGATTACGGAATTCTTCTTAATGCACTGCCGTTATACCGTTAAGGCTTTATGTTAACTTCAGTAAGATAAATAAGGTTAATTAGCTTAAATGTGTTAAACTAATGATTTGAAGCATTTCGATATCGATTGCTAAATGTGTATATACAAGAAAATCGACTTTATAATTAAATATAAGATTACGGAATTCTTCCAAATGTACTGTCGATATGCCACCATGGCTTTATAACAACTTCAATACGGTAAAGGAGGTTAATTAACTTAAATTTGCTAAACTAATGATTTGAAGCGTTTCGATATCGATCACTAAATGTGTATGTACCAGAAAATCGACTTTATACCTAAATATAAAATTACGGAATTCTTCTAAATGCACTGCCGATATGCCGTTAGGGCTTTATGTTAACTTCAGTAAGATAAAGAAGGTTAATTAGCTTAAATATGTTAAACTAATGATTTGAAGCATTTCGATATCGATTGCTAAATGTGTATATACAAGAAAATCGACTTTATAATTTAATATAAGATTACGGAATTCTTCCAAATGTACTGTCGTTATGCCGCCATGGCTTTATATCAACTTCAATACGTTGTAGAAGGTTAATTTACTTAAATATGTTAAACTTATGATTTGAAAAATTTCGATATCGATTGCTAAATGTGTATATACAAGAAGATCGACTTTATACCTAAATATAAGATTACGGAATTCTTCTAAATGCACTGCCGTAATGCCGTTATGGCTTTATGAGCACTTCTGTTCGTTAAAGAAGGTTTATTAAATTAAATATGTTAAACCAGTTATTTGAAGCTTTTCGATACCGATTGCTTAATGCATATGTACAAGAAAATCGACTTTATACCTAAATATAAGATAACGGAATTCTTCCAAATGCACTGCCGTTATGCCGCCATTGCTTTATGTTAACTTCAGTGCCCTAAAGACGGTTTATTAACTTAAATATGTTAAACTAATGATTTGAAGCATTTCGATATCGATTGCTAAATGTGTATATATAAGAAAATCGAATTTATACCTAAATATAAAATAACGGAATTCTTCTAAATGCACTGCCTGTATGCCGCCATGGCTTTATATCACCTTCAATACGTTAGAGAAGGTTAATTAACTTAAATATGTTAAACTTAAGATTTGGAGCATTTCGATATCGATTGCTAAATGTGTATATACAAGAAAATCGACTTTATACCTAAATATAAGATTGCGGAATCCTTCTAAATGCACTGCCGTTATGCCGTTAAAGCTTTTTGTTATTTTCTGTTCGTTAAAGAAGGTTTATTAACTTAAATATGTTAAACTAATGATATGAAGCATTTCGATATCGATTGCTAAATGTGTATGTACAAGAAAATCGACTTTATACCTTAATATAAGATTACGGAATTCTTCTAAATGCACTGCCGTTATGTCGTTAAAGCTGTCGTAGTCTTATGTAAGATAAAGATGGTTAATTAACTTAAATATGTTAAACTATTGAGTTGAAGCATCTCGATATGGATTGCTAAATGTGTATACACAACAAAATGGACTTTATACCTAAATATGAAATTACGGAATTTTTCCAAATGCACTGGCGTTATACTGTTATGGCTTTATGTTAACTTCTGTTCTTTAAAGAAGGTTTATTAACTTAAATATGTTAAACTAATGATATGAAGCATTTCGATATCGATTGCTTAATGCAAATGTACAAGAAAATCGACTTTATAATTAAATATAAGATTACGGAATTCTTCCAAATGTACTGTCGTTATGCCGCCATGGCTTTATATCAACTTCAATACGTTGTAGAAGGTTAATTTACTTAAATATGTTAAACTTATGATTTGAAAAATTTCGATATCGATTACTAAATGTGTATATGCAAGAAAATCGACTTTATACCTAAATATAAGATTACGGAATTCTTCTTAGTGCACTGCCGTTATGCCGTTAAGGCTTTATGTTAACTTCAGTAAGATAAAGAAGGTTAATTAGCTTAAATGTATTAAACTAATGATTTGAAGCATTTCGATATCGATTGCTAAATGTGTATATACAAGAAAATCGACTTTATAATTAAATATAAGATTACGGAATACTTCCAAATGTACTGTCGTTATGCCGCCATGGCTTTATATCAACTTCAACACGGTAAAGAAGGTTAATTAACTTAAATATGCTAAACTAATGATTTGACGCATTTCGAAATCGATTGCTAAATGTGTATATACAACAAAATCGACTTTATGCCTTAATATAAGATTACGGAGTTCTTCCAAATGCACTGCCGTTATACCGTTAAGGCTTTTTGTAAACTTCAGTAAGATAAAGAAAGTTAATTAGCTTAGATATGTGAAACTAATGATTTGAAGCTTATGATATCGATTGCTAAATGTGTATATACAAGAAAATCGACTTTATACCTTAATATAAGGTTACGGAATTCTTCTAAATGCACTGCCGTTATGTCGTTAAAGCTTTCGTAGACTTAAGTAAGATAAAGATGGTTAGTTAACTTAAATATGTTAAACTATTGAGTTGAAGCATTTCGATATGGATTGCTAAATGTGTATACACAACAAAATCGACTTTATACCTAAATATAAAATTACGGAATTTTTCCAAATGCACTGCCGTTATACTGTTATGGCTTTATGTTAACTTCTGTTCGTTAAAGAAGGTTTATTAAGTTAAATATGTTAAACTAATGATATGAAGCATTTCGATATCGATTGCTTAATGCATATGACAAGAAAATCGACTTTATAATTAAATATAAGGTTACGGAATTCTTCCACATGTACTGTCGTTATGCCGCCATGGCTCTATATCACCTTCGATACGTTAAAGAAGGTTAATTAAATTAAATATGTTAAACTAATGGTTTGAAGCATTTCTATATCGATTGCTAAATATGTAAATACAAGAAAATCGACTTTATACCTAAATATAAGATAACGGAATTCTTCTACGTGCACTGCCGTTGTACCCTTATGGTTTTTTGTAAACTTCAGTAAGATAAAGAATGTTAATTAGCTTAAATATGTTAAACTAATGATTTGAAGCATTTCAATATCGATTGCTAAATGTGCATATATAACAAAATCGACTTTATACCTAAATATAATATTATGGAATTCTTATAAATGCACTGCCGTTATGCCCCCATGGCTTTATGTTAACTTTGGTGCGTTAAAGAAGGTTTATTTACTTAAATATGTTAAAATAATGATTTGAAACATTTCGATATCGATTGCTAAATGGGTATATACAAGCAAATCGACTTTATACCTAAATATAAGATTACGGAATTCTTCCAAATGTACTGTCGTTATACCGTTATGGCTTTATGTAAACTTCAGTAAGATAAAGATGGTTAATTAGCTTAAATATGTTAAACTAATGATTTGAAGCATTTCGATATCGATTGCTAAATGTGTATATATAAGAAAATCGACTTTATACCTAACTAAAAGATAACGGAATTCTTCTAAATGCACGGCCGTTATGCCGTTATGGATTTATGTTAATTTCAGTTCGTTAAAGAAGTTTTGTTAACTTAGATATGTTACACCAGTTATTTGAAGCATATCGAAATCGATTGCTTAATGCATATGTACAAGAAATTCGACTTTATACCTAAATATAAGATTACGGAATTCTTCCAGATGTACTGTCGTTATACCGCCATGGCTTTATATCACCTTCAATACCCTAAAGAAGATTAATTAACTTAAATATCTTAAACTAATGGTTTGAAGCATTTCTATATCGATTGCTAAATATGTAAATACAAGAAAATCGACTTTATACCTAAATATAAGATAACGGAATTCTTCTACGTGCACTACCGTTATGCCGCCATGGCTTTATGTTAAGTTCAGTGCGTTAAAGAAGCTTTATTAACTTAAATATGTAAAACTAATGATTGGAAGCAATTCGATATCGATTGCTAAATGAGTGTATATAAGAAAATCGACATTATACCTAAATATAAGATTACGTAATTCTTCTAAATGCACTGCCGTTGTGCCGTTAAGGATTTTGTAGACTTCAGTAAGATAAAGAGGGTTAATTAACTTAAATATGTTAAGCTAATGATTTGGAGCATTTCGATATCGATTGCTAAATGTGTATATACAAGAAAATCGACTTTATACCTAAATATAAGATTTCGGAATCCTTCTAAATGCACTGCTTGTATGCCGCCATGGCTTTATATCACCTTCAATACGTTAAAGAAGGTTAATTAATGTAAATATGTTAAACTAATGATTTGAAACATTTCGATATCGATTGCTAAATGTGGATATACAAGAAAATCGACTTTATACCTAAATATAGGATTACGGCATTCTTTCAAATGCACTGCCGTTATGCCGTTAGGGCTTCTTGTTAACTTCTGTTCGTTAAAGAAGGTTTATTAACTTAAATATGTTAAACTAATGATATGAAGCATTTCGATATCGATTGCTTAATGCATATATACAAGAAAATCGACTTTATACCTAAATATAAAATTACGGAATTCTTCTTAGTGCACTGCCGTTATGCCGTTAAGGCTTTATAATAACTTCAGTAAGATAAAGAAGGTTAATTAGCTTAAATGTATTAAACTAATGATTTGAAGCATTTCGATATCGATTGCTAAATGTGTATATACAAGAAAATCGACTTTATACCTAAATATAATATTACGGAATTCTTCTAAATGCACTGCCGTTATGTCGCCATGGCTTTATGTTAACTTTAGTGCGTTAAAGAAGCTTTATTAACTTAAATATGTTAAAACAGTTATTTGAAGCATTTCGATATCGATTGCTAAATGCATATGTACAAGAAAATCGACTTTATAATTAAATATAAGATTACGGAATTCTTCCAAATGTACTGTCGTTATGCCGCCATGGCTCTATATCACCTTCAATACGTTAAAGAAGGTTAATTAACTTAAATATGTTAAACTAATGATTTGAAGCATTTCGATATCGATTGCTAATGTGAGTATATAAGAAAATCGTCTTTATACCTAAATAAAAGATAACGGAATTCTTCTAAATGCACGGCCGTTATGCCGTTAAGGCTTTATGTTAACTTCAGTAAGATAAAGAAGGTTAATTAGCTTAAATGTATTAAACTAATGATTTGAAGCATTTCGATATCGATTGCTAAATGTGTATACACAAGAAAATCGACTTTATACATAAATATAAGATTACGGAATTCTTCTAAATGCACTGCCGTTATGCCGCTAGGGCTTTATGTTAACTTCAGTAAAATAAAGAAGGTTAATTAGCTTAAATATGTTAAACTAATGCTTTGAAGCATTTCGATATCGATTGCTAAATGTGTATACACAAGAAAATCGACTTTATACCTAAATATAAGATTACGGAATTCTTCTACATGCACTGTCGTTATGCCGCCATGGCTTTATATGATTTGATTTTAATGATTTGAAGCGTTTCGATATCGATTGCTAAATGTGTATATACAACAAAATCGACTTTATGCCTTAATATAAGATTACGGAATTCTTCCAAATGCACTGCCGTTATACCGTTAAGGCTTTATGTAAACTTCAGTAAGATAAAGAAGGTTAATTAGCTTAAATATGTTAAACTAATGATTTGAAGCATTTCGATATCGATTGCTAATGTGAGTATATAAGAAAATCGTCTTTATACCTAAATAAAAGATAACGGAATTCTTCTAAATGCACGGCCGTTATGCCGTTATGGATTTATGTTAACTTAAGTTCGTTAAAGAAGTTTTATTAACTTAGATGTGTTACACCAGTTATTTGAAGCATTTCGAAATCGATTGTTTAATGCATATATACAAGAAAATCGACTTTATACTTAAATATAAGATTACGGAATTCTTCCAAATGTACTGTCGTTATGCCGCCATGGCTTTATGTTAACTTCAGTGCGTTAAAGAAGCTTTATTAACTTAAATATGTTAAACCAGTTATTTGAAGCATTTCGATATCGATTGCTAAATGCATATGTACAAGAAAATCGACTTTATACATAAATATAAGATTACGGAATTCTTCCAAATGTGCTGTCGTTATGCCGCCATTGCTTTATATCAACTTCAATACGTTCAAGAAGGTTAATTAACTTAAAATTGCTAAAATAATGATTCGAAGCATTTCGATATCGATTACTTAATGTGTATATACAAGAAAATCTACTTTATAATTAAATATAAGATTACGGAATTCTTCTAAATGCACGGCCGTTATGCCGTTGCTTATGTTAACTTCAGTGTAAAGAAGTTATTACTTAAATGTTTAACTAATGATTTGAAGCATTTCGATATCGATTGCTAAATGTGTATAAAGAAATCGACTTTATACTAAATAAAGATACGGAATTCTTCTAAATGCACGCCGTTATGCCGTAGGTTTATGTAACTTCAGTTAAAGAAGTTATTACTTAATATGTTAACATTTTGAAGCATTTCGAATCGATTGTAATGTATAACAAGAAAATCGACTTTATACCTAAATATAAGTTACGGAATTCTTCAATGACTGTCGTTATGCCGCCATGGCTTTATATGATTTATTTTAATGATTTGAAGCTTTCGATATGATTGCTAAATGTGTATTACAACAAATCGACTTTATCTAATATAAGATAGGAATTCTTCCAAATGACTGCCGTTATACCGTTAGGCTTTATGTAAACTTCAGTAAGATAAAGAAGGTTAATTAGCTAAATATGTTAAACTAATGATTTGAGCATTTGATATCGATTGCTAATGTGAGTATATAAGAAAATCGTCTTTATACCTAAATAAAAGATAACGGAATTCTTCTAAATGCACGGCCGTTATGCCGTTATGGATTTATGTTAACTTAAGTTCGTTAAAGAAGTTTTATTAACTTAGATGTGTTACACCAGTTATTTGAAGCATTTCGAATCGATTGTTTAATGCATATATACAAGAAAATCGACTTTATACTTAAATATAAGATTACGGAATTCTTCCAAATGTACTGTCGTTATGCCGCCATGGCTTTATGTTAACTTCAGTGCGTTAAAGAAGCTTTATTAACTTAAATATGTTAAACCAGTTATTTGAAGCATTTCGATATCGATTGCTAAATGCATATGTACAAGAAAATCGACTTTATACATAAATATAAGATTACGGAATTCTTCCAAATGTGCTGTCGTTATGCCGCCATTGCTTTATATCAACTTCAATACGTTCAAGAAGGTTAATTAACTTAAAATTGCTAAAATAATGATTCGAAGCATTTCGATATCGATTACTTAATGTGTATATACAAGAAAATCTACTTTATAATTAAATATAAGATTACGGAATTCTTCTAAATGCACTGCCGTTATGCCGTTAGGGCTTTATGTTAACTTCAGTAAGATAAAGAAGGTTAATTAGCTTTAATATGTTAAACTAATGATTTGAAAGGAACAGCTGGTACGATGAGGAGTGCCGTGTCGCAGCGGAGAGAAAACAGGCTGCCTACCTCGCAACGTTACGATCGACCACAACACGTGTGGGATGGGATAGATACCGAGAGTTGAAGAGGGAAGCGAGACGCATTTGTAGACAGAAAAAGAAAGAGGCCGAAATGCGTGAGTACGAAGAGCTTGATAAGCTGGCCGACAGGGGTAATGCTCGAAAATCCTACGAAAAGATGCGGCGGCTTACAGAAGGTTTCAAGACCGGAGCATACTCTTGTAGAACCCCCAAAGGTGATCTAGTTACCGATGCCCAGAGCATACTTAAATTATGGAGGGAACACTTCTCCAGCCTGCTGAATGGCAGTGAACACACAACACCAGGAGAAAACGAACCCGATACCCCAATCGATGACGATGGAGCAGATGTTCCATTACCCGACCATGATGAAGTTCGAATAGCAATTGCCCGCCTGAAAAACAACAAAGCGGCAGGGGCCGACGGATTGCCGGCCGAACTATTCAAACACGGCGGCGAAGAGCTGATAAGGTGCATGCATCAGCTTCTTTGTAAAATATGGTCGGACGAAAGTATGCCCAACGATTGGAATTTAAGTGTGCTATGCCCAATCCATAAAAAAGGAGACCCCACAATCTGCGCCAACTACCGTGGGATTAGGCCTCCTCAACATCGCATATAAGGTTCTGTCGAGCGTATTGTGTGAAAGATTAAAGCCCACCGTCAACAAACTGATTGGACCTTATCAGTGTGGCTTTAGACCTGGTAAATCAACAACCGACCAGATATTCACCATGCGCCAAATCTTGGAAAAGACCCGTGAAAGAAGAATCGACACACACCACCTCTTCGTCGATTTCAAAGCTGCTTTCGACAGCACGAAAAGGAGCTGCCTTTATGCCGCGATGTCTGAATTTGGTATCCCCGCAAAACTAATACGGCTGTGTAAACTGACGTTGAGCAACACGAAAAGCTCCGTCAGGATCGGGAAGGACCTCTCCGAGCCGTTCGATACCAAACGAGGTTTCAGACAAGGCGACTCCCTATCGTGTGACTTTTTCAATCTGCTGCTCGAGAAAATTATTCGAGCTGCAGAACTTAATCGAGCAGGTACAATCTTTTACAAGAGTGTACAGCTGCTGGCGTATGCCGATGATATTGATATCATCGGCCTCAACACCCGCGCCGTTAGTTCTGCTTTCTCCAGACTGAACAAGGAAGCAACTCAAATGGGTCTGGCAGTGAACGAGGGCAAGACGAAATATCTCCTGTCATCAAACAAACAGTCGTCGCACTCGCGACTTGGCTCCCACGTCACTGTTGATAGTCATAACTTTGAAGTTGTAGATAATTTCGTCTATTTAGGAACCAGCATTAACACCACCAACAATGTCAGCCTGGAAATCCAACGCAGGATTACTCTTGCCAACAGGTGCTACTTCGGACTGAGTAGGCAATTGAAAAGTAAAGTCCTCTCTCGACGAACAAAAACCAAACTCTATAAGTCGCTCATTATTCCCGTCCTGCTATATGGTGCAGAGGCTTGGACGATGACAACAACCGATGAGTCGACGTTGCGAGTTTTCGAGAGAAAAGTTCTGCGAAAGATTTATGGTCCTTTGCGCGTTGGCCACGGCGAATATCGCATTCGATGGAACGATGAGCTGTACGAGATATACGACGACATTGACATAGTTCAGCGAATTAAAAGACAGCGGCTACGCTGGCTAGGTCATGTTGTCCGGATGGATGAAAACGCTCCAGCTCTGAAAGTATTCGACGCAGTACCCGCCGCGGGAAGCAGAGGAAGAGGAAGACCTCCACTCCGTTGGAAGGACCAAGTGGAGAGGGACCTGGCTTCGCTTGGAATATCCAATTGGCGCCACGTAGCGAAGAGAAGAAACGACTGGCGCCCTGTTGTTGACTCGGCTATAATCGCATAAGCGGTGTCTACGCCAGTAAAGAAGAAGAAGAATGATTTGAAGCATTTCGATATCGATTTCTAAATGTGTATATACAAGAAAATCGACTTTATTATTAAATATAAGATTACGGAATTCTTCCAAATGTACTGTCGTTATGCCACCATGGCTTTATATCAACTTCAATACTATAAAGAAGGTTTATTAACTTAAATATGCTAAACTAATGATTTGAAGCATTTCGATATCGATTGCTAAATGTGTATATACAACAAAATCGATTTTATGCCTTAATATAAGATTACGGAATTCTTCCAAATGCACTGCCGTTATACCGTTAAGGCTTTATGTAAACTTCAGTAAGATAAAGAAGGTTAATTAGCTTAAATATGTTAAACTAATGATTTGGAGCATTTCGATATCGATTCCTAAATGTGTATATACAAGAAAATCGACTTTATACCTAAATATAAGATTACGGAATCCTTCTAAATGCACTGCCTGTATGCCGCCATGGCTTTATATCACCTTCAATACGTTAAAGAAGGTTAATTAACTTAAATATGTTAAACTAATGGTTTGAGGCATTGCGATATCGATTGCTAAATGTGGATATACAAGAAAATCGACTTTATACCTAAATATAAGATTACGGAATCCTTCTAAATGCACTGCCTGTATGCCGCCATGGCTTTATATCACCTTCAATACGTTAAAGAAGGTTAATTAACTTAAATATGTTAAACTAATGGTTTGAGGCATTTCGATATCGATTGCTAAATGTGGATATACAAGAAAATCGACTTTATACCTAAATATAAGATTACGGAATTCTTCCACATAGACTGTCGTTATGTCGCCATGGCTCTATATCGCCTTCAATACGTTAAAGAAGGTTAATTAACTTAAATATGTTAAACTAATGATTTGAAGCATTTCGATATCGATTGCTAAATGTGTATATACAACAAAATCGACTTTATACCTAAATATAATATTACGGAATTCTTCTAAATGCACTGCCGTTATGCCGCCATGGCTTTATGTTAACTTCAGTGCGTTAAAGAAGCTTTATTAACTTAAATATGTTAAAACAGTTATTTGAAGCATTTCGATATCGATTGCTAAATGCATATGTACAAGAAAATCGACTTTATAATTAAATATAAGATTACGGAATTCTTCCAAATGTACTGTCGTTATGCCGCCATGGCTCTATATCACCTTCAATACGTTAAAGAAGGTTAATTAACTTAAATATGTTAAACTAATGATTTGAAGCATTTCGATATCGATTGCTAAATGTGTATACACAAGAAAATCGACTTTATACCTAAATATAAGATTACGGAATTCTTCTAAATGCACTGCCGTTATGCCGCTAGGGCTTTATGTTAACTTCAGTAAAATAAAGAAGGTTAATTAGCTTAAATATGTTAAACTAATGCTTTGAAGCATTTCGATATCGATTGCTAAATGTGTATACACAAGAAAATCGACTTTATACCTAAATATAAGATTACGGAATTCTTCCAAATGTACTGTCGTTATGCCGCCATGGCTTTATATGATTTGATTTTAATGATTTGAAGCGTTTCGATATCGATTGCTAAATGTGTATATACAACAAAATCGACTTTATGCCTTAATATAAGATTACGGAATTCTTCCAAATGCACTGCCGTTATACCGTTAAGGCTTTATGTAAACTTCAGTAAGATAAAGAAGGTTAATTAGCTTAAATATGTTAAACTAATGATTTGATGCATTTCGATATCGATTGCTTAATGCATATATACAAGAAAATCGACTTTATACCTTAATATAAGGTTACGGAATTCTTTTTAATGCACGGCCGTTATGTCGTTAAAGCTTTCTTAGACTTAAGGAAGATAAAGATGGTTAACTAACTTAAATATGTTAAACTTTTGAGTTGAAGCATTTCTATATCGATTGCTAAATATGTAAATACAAGAAAATCGACTTTATACCTAAATATAATATTACGGAATTCTTCTAAATGCACTGCCGTTATGCCGCCATGGCTTTATGTTAACTTCTGTTCGTTAAAAAAGGTTTATTAACTTAAATATGTTAAACCAGTTATTTGAAGCATTTCGACATCGATTGCTTAATGCATATGTACAAGAAAATCGACTTTATAATTAAATATAAGATTACGGAATTCTTCCAAATGTACTGTCGTTATGCCGCCATGGCTTTATATCAACTTCAATACGTTAAAGAAGGTTAATTAACTTAAATATGTTAAACTAATGATTTAAAAAATTTCGATATCGATTGCTAAATGTGTATATACAAGAAAATCGACTTTATACCTTAATATAAGATTACGGAATTCTTCTAAATGCACTGCCGTTATGCCGTTATGGCTTTATGATCACTTCAGTGCGTTAAAGAAGGTTTATTAACTTAAATATGTTAAACCAGTTACTTGAAGCATTTCGATACCGATTGCTTAATGCATATGTACAAGAAAATCGACTTTTTAATTAAATATAAGATTACGGAATTCTTCCACATGTACTGCGTTATGCCGCCATGGCTCTATATCAGCTTCGATACATTAAAGAAGATTAATTAAATAAAATATATTAAACTAATGATTTGAAGCATTTCGATATCGATTGCTAAATGTGTATATACAACAAAATCGACTTTATACCTAAATATAAGTTAACGGAATTCTACCAAATGCACTGCCCTTATGCCGCCATTGCTTTATGTTAACTTCAGTGCGTTAAAGAAGCTTTATTAACTTAAATATGTTAAACTAATGATTTGAAGCATTTCGATATCGATTGCTAAATGTGTATATATGAGAAAGTCGACTTTATACCTAAATATAAGATTACGGAATTCTTTCAAATGTACTGTCGTTATGCCGCCATGGCTTTATATCACCTTCAATACGCTAAAGAAGATTAATTAACTTAAATATCTTAAACTAATGGTTTGAAGCATTTCTATATCGATTGCTTAATATGTAAATACAAGAAAATCGACTTTATACCTAAATATAAGATTACGGAATTCTTCCAAATGTACTGGCGTTATGCCGCCATGGCTCTATATCAGCTTCGATACATTAAAGAAGATTAATTAAATAAAATATATTAAACTAATGATTTGAATCATTTCGATATCGATTGCTAAATGTGTATATACAACAAAATCGACTTTATACCTAAATAAAAGATAACGGAATTCTTCTAAATGCACGGCCGTTATGCCGTTATGGATTTATGTTAACTTCAGTTCGTTAAAGAAGTTTTATTAACTTAGATGTGTTACACCAGTTATTTGAAGCATTTCGAAATCGAATGTTTAATGCATATATACAAGAAAATCGACTTTATACCTAAATACAAGATTACGGAATTCTTCCAAATGTACTGTCGTTATGCCGCCATGGCTTTATATCACCTTCAATACGCTAAAGAAGATTAATTAACTTAAATATCTTAAACTAATGGTTTGAAGCATTTCGATATCGATTGCTAAATGTGTATATACAAGAAAATCGACTTTATACCTAAATATAAGATTACGGAATTCTTCTAAATGCACTGCCGTTATGCCGCCATGGCTTTATGTTAACTTCAGTGCTTTAAAGAAGCTTTATTAACTTAAATATGTTAAACCAGTTATTTGAAGCATTTCGATATCGATTGCTAAATGTGTATGTACAAGAAAATCGACTTTATACATAAATATAAGATTACGGAATCCTTCTTAATGCACTGCCTTAATGCCGCCATGGCCTTATATCACCTTCAATACGTTAAAGAAGGTTAATTAACTTAAATATGTTAAACTAATGGTTTGAGGCATTCGATATCGATTGCTAAATGTGGATATACAAGAAAATCGACTTTATACCTAAATATAAGATTACGGTATTTTTTCAAATGCACTGCCGTTATGCCGCCATGGCTTTATATCACCTTCAATACGTTAAAGAAGAATTTAACTACAAAAATGATTTGAAGAATTTCGATATCGATTGCTAAATGCGTATATACAAGAAAATCGACTTTATACCTAAATATAATATTACGGAATTCTTCTAAATGCACTGCCGTTATGCCGCCATGGCTTTATGTTAACTTCAGTGCGTTAAAGAAGCTTTATTAACTTAAATATGTTAAACCAGTTATTTGAAGCATTTCGATATCGATTGCTAAATGCTTTATGTACAAGAAAATCGACTTTATACATAAATATAAGATTACGGAATTCTTCCAAATGTACTGTGGTTATGCCGCCATGGCTTTATATCAACTTCAATACGTTCAAAAAGGGTTTAAATTTAACTTAAAATTGCTAAAATAATGATTTGAAGCATTTCGATATCGATTACTAAATGTGTATATACAAGAAAATCTACTTTATAATTAAATATAAGATTACGGAATTCTTCTAAATGCACTGCCGTTATGCCGTTAGGGCTTTATGTTAACTTCAGTAAGATAAAGAAGGTTAATTAGCTTAAATATGTTAAACTAATGATTTGAAGCATTTCGATATCGATTGCTAAATGTGTATATACAAGAAAATCGACTTTATAATTAAATATAAGATTACGGAATTCTTCCAAATGTACTGTCGTTATGCCGCCATGGCTTTATATCAACTTCAATACTATAAAGAAGTTTAATTAACTTAAATATGCTAAACTAATGATTTGAAGCATTTCGATATCGATTGCTAAATGTGTATATACAACAAAATCGACTTTATGCCTTAATATAAGATTACGGAATTCTTCCAAATGCACTGCCGTTATACCGTTAAGGCTTTATGTAAACTTCAGTAAGATAAAAAAGGGTTTAAATTTAAAGCTTAAATATGTTAAACTAATGTTTTGGGAGCATTTCGATATCGATTGCTAAATGTGTATATACAAGAAAATCGACTTTATACCTAAATATAAGATTACGGAATCCTTCTAAATGCACTGCCTTGAATGCCGCCATGGCTTTATATCACCTTCAATACGTTAAAGAAGGTTAATTAACTTAAATATGTTAAACTAATGGTTTGAGGCATTTCGATATCGATTGCTAAATGCGGATATACAAGAAAATCGACTTTATACCTAAATATAAGATTACGGAATCCTTCTAAATGCACTGCCGTTATGCCGCCATGGCTTTATGTTAACTTCAGTGCGTTAAAGAAGCTTTATTAACTTAAATATGTTAAACCAGTTATTTGAAGCATTTCGATATCGATTGCTAAATGTGTATGTACAAGAAAATCGACTTTATACATAAATATAAGATTACGGAATTCTTCCAAATGTACTGTCGTTATGCCGCCATGGCTTTATATCAACTTCAATACGTTCAAGAAGGTTAATTAACTTAAATTTGCTAAAAAAATGATTTGAAGCATTTCGATATCGATTACTAAATGTGTATATACAAGAAAATCTACTTTATAATTAAATATAAGATTACGGAATTCTTCTAAATGCACTGGAATTCTTCCAAATTCACTGCCGTTATACCGTTAAGGCTTTATGTAAACTTCAGTAAGATAAAGAAGGTTAATTAGCTTAAATATGTTAAACTAATGATTTGAAGCATTTCGATATCGATTGCTTAATGTGTATTTACAAGAAAATCGACTTTATACCTTAATATAAGATTACGGAATTCTTCTAAATGCACTGCCGTTATGTCGTTAAAGCTTCCGTAGACTTCAGTAAGATAAAGATGGTTAATTAACTTAAATATGTTAAACTGTTGAGTTGAAGCATCTCGATATGTATGGCTAAATGTGTATGCACAGCAAAATCGACTTTATACATAAATATAAAAGTACGGAATTTTTCCAAATGCACTGCCGTTATACCGTTATGGCTTTATGTTAACTTCTGTTCGTTAAAGACGGTTTATTAACTTAAATATGTTAAACTAATGATACGAAGCATTTCGATATCAATTGCTTAATGCATATGTACAAGAAAATCGACTTTATAATTAAATATAAGACTACGGAATTCTTCCAAATGTACTGTCGTTATGCCGCCATGGCTTTATATCAACTTCAATACGTTAAGGAAGGTAACTTAACTTAAATATGTTAAACTTATGATTTGAAAAATTTCGATATCGATTGCTAAATGTGTATATACAAGAAAATCGACTTTATACCTAAATAAAAGATTACGGAATTCTTATAAATGCACTGCCGTTATGCCGTTATGGCTTTATGATCACTTCTGTTCGTTAAAGAAGGTTTATTAACTTAAATATGTTAAACCAGTTACTTGAAGCATTTCGATACCGATTGCTTAATGCATATGTACAAGAAAATCGACTTTATAAATAAATATAAGATTACGGAATTCTTCCACATGTACTGGCGTTATGCCGCATGGCTCTATATCACCTTCAATACGTTAAAGAAGGTTAATTAACTTAAATATGTAAAACTAATGATTTGAAGCATTTCGATATCGATTGCTAAATGCGTATATACAACAAAATCGACTTTATACCTAATATAATATTACGGAAATTTTGTAAATGCACTGCCGTTATGCCCCCTTGGCTTTATGTTAACTTCAGTGCGTTAAAGAAGCTTTATTAATTTTAATATGTTAAAATAATTAATTTTATACCTAAATATAAGATAACGGAATTCTTCCAAATGCACTGCCGTTATGCCGCCATTGCTTTATGTTAACTTCAGTGCGTTAAAGAAGCTTTATTAACTTAAATATGTTAAACTAATGATTCGAAGCGTTTCGATATCGATTGCTAAATGTGTATATAAAAGAAAACCGACTTTATACCTAAATATAAGATAACGGAATTCTTCTAAATGCCCCGGCCGTTATGCCGTTATGGATTTATGTTAACTTCAGTTCGTTAAAGAAGTTTTTTAATTTAGATATGTTACACCAGTTATTTGAAGCATTTCGAAATCGATTGTTTAATGCATATATACAAGAAAAACGACTTTATACCTAAATATAAAATTACGGAATTCTTCCAAATGAACTGCCGTTATACCGTTATGGCTTTATATCACCTTCAATACGCTAAAGAAGATTAATTAACTTAAATATCTTAAACTAATGGTTTGAAGCATTTCTATATCGATTGCTAAATATGTATATACAACAAAATCGACTTTATACCTAAATATAAGATAAAGGAATTCTTCCAAATGAACTGCCGTTATATCGTTATGGCTTTATATCAACTTCAATATGTTAAAGAAGGTTAACTAACTTAAATATGTTAAACTAATGATTTGAAGCATTTCGATATTGATTGCTAAATGTGTATATACAACAAAATCGACTTTATACCTAAATATAAGATAAAGGAATTCTTCCAAATGAACTGCCGTTATACCGTTATGGCTTTATGTAAACTTCAGTAAGATAAAGAAGGTTAATTAGCTTAAATATGTTAAACTAATGATTTGAAGCATTTCGATATCGATTGCTAAATGTGTATATATAAGAAAATCGACTTTATACCTTAATAAAAGATAACGGAATTCTTCTAAATGCACGGCCGTTATGCCGTTATGGATTTATGTTAACTTCAGTTCGTTAAAGAAGTTTTATTAACTTAGATATGTTACACCAGTTATTTGAAGCATTTCGAAATCGATTGCTTAATGCATATGTACAATAAAATCGACTTTATACCTAAATATAAGATTACGGAATTCTTCCAAATGTACTGTCGTTATGCCGCCATGGCTTTATAACACCTTCAATACGCTAAAGAAGATTAATTAACTTAAACATCTTAAACTAATGGTTTGAAGCATTTCTATATCGATTGCTAAATATGTAAATACAAGAAAATCGACTTTATACCTAAATATAAGATTACGGATTTCTCCTAAATGCACTGCCGTTATACCGTTAAGGCTTTGTGTAGACTTCAGTAAGCTAAAAAAAGTTTATTAACTTAAATATGTTAGACTAATGATTTGAAGCATTTCGATATCGATTGCTAAATGTGTATATACAAGAAAATCGACTTTATACCTAAATATAAGATAGCGGAATTCTTCTACGTGCACTACCGTTATGCCGCCATGGCATTATGTTAAGTTCAATGCGTTAAAGAATCTTTATTAACTTAAATATGTAACACTAATGATTTGAAGCAATTCGATATCGATTGCTAAATCAGTATATACAAGGAAATCGACTTTATACCTAAATATAAGATTACGTAATTCTTCTAAACGCACTGCCGTTATGCCGTTAAGGCTTTTGTAGACTTCAGTAAGATAAAGAGGGTTAATTAACTTAAATATGTTAAACTTATGATTTGGAGCATTTCGATATCGATTGCTAAATGTGTATATACAAGAAAATCGACTTTATACTTAAATATAAGATTACGGAATCCTTCTAAATGCACTGCCTGTATGTCGCCATGGCTTTATATCACCTTCAATACGTTAAAGAAAGTTAATTAACTTAAATATGTTAAACTAATGGTTTGAGGCATTTCGATATCGATTGCTGAATGCGTATATACAACAAAATCGACTTTATACCTAAATATAAGATAGCGGAATTCTTCTACGTGCACTACCGTTATGCCGCCATGGCATTATGTTAAGTTCAGTGCGTTAAAGAAGCTTTATTAACTTAAATATGTAACACTAATGACTTGAGGCAATTCGATATCGATTGCTAAATCAGTATATACAAGGAAATCGACTTTATACCTAAATATAAGATTACGTAATTCTTCTAAACGCACTGCCGTTATGCCGTTAAGGCTTTTGTAGACTTCAGTAAGATAAAGAGGGTTAATTAATTTAAATATGTTAGACTAATGATTTGAAGCATTTCGATATCGATTGCTAAATGTTTATATACAAGAAAATCGACTTTATACCTAAATATAAGATAGCGGAATTCTTCTACGTGCACTACCGTTATGCCGCCATGGCATTATGTTAAGTTCAGTGCGTTAAAGAAGCTTTATTAACTTAAATATGTAACACTAATGATTTGAAGCAATTCGATATCGATTGCTAAATCAGTATATACAAGGAAATCGACTTTATACCTAAATATAAGATTACGTAATTCTTCTAAACGCACTGCCGTTATGCCGTTAAGGCTTTTGTAGACTTCAGTAAGATAAAGAGGGTTAATTAACTTAAATATGTTAAACTAATGATTTGGAGCATTTCGATATCGATTGCTAAATGTGGATATACAAGAAAATCGACTTTATACCTAAATATAAGATTACGGTATTCTTTCAAATGCACTGCCGTTATGCCGTTAGGGCTTTTTGTTAACTTCTGTTCGTTAAAGAAGGTTTATTAACTTAAATGTGTTAAACTAATGATATGACGCATTTCGATATCGATTACTTAATGCATATATAGAAGAAAATCGACTTTCTACTTAATATAAGATTACGGAATTCTTCCACATGTACTGTCGTTATGCCGCCATGGCTCTATATAACCTTCAGTGCGTAAAAGAAGGTTAATTAACTTAAATATGTTAAACTAATGATTTGAAGCATTTCGATATCGATTGCTAAATGCGTATATACAACAAAATCGACGTTTTACCTAAATATAATATTACGGAATTCTTCTAAATGCACTGCCGTTATGCCGCCATGGCTTTGTGTTAACTTCAGTGCGTTAAAGAAGCTTTATTAACTTAAATATGTTAAACCAGTTATTTGAAGCATTTCGATATCGGTTGCTAAATGCATATGTACAAGAAAATCGACTTTATACCTAAATATAAAATTACGGAATTCTTCCAAATGTACTGTCGTTATGCCGCCATGGCTTTATATCACCTTCAATACATTAAAGAAGGTTAATTAACTTAAATATGTTAAACTAATGATTTGAAGCATTTCGATATCGATTGCTGAATGCGTATAAACAACAAAATCGACTTAATACCTAAATATAAAATTACGGAATTCGTCTAAGTGCACTGCCGTTATGCCGCCATGGCTTTATGTTAACTTCAGTGCGTTAAAGAAGCTTTTTTAACTTAAATATGTTAAACTAATGATTTGAAGCATTTCGATATCGATTGCTAAATGTGTATATATAAGAAAATCGACTTTATACCTAAATATAAGACAACGGAATTCTTCTAAATGCACGGCCGTTATGTCGTTACGGCTTTATATTAACTTCAGTTCGTTAAAGAAGTTTTATTAACTTAGATATGTTACACCAGTTATTTGAAGCATTTCGAATTTGATTGCTTAATGCATATATGCAAGAAAATCGACCTTGTACTTAAATATAAGATTACGGAATTCTTCCAAATGTACTGTCGTTATGCCGCAATGGATTTATGCCAACTTCAGTTCGTTAGCTTTATTAACTTAAATCTGTTAAACTAATGATTTGAAGCATTTCAATATCGATTGCTAAATGAGTATATACAAGAAAATCGACTTTATACCTAAATATAAGTTTACGGTATTCTTCCAAATGCACTGCCGTTGTACCCTTATGGCTTTATGTAAACTTCAGTAAGATAAAGAAGGTTAATTAGCTTAAATATGTTAAACTAATGATTTGAAGCATTTAGATATCGATTGCTAAATGTGTATATACAAGAAAATCGACTTTATACCTAAATATAAGATTACGGAATTCTTCTAAATGCACTGCCGTTATGCCGTTAAGGCTTTTGTAGACTTCAGTCAGATAAAGAGGGTTAATTAACTTAAATATGTTAAGCTAATGATTTGAAGCATTTCGATATCGATTGCTAAATGCGTATATACAAGAAAATCGACTTTATACCTAAATATAAGATTACGGAATTCTTCTAAATGCACTGCCGTTATGCCGCCATGGCTTTATGTTAACTTCAGTGCTTTAAAGAAGCTTTATTAGCTTAAATATGTTAAACTAATGATTTGAAGCATTTCAATATCGATTGCTAAATGTGTATATATAAGAAAATCGACTTTATACCTAAATATAAGATAACGGAATTCTTCTTAACGTACTGTCGTTATGCCGTTATGGCTTTATGTTAACTTCAGTTCGTTAAAGAAGTTTATTAACTTAAACGTGTTAAACTAAGGATATAAAGCATTTCGATATCGATTGCTTAGTGCATATATACAAGAAAATCGACTTTATACTTAATATAGGATTACGGAATTCTTCCACATGTACTGTCGTTATGCCGCCATGGCTCTATATCACCTTCATTACGTTAAAGAAGGTTAATTAACTTAAATATGTTAAACTAATGATTTGAAGCATTTCGATTTCGATTGCTAAATGCGTATATACAACAAAATCGACTTTATACCTAAATATAAGATAACGGAATTCTTCCAAATGCACTGCCGTTATGCCGCCATTGCTTTATGTTAACTTCAGTGCGTTAAAGACGGTTTATTAACTTAAATATGTTAAACTAATGATTTGAAGCATTTCCATATCGATTGCTAAATGTGTATGTATAAGAAAATCGACTTTATACCTAAATAAAAGATAACGGAATTCTTCTAAATGCACGGCCGTTATGCCGTTATGGATTTATGTTAACTTCAGTTCGTTAAAGAAGTTTTATTAACTTAAATATGTAACACTAATGATTTGAAGCAATTCGATATCGATTGCTAAATCAGTATATACAAGGAAATCGACTTTATACCTAAATACAAGATTACGTAATTCTTCTAAACGCACTGCCGTTATGCCGTTAAAGCTTTTGTAGACTTCAGTAAGATAAAGAGGTTTAATTAACTTAAATATGTTAGACTAATGATTTGAAGTATTTCGATATCGATTGCTAAATGTGTATATACAAGAAAATCGACTTTATACCTAAATATAAGATAGCGGAATTCTTCTACGTGCACTACCGTTATGCCGCCATGGCATTATGTTAAGTTCAGTGCGTTAAAGAAGCTTTATTAACTTAAATATGTAACACTAATGATTTGAAGCAATTCGATATCGATTGCTAAATCAGTATATACAAGGAAATCGACTTTATACCTAAATATAAGATTACGTAATTCTTCTAAACGCACTGCCGTTATGCCGTTAAGGCTTTTGTAGACTTCAGTAAGATAAAGAGGGTTAATTAACTTAAATATGTTAAACTAATGATTTGGAGCATTTCGATATCGATTGCTAAATGTGGATATACAAGAAAATCGACTTTATACCTAAATATAAGATTACGGTATTCTTTCAAATGCACTGCCGTTATGCCGTTAGGGCTTTTTGTTAACTTCTGTTCGTTAAAGAAGGTTTATTAACTTAAATGTGTTAAACTAATGATATGACGCATTTCGATATCGATTACTTAATGCATATATAGAAAAAAATCGACTTTCTACTTAATATAAGATTACGGAATTCTTCCACATGTACTGTCGTTATGCCGCCACGGCTCTATATCACCTTCAGTACGTAAAAGAAGGTTAATTAACTTAAATATGTTAAACTAATGATTTGAAGCATTTCGATATCGATTGCTAAATGCGTATATACAACAAAATCGACGTTTTACCTAAATATAATATTACGGAATTCTTCTAAATGCACTGCCGTTATGCCGCCATGGCTTTATGTTAACTTCAGTGCGTTAAAGAAGCTTTATTAACTTAAATATGTTAAACCAGTTATTTGAAGCATTTCGATATCGGCTGCTAAATGCATATGTACAAGAAAATCGACTTTATACCTAAATATAAAATTACGGAATTCTTCCAAATGTACTGTCGTTATGCCGCCATGGCTTTATATCACCTTCAATACATTAAAGAAGGTTAATTAACTTAAATATGTTAAACTAATAATTTGAAGCATTTCGATATCGATTGCTGAATGCGTATAAACAACAAAATCGACTTAATACCTAAATATAAAATTAGGGAAAGTTCGTCTAAGTGCACTGCCGTTATGCCGCCATGGCTTTATGTTAACTTCAGTGCGTTAAAGAAGCTTTTTTAACTTAAATATGTTAAACTAATGATTTGAAGCATTTCGATATCGATTGCTAAATGTGTATATATAAGAAAATCGACTTTATACCTAAATATAAGACAACGGAATTCTTCTAAATGCACGGCCGTTATGTCGTTACGGCTTTATATTAACTTCAGTTCGTTAAAGAAGTTTTATTAACTTAGATATGTTACACCAGTTATTTGAAGCATTTCGAATTTGATTGCTTAATGCATATATGCAAGAAAATCGACCTTATACTTAAAAATAAGATTACGGAATTCTTCCAAATGTACTGTCGTTATGCCGCAATGGATTTATGCCAACTTCAGTTCGTTAGCTTTATTAACTTAAATCTGTTAAACTAATGATTTGAAGCATTTCAATATCGATTGCTAAATGAGTATATACAAGAAAATCGACTTTATACATAAATATAAGTTTACTGTATTCTTCCAAATGCACTGCCGTTGTACCCTTATGGCTTTATGTAAACTTCAGTAAGATAAAGAAGGTTAATTAGCTTAAATATGTTAAACTAATGATTTGAAGCATTTAGATATCGATTGCTAAATGTGTATATACAAGAAAATCGACTTTATACCTAAATATAAGATTACGGAATTCTTCTAAATGCACTGCCGTTATGCCGTTAAGGCTTTTGTAGACTTCAGTCAGATAAAGAGGGTTAATTAACTTAAATATGTTAAGCTAATGATCTGAAGCATTTCGATATCGATTGTTAAAAGCGTATATAAAAGAAAATCGACTTTATACCTAAATATAAGATTACGGAATTCTTCTAAATGCACTGCCGTTATGCCGCCATGGCTTTATGTTAACTTCAGTGCTTTAAAGAAGCTTTATTAGCTTAAATATGTTAAACTAATGATTTGAAGCATTTCAATATCGATTGCTAAATGTGTATATATAAGAAAATCGACTTTATACCTAAATATAAGATAACGGAATTCTTCTTAACGTACTGTCGTTATGCCGTTATGGCTTTATGTTAACTTCAGTTCGTTAAAGAAGTTTATTAACTTAAACGTGTTAAACTAAGGATATAAAGCATTTCGATATCGATTGCTTAGTGCATATATACAAGAAAATCGACTTTATACTTAATATAGGATTACGGAATTCTTCCACATGTACTGTCGTTATGCCGCCATGGCTCTATATCACCTTCATTACGTTAAAGAAGGTTAATTAACTTAAATATGTTAAACTAATGATTTGAAGCATTTCGATTTCGATTGCTAAATGGGTATTTACAACATAATCGACTTTATACCTAAATATAAGATAACGGAATTCTTCCAAATGCACTGCCGTTATGCCGCCATTGCTTTATGTTAACTTCAGTGCGTTAAAGACGGTTTATTAACTTAAATATGTTAAACTAATGATTTGAAGCATTTCCATATCGATTGCTAAATGTGTATGTATAAGAAAATCGACTTTATACCTAAATAAAAGATAACGGAATTCTTCTAAATGCACGGCCGTTATGCCGTTATGGATTTATGTTAACTTCAGTTCGTTAAAGAAGTTTTATTAACTTAAATATGTAACACTAATGATTTGAAGCAATTCGATATCGATTGCTAAATCAGTATATACAAGGAAATCGACTTTATACCTAAATACAAGATTACGTAATTCTTCTAAACGCACTGCCGTTATGCCGTTAAAGCTTTTGTAGACTTCAGTAAGATAAAGAGGTTTAATTAACTTAAATATGTTAGACTAATGATTTGAAGTATTTCGATATCGATTGCTAAATGTGTATATACAAGAAAATCGACTTTATACCTAAATATAAGATAGCGGAATTCTTCTACGTGCACTACCGTTATGCCGCCATGGCATTATGTTAAGTTCAGTGCGTTAAAGAAGCTTTATTAACTTAAATATGTAACACTAATGATTTGAAGCAATTCGATATCGATTGCTAAATCAGTATATACAAGGAAATCGACTTTATACCTAAATATAAGATTACGTAATTCTTCTAAACGCACTGCCGTTATGCCGTTAAGGCTTTTGTAGACTTCAGTAAGATAAAGAGGGTTAATTAACTTAAATATGTTAAACTAATGATTTGGAGCATTTCGATATCGATTGCTAAATGTGGATATACAAGAAAATCGACTTTATACCTAAATATAAGATTACGGTATTCTTTCAAATGCACTGCCGTTATGCCGTTAGGGCTTTTTGTTAACTTCTGTTCGTTAAAGAAGGTTTATTAACTTAAATGTGTTAAACTAATGATATGACGCATTTCGATATCGATTACTTAATGCATATATAGAAAAAAATCGACTTTCTACTTAATATAAGATTACGGAATTCTTCCACATGTACTGTCGTTATGCCGCCACGGCTCTATATCACCTTCAGTACGTAAAAGAAGGTTAATTAACTTAAATATGTTAAACTAATGATTTGAAGCATTTCGATATCGATTGCTAAATGCGTATATACAACAAAATCGACGTTTTACCTAAATATAATATTACGGAATTCTTCTAAATGCACTGCCGTTATGCCGCCATGGCTTTATGTTAACTTCAGTGCGTTAAAGAAGCTTTATTAACTTAAATATGTTAAACCAGTTATTTGAAGCATTTCGATATCGGCTGCTAAATGCATATGTACAAGAAAATCGACTTTATACCTAAATATAAAATTACGGAATTCTTCCAAATGTACTGTCGTTATGCCGCCATGGCTTTATATCACCTTCAATACATTAAAGAAGGTTAATTAACTTAAATATGTTAAACTAATGATTTGAAGCATTTCGATATCGATTGCTGAATGCGTATAAACAACAAAATCGACTTAATACCTAAATATAAAATTACGGAATTCGTCTAAGTGCACTGCCGTTATGCCGTCATGGCTTTATGTTAACTTCAGTGCGTTAAAGAAGCTTTTTTAACTTAAATATGTTAAACTAATGATTTGAAGCATTTCGATATCGATTGCTAAATGTGTATATATAAGAAAATCGACTTTATACCTAAATATAAGACAACGGAGTTCTTCTAAATGCACGGCCGTTATGTCGTTACGGCTTTATATTAACTTCAGTTCGTTAAAGAAGTTTTATTAACTTAGATATGTTACACCAGTTATTTGAAGCATTTCGAATTTGATTGCTTAATGCATATATGCAAGAAAATCGACCTTATACTTAAAAATAAGATTACGGAATTCTTCCAAATGTACTGTCGTTATGCCGCAATGGATTTATGCCAACTTCAGTTCGTTAGCTTTATTAACTTAAATCTGTTAAACTAATGATTTGAAGCATTTCAATATCGATTGCTAAATGAGTATATACAAGAAAATCGACTTTATACATAAATATAAGTTTACTGTATTCTTCCAAATGCACTGCCGTTGTACCCTTATGGCTTTATGTAAACTTCAGTAAGATAAAGAAGGTTAATTAGCTTAAATATGTTAAACTAATGATTTGAAGCATTTAGATATCGATTGCTAAATGTGTATATACAAGAAAATCGACTTTATACCTAAATATAAGATTACGGAATTCTTCTAAATGCACTGCCGTTATGCCGTTAAGGCTTTTGTAGACTTCAGTCAGATAAAGAGGGTTAATTAACTTAAATATGTTAAACTAATGATCTGAAGCATTTCGATATCGATTGTTAAAAGCGTATATAAAAGAAAATCGACTTTATACTTAATATAGGATTACGGAATTCTTCCACATGTACTGTCGTTATGCCGCCATGGCTCTATATCACCTTCATTACGTTAAAGAAGGTTAATTAACTTAAATATGTTAAACTAATGATTTGAAGCATTTCGATATCGATTGCCAAATGCGTATATACAAAAAAATCGACTTTATACCTAAATACAAGATAACGGAATTCTTCCAAATGCATTGCCGTTATGCCGCCATTGCTTTATGTTAACTTCAGTGCGTTAAAGACGGTTTATTAACTTAAATATGTTAAACTAATGATTTGAAGCATTTCCATATCGATTGCTAAATGTGTATGTATAAGAAAATCGACTTTATACCTAAATAAAAGATAACGGAATTCTTCTAAATGCACGGCCGTTATGCCGTTATGGATTTATGTTAACTTCAGTTCGTTAAAGAAGTTTTATTAACTTAAATATGTAACACTAATGATTTGAAGCAATTCGATATCGATTGCTAAATCAGTATATACAAGGAAATCGACTTTATACCTAAATACAAGATTACGTAATTCTTCTAAACGCACTGCCGTTATGCCGTTAAAGCTTTTGTAGACTTCAGTAAGATAAAGAGGTTTAATTAACTTAAATATGTTAGACTAATGATTTGAAGCATTTCGATATCGATTGCTAAATGTGTATATACAAGAAAATCGACTTTATACCTAAATATAAGATAGCGGAATTCTTCTACGTGCACTACCGTTATGCCGCCATGGCATTATGTTAAGTTCAGTGCGTTAAAGAAGCTTTATTAACTTAAATATGTAACACTAATGATTTGAAGCAATTCGATATCGATTGCTAAATCAGTATATACAAGGAAATCGACTTTATACCTAAATATAAGATTACGTAATTCTTCTAAACGCACTGCCGTTATGCCGTTAAGGCTTTTGTAGACTTCAGTAAGATAAAGAGGGTTAATTAACTTAAATATGTTAAACTAATGATTTGGAGCATTTCGATATCGATTGCTAAATGTGGATATACAAGAAAATCGACTTTATACCTAAATATAAGATTACGGTATTCTTTCAAATGCACTGCCGTTATGCCGTTAGGGCTTTTTGTTAACTTCTGTTCGTTAAAGAAGGTTTATTAACTTAAATGTGTTAAACTAATGATATGACGCATTTCGATATCGATTACTTAATGCATATATAGAAAAAAATCGACTTTCTACTTAATATAAGATTACGGAATTCTTCCACATGTACTGTCGTTATGCCGCCACGGCTCTATATCACCTTCAGTACGTAAAAGAAGGTTAATTAACTTAAATATGTTAAACTAATGATTTGAAGCATTTCGATATCGATTGCTAAATGCGTATATACAACAAAATCGACGTTTTACCTAAATATAATATTACGGAATTCTTCTAAATGCACTGCCGTTATGCCGCCATGGCTTTATGTTAACTTCAGTGCGTTAAAGAAGCTTTATTAACTTAAATATGTTAAACCAGTTATTTGAAGCATTTCGATATCGGCTGCTAAATGCATATGTACAAGAAAATCGACTTTATACCTAAATATAAAATTACGGAATTCTTCCAAATGTACTGTCGTTATGCCGCCATGGCTTTATATCACCTTCAATACATTAAAGAAGGTTAATTAACTTAAATATGTTAAACTAATGATTTGAAGCATTTCGATATCGATTGCTGAATGCGTATAAACAACAAAATCGACTTAATACCTAAATATAAATTTACGGAATTCGTCTAAGTGCACTGCCGTTATGCCGCCATGGCTTTATGTTAACTTCAGTGCGTTAAAGAAGCTTTTTTAACTTAAATATGTTAAACTAATGATTTGAAGCATTTCGATATCGATTGCTAAATGTGTATATATAAGAAAATCGACTTTATACCTAAATATAAGACAACGGAATTCTTCTAAATGCACGGCCGTTATGTCGTTACGGCTTTATATTAACTTCAGTTCGTTAAAGAAGTTTTATTAACTTAGATATGTTACACCAGTTATTTGAAGCATTTCGAATTTGATTGCTTAATGCATATATGCAAGAAAATCGACCTTATACTTAAAAATAAGATTACGGAATTCTTCCAAATGTACTGTCGTTATGCCGCAATGGATTTATGCCAACTTCAGTTCGTTAGCTTTATTAACTTAAATCTGTTAAACTAATGATTTGAAGCATTTCAATATCGATTGCTAAATGAGTATATACAAGAAAATCGACTTTATACATAAATATAAGTTTACTGTATTCTTCCAAATGCACTGCCGTTGTACCCTTATGGCTTTATGTAAACTTCAGTAAGATAAAGAAGGTTAATTAGCTTAAATATGTTAAACTAATGATTTGAAGCATTTAGATATCGATTGCTAAATGTGTATATACAAGAAAATCGACTTTATACCTAAATATAAGATTACGGAATTCTTCTAAATGCACTGCCGTTATGCCGTTAAGGCTTTTGTAGACTTCAGTCAGATAAAGAGGGTTAATTAACTTAAATATGTTAAACTAATGATCTGAAGCATTTCGATATCGATTGTTAAAAGCATATATAAAAGAAAATCGACTTTATACCTAAATATAAGATTACGGAATTCTTCTAAATGCACTGCCGTTATGCCGCCATGGCTTTATGTTAACTTCAGTGCTTTAAAGAAGCTTTATTAGCTTAAATATGTTAAACTAATGATTTGAAGCATTTCAATATCGATTGCTAAATGTGTATATATAAGAAAATCGACTGTATACCTAAATATAAGATAACGGAATTCTTCTTTACGTACTGTCGTTATGCCGTTATGGCTTTATGTTAACTTCAGTTCGTTAAAGAAGTTTATTAACTTAAATGTGTTAAACTAAGGATATGAAGCATTTCGATATCGATTGCTTTATGCATATATACAAGAAAATCGACTTTATACTTAATATAGGATTACGGAATTCTTCCACATGTACTGTCGTTATGCCGCCATGGCTCTATGTCACCTTCATTACGTTAAAGAAGGTTAATTAACTTAAATATGTTAAACTAATGATTTGAAGCATTTCGATATCGATTGCCAAATGCGTATATACAAAAAAATCGACTTTATACCTAAATATAAGATAACGGAATTCTTCCAAATGCACTGCCGTTATGCCGCCATTGCTTTATGTTAACTTCAGTGCGTTAAAGACGGTTTATTAACTTAAATATGTTAAACTAATGATTTGAAGCATTTCCATATCGATTGCTAAATGTGTATGTATAAGAAAATCGACTTTATACCTAAATATAAGATTACGGATTTCTCCTAAGTGCATTGCCGTTATACCGTTAAGGCTTTGTGTAGACTTCAGTAAGCTAGAAAAGTTTATTAACTTAAATACGTTAGATTAATGATTTGAAGCATTTTGATATCGATTGCTAAATGTGTATATACAAGAAAATCGATTTTATACCTAAATATAGGATAACGGAATTCTTCTACGTGCACTACCGTTATGCCGCCCTGGCTTTATGCCAACTTCAGTTCGTTAAAGAAGGTTTATTAACTTAAATATGTTAAACTAATGATTTGAAGCATTTCTATATCGATTGCTAAATGTGTACGTACAAGAAAATCGACTTTATACCTAAATATAAGATTACGGAATTCTTCTAAATGCACGGCCGTTATGCCGTTATGGCTTTGTTTTAACTTCAGTAAGTTAAAAATTTTTATTAATTTAAAGATATGTTAGATCATGATTTGAAGCATTTTAAATATCGATTGTTTAATGTGTATATACAAGAAAATCGATTTTATACCTAAATAAAAGGATTACGGAATTCTTCAAACGTGTACTACCGTTATGCCGCCCTGGCTTTATGCCAACTTAAAGTTGTTAAAGAAGGTTTATTAACTTAAATATGTTAAACTAATGATTTGAAGCATTTCTATATTGATTGCTAAATGTGTACGTACAAGAAAATCAAACTTTATACCAAATATATAAGATTAAGTAATTTTTCCCTAAATGCACTGCCGTTATGCCGTTATGGCTTTATGTTAACTTCAGTAAGTTAAAGAAGTTTTTTTAAAGTTTAAAGATATGTTACACCAGTTATTTGAAGCATTTCAAATATCGATTGTTTAATGCATATATATAAGAAAATCGACTTTATACCTAAAAAATAAGATTACGGAATTTTTCCCTAAATGTACTGTCGTTATGCCGTTATGGCTTTATATCAACTTAAAGTATGTTAAAGAAGGTTAATTAATTTAAAGATATTTTAAACACCATGATTTGAAGCATTTCAAATATTGATTGCTTAATGTGTATGTACAAGAAATTCAAACTTTAAAACCAAATATATAAAGATTAAGTAATTCTTCCAAATGTACTGTCGTTATGCCGTTATGGCTTTATGTCAACTTAAAGAAATGTTAAAGAATTTTAAATTTAAAGCTTAAATATGTTAAACTAATGATTTGAAGCATTTCGTTATTGATTGCTAAATGTGTATATATAAGAAAATCGACTTTATACCTAAAAAATAAGAAAAACGGAATTTTTCCCTAAATGCACTGCCGTTATGCCGTTATGGCTTTGTGTTAACTTCAGTAAGTTAAAGAAGGTTAATTAATTTAAAGATATTTTAAACACCAGTTATTTGAAGCATTTCAAATATCGATTGCTTAATGATATATGTACAAAAAAATTGACTTTAAAACCTAAATATAAGATTACGGAATTCTTCCAAATGTACTGTCGTTATGCCGCCATGGCTTTATATCAACTTCAATATGTTAAAGAAGGTTAATTAACTTAAATATGTTAAACTAATGATTTGAAGCATTTCGTTATTGTTTGCTAAATGTGTATATACAAGAAAATCGACTTTATACCAAAATATAAGAAAAAACGGAATTTTTCCCAAATATGCACTGCCGTTATGCCGTTATGGCTTTATGTTAACTTCAGTTCGTTAAAGAAGGTTTATTAACTTAAATATGTTAAACCAGTTATTTGAAGCATTTCGATATCGATAGCTAAATCAATAGCTATATACAAGAAAATCGACTTTATACCTAAATATAAGATTACGGAATTCTTCCAAATGTACTGTCGTTATGCCGCCATGGCTTTATATCAACTTCAATACGTTAAAGAAGGTTAATTAACTTAAATATGTTAAACTAATGATTTGATGCATTTCGATACCGATTGCTAAATGTGCATATACAAGAAAATCGACTTTATACCTAATATAAGATTACGGAATTCTTCTAAATGCACTGCCGTTATACCGTTATGGCTTTATGTTAACTTCAGTTCGTTAAAGAAGGTTTATTAACTTAAATATGTTAAACCAGTTATTTGAAGCATTTCGATATCGATAGCTAAATCGATAGCTATATACAAGAAAATCGACTTTATACCTAAATATAAGATTACGGAATTCTTCCAAATGTACTGTCGTTATGCCGCCATGGCTTTATATAATTTTCAATACGTTAAAGAAGGTTAATTAACTTAAATATGTTAAACTAATGATTTGAAGCATTTCGATATCGCTTGCTAAATGTGAATATTTAAGAAAATCGACTTTATACATAAATACACGATAACGGAATTCTTCTAAATGCACTGCCGTTATGCCGTTATGGCTTTATGTTAACTTCAGTTCGTTAAAGAAGGTTTATTAACTTGAATGTGTTAAACCAGTTATTTGAAGCATTTCGATATCGATAGCTAAATCAATAGCTATATACAAGAAAATCGACTTTATACCTAAATATAAGATTACGGAATTCTTCCAAATGTACTGTCGTTATGCCGCCATGGCTTTATATCAACTTCAAAACGTTAAAGAAGGTTAATTAACTTAAATATGTTAAACTAATGATTTGAAGCATTTCGATACCGATTGCTAAATGTGTATATACAAGAAAATCGACTTTATACCTAATATAAGATTACGGAATTCTTCTAAATGCACTGTTGTTATACCGTTATGGCTTTACGTACACTTCAGTAGGAAAAATAAGGTTAATTAACTTAAATATGTTGAACTAATGATTTGAACCATCTCGATATCGATTGCTAATGTGTATATACAACAAAATCGACTTTATACCTAAATATAAGATTACGGAATTCTTCTAAATGCACTGTCGTTATGCCGCCATGGCTTTATATCAACTTCAATACGTTAAAGAAGGTTAACTAACTTAAATATGTTAAACTAATGATTTAAAGCTTTTCGATATCGATTGCTAAATGTGTATGTACAACAAAATCGACTTTTTACCTAAATATAAGATTACGAAATTCTTCTAAATTCGCTGCCGTTATGCCGCCATGGCTTTAAGCCAACTTCCGTTCGTTAAAGAAGGTTTATTAACTTAAATATGTTAAACTATTGATTTGAAGCATTTCGATATCGATAGCTAAATGTGTATATACAAGAAAATCGACTTTATACCTAATATAAGATTACGGAATTCTTCTAAATGCACTGCCGTTAGGCCGCCATGGCTTTAAGCCAACTTCCGTTCGTTAAAGAAGGTTTATTAACTTAAATATGTTAAACTAATGATTTGAAGAATTTCGATATCGATTGCTAAATGTGTATATGCAAGAAAATCAACTTTATACATTAATATAAGACTACGGAATTCTTCCAAATGTATTGTCGTTATGCCGCCATGGCTTTACGTCAACTTCAATACGTTAAAGAAGGTTAATTAACTTAAATATGTTAAACTAATGATTTGAAGCATTTCGATATCGATTGCTAAATGTGTATATACAACAAAATCGACTTTATACATAAATATAATTTTACGGAATTCTTCTAAATGCACTGTCGTTATGCCGCCATGGCTTTATATCACCTTCATTACGTTAAAGAAGGTTAATTAACTTAAATATGCTAAACCAGTTATTTGATGCATTTCGATATCGCTTGCTTAATGTGTAATTCCAAGCAAATCGACTTTATACCTAAATATAAGATAACGGATTTCTTCTACATGCACTGCCGTTATGCCGCCATAGCTTTATGCCAACTTCAGTTCGTTAAAGAAGGTTTATTAACTTAAATATGCTAAACCAGTTATTTGATGCATTTCGATATCGCTTGATTAATGTGTATATACAAGAAAATCGACTTTATACCTAAATATAAGATTACGGAATTCTTTTAAATGCACTGTCGTTATGCCGCCATGGCTTTATATCACCTTCATTACGCTTAAGAAGGTTAACGAACTTAAATATGTTAAACTTATGATTTGAAGCATTTCGATATCGATTGCTAAATGTGTATATACAAGAAAATCGACTTTATACATAAATATAATATTACGGAATTCTTCTACATGCACTGTCGTTATGCCGCCATGGCTATATATCACCTTCATTACGTTAAAGAAGTTTAACGAACTTAAATATGTTAAACTAATGATTTAAAGCATTTCGATATCGATTGCTAAATGTGTATATACAACAAAATCGACTTTATACATAAATATAAGATTACGGAATTCTTCTAAATGCACTGTCGTTATGCCGCCATGGCTTTATATCACCTTCATTACGTTAAAGAAGGTTAACGAACTTAAATATGTTAAACGAATGATTTGAAGCATTTCGATATCGATAGCTAAATGTGTACAGAAGAAAATCGAATTTTTACGTAAATATAAATTTACGGAATTCTTCCAAATGCACTGCTGTTATACCGTTTTGGCTTTATGTTAACTTCAGTAAGATAACGAAGGTTAATTAACTTAAATATGTTAAACTAATGATTTGAAGCATTTTGATATCGATTGCTAAATGTGTATATACAACAAAATCGACTTTATACATAAATATAAGATTACGGAATTCTTCTAAATGCACTGTCGTTATGCCGCCATGGCTTTATATCACCTTCATTACGTTAAAGAAGGTTAACGAACTTAAATATGTTAAACGAATGATTTGAAGCATTTCGATATCGATAGCTAAATGTGTACAGAAGAAAATCGAATTTTTACCTAAATATAAATTTACGGAATTCTTCCAAATGCACTGCTGTTATACCGTTTTGGCTTTATGTTAACTTCAGTAAGATAACGAAGGTTAATTAACTTAAATATGTTAAACTAATGATTTGAAGCATTTTGATATCGATTGCTAAATGTGTATATACAACAAAATCGACTTTATACATAAATATACGACAACGGAATTCTTCTTAATGCACTGCCGTTATGCCGCCATGGCTTTATATCAACTTCATTACGTTAAAGAAGGTTAACTAACTTAAATATGTTAAACTAATAATTTGAAGCATTTCGATATCGATTGCTAAATGTGTATATACAACAAAATCGACATTATACCTAAATATAAGTTTACGGAATTCTTCCAAATGCACTGGCGTTATACCGTTATGGCTTTAGGCCAACTTCCGTTCGTTAAAGAAGGTTTTTTAGCTTAAATTTGTTAAACTAATTATTTGAAGCATTTCGATATCGATTGCTAAATGGGTATATACAAGAAAAACGACTTTATACATAAATATAAGACTTCGGAATTCTTCCAAATGTACTGTCGTTGTGCCGCCATGGCTTTATATCAACTTCAATACGTTAAAGAAGGTTAATTAACTTAAATATGTTAAACTAATGATTTTAAGCATTTCGATATCGATTGCTAAATGCGTATATACAACAAAATCGACTTCATACCTAAATATAAGATTACGGAAATCTTCTAAATGCACTGTCGTTATGCCGCCATGGCTTTATATCACCTTCATTACGTTAAAGAAGGTTAACTAACTTAAATATGTTAAATTTAATTTAATGATTTGAAGATTTTCGATATCGATTGCTAAATGTGTAAATACAAGAAATTCGACTACATACCTAAATATAAGATTACGCAATTCTTCTACATGCACTGTCGTTATGCCGCCATGGCTTTATATCACCTTTATTACGTTAAAGAAGGTTAATTAACTTAAATATGTTAAACTAATGATTTGAAGCATTTCGATATCGATTGCTGAATGGGTATATACAACAAAATCGACTTTATACCTAAATATAAGATAACGGAATTCATACAAATATACTGCCGTTATGCCGTTATGGCTTTATGTAAACATAAGTAAGATAAAGAAGGTTAATTAACTTAAATATGCTAAACCAGTTATTTGATGCATTTCGATATCGATTGCTTAATGTGTAAATACAAGAAAATCGACTTTAAACCTAAATATAAGATTACGGAATTCTTCCAAATGCACTGCCGTTATACCGTTATGGCTTTACGTACACTTCAGTAAGAAAATTAAGGTTAATTAACTTAAATATGTTAAACTAATGAGTTGAACCATCTCGATATCGATTGCTTATGTGTATATACAACAAAATCGACTTTATACCTAAATATAAGATTACGGAATTCTTCTCATGCACTGCCGTTATGCCGCCTTGGCTTTATATTAACTTCAATATGTTAAAGAAGGTTAATTAACTTGAATATGTTAAACTAATGATTTGAAGCATTTCTTTATCGATTGCTAAATGTGTATATACTAGAAAATCGACTTTATACCTAAATATAAGATTACGAAATTCTTCTAAATGCACTGCCGTTATGCCGCCATGGCTTTAAGCCAACTTTAGATCGTTAAAGAAGGTTTATTAACTTAAATATGTTAAACCAATGAGTTGAACCATCTCGTTATTGATTGCTAATGTGTATATACAACAAGATCGACTTTATACCTAAATATAAGATTACGGACTTCTTCCAAATGCACTGGTGTTATACCGTTATGGCTTTACGTAAACTTAAGTAAGAAAAATAAGGTTAACTAACTTAAATATTTTAAACTAATGATTTGAAGCATCTCGATATCGATTGCTAAATGTGTATGCACAACAAAATCGACATTATACTTAAAAATAAGTTTACGGAATTCTTCTAAATGCACTGTCGTTATGCCGCCATGGCTTTATATCACCTTCATTACGTTAAAGAAGGTTAACGATCTTAGATATGTTAAACGAATGATATGAGGCATTTCGATATCGATCGCTAAATGTGTATATACAAGAAAATCGACTTTATACATAAATATAAGATTACGGAATTCCTCTAAATGCACTGCCGTTATGCCGCCATGGCTTTAAGCCAACTTCCGTTCTTTAAAGAAGGTTTATTAACTTAAATATGTTAAACTAATGATTTGGGGCATTTCGATATCGATTGCCAAATGTGTATATACAAGAAAAGCGACTTTATACCTAAATATAAGATTACGGAATTCTTCTAAATGCACTGTCGTTATGCCGCCATGGCTTTATATCACCTTCATTACGTTAAAGAAGGTTAATTAACTTAAATATGTTAAACTAATGGTTTGAGGCATTTCGATATCGATTGCTAAATGTGGATATACAAAAAATCGACTTTATACCTAAATATAAAATTACGGTATTCTTTCAAATGCACTGCCGTTATGCCGTTAGGGCTTTTTGTTAACTTCTGTTCGTTAAAGAAGGTTTATTAACTTAAATATGTTAAACTAATGATATGGAGCATTTCGATATCGATTGCGTTATGCACATATACAAGAAAATCGACTTTGTACTTAATATAAGATCACGGAATTCTTCCACATGTACTGTCGTTATGCCGCCATGGCTCTATATAGCCCAATTTCTTAAAGAAGGTTATTAATTAAATATGTTAAACTAATGATTTGGCATTTCGATATCGATTGCTAAATGCGTATATACAAAAAAGGACTTTATACCTAAATATAAGATTACGGAATTCTTCTAAATGCACTGCGTTATGCCGTTATGGCTTTATGATAACTTCAGTTAGTAAAGAAGGTTAATTAACTTAAAATGATTAAACGTAATGTTGAAGCATTTCGTAGTCGATTGCTAAATGCTGATTAAAGAAAATCGACTTTATCCATTATTAGATTTTAATCAGTTATTCCATTTTGTAATGGAAAAATTAAACTAATTTGTTAAATAACGATAGCGACGCATTCGACCTACGTTGCGTTAAATGCATCTTTAAAAAAATACGAATGTTTCTTATATGTCGGATTCTTAACCACAAATACATGATTTTATCGGACATGGCTCTTAACTTCTGTTTCTCACGCTTAAATGCGGTTAATTAATTCTTATTTAACGTATGCCATTTAACATTTGATATGAGTTGCTAATCGGTACATGGACACAAAAACTTTCGAACCAACATGATAAGTTTGGAATTAATCATTTGCATGCGTTTGCTCGTTAGTGAGTCTATTCATGATGAATGTCAGAAGCATATGAGGATCATCTGCTTGACACGATGTCTAAACCAGTTGATTCTGTAAATTCGTGCATGAAATCAATCTCAAAAAATCGACGTTATTATTATTATTATTATTATTATTTATTTGAGTAATGTGAAATATTAAACTAATTTGAATAAATACACACTAGCTACCAGGGCCTACGGTGCGATTAAATGTTTACAATTTTTTTTTTTTTTTTATATACGAATGCTTTTCTTATATGGCGGATTTAACGTATTGATATTATGATATATTTTATTTGGTTAAAATTGGTTTAAATTTTGTTTCTCAGATTAATATCGTTGATATATTTTATTACTTTTTTAACGTTTCCGATGTTAATTTCATTTAGTAGAGTTGACGGTACAGTGGTACCAAAAATCTTTGCTCGAAGCGCCGATAGGTTTGGGCAATAGTCGAGGATGTGTTGGACAGTTAGGCGGTTTGGAAATACGGGCATACAGGTGGAGTCTCACATTGAAGAATGTGGCTATGCGTGATCACTGTGTGGCCGAGCCTTAGTCGAGTGAAATAGGTAATTTCTTTCCTTGACAAATCCGCTGGGTAAAACGCTTTAGCACATTCACGATTAATTTTGGAGTAAAGATGCTGATAATGGGACCAGTTTGAAATTTGTTTGTTACGGTGGTGTCTATTTATCATCTTCTGTAAATCCTTGCTCGACGATGCATTAAAAGTTAGACAAGGTGATGAGACTGCGTTTTTGGCCGCTTCGTCGGCAAACTCGTTGCCTGGGATGCCCTTATGCCCAGGAACCCAAAAGATTCGGAGTTTCTTTTTGTATTTTATAAGTCTGTCCCTAATTCGGTTGATAATAGAGTTATCGTGGTAAATATTTTTAATTGCTGAGACTACAGACATACTATATGTGCAAATAACGAAGTGCCCTTTGTTTTTAGTTGCAAATTCTGCGGCTTGTAGTACCGCGACTGCTTCTGATGTATAAATGGAATAGTGCAATGGGAGCCAACCGGCTGTTATGAGTGTTCCATTTTGGTGCACTACAGCGAACGTTGTACTGTGGTCAGTTTTTGATTCATCTGTAAATATGGGGATCCAGTTGATCATCTGCCTACTGTTAAAGTGCTCAATGAATAGTTGTTTAAAGCATTCGTTACTGGTGTGTGCTTTAGGGTAGGTGCGTAAAAGCTCGGATACAGAAGATTGTGGTAGCGACCAAGGCGCTTGCTTACAAATTTCATTGCCCATTGGGGGTATTTGAATCTCTAATTCTTTGCAATAGGATATGCACCAACGAATAGTAGATTTGGTGGAGTAGTTGCGTTTGTGGGATGCAGCGAGACGGAATATGTTGAATAGCGTTTTATTTGTGGTATTAATAAACTTTGGGATCAGTCTCCACGTAGCGAGGTCTCGCCTTTCAACAATGGAGGGGAGACCTGCTTCTGCTAGCATACATTTAACTGTTGAAGTGGGGAAAGCGTTCAAACTACGTCGAACCGCTGTATGGTATGGCGCTTGCAAAAGTTTTATATGTGTGTCAGCGCACCACCCGTAAATAGGGAGTCCATAATCTACTTTTGATAGCATTATTGATCTTGTTATATTAATTAAAGTATTAGTATGTATACAAAGGTTTTTTGATGATAAGTATTTAATAATATTAAGCCTGGTAGCTAGATTTTTTCTTAACTGCTGACAGTGCTCTTTGCAAGAATATTTAGAATCAAATATAATGCCTAATATTTTTAAGTTTTTTACATTTTGAATGTTAGTGAGCTCAACATTGATATCAATTGCGGGGCAACCTTGTTTTCGACAGATGTGCAAAATTTTGCACTTTTCATAAGCAAGGGTGGCTCCAGATCTTAATCCCCATTGTTTGAGTTCGAGTAGTAGCTTTAAAAATGTATTTTTAGTGCTTAATAAGTCCTTATTTTTAGTATAAAAAAAGGCGTCGTCTGCATAAATATTTAAATTGATATTTTTGTAGTTTATTGTTATTCTATTTATTTGCTCAAAGGCTATCATAAATAGGACAACCGACAAAGGGGGGCCTTGGGGTATGCCGTTATTGACTGGAAAAGGTTTTGAAAGCTGTCCGTTGATATTAACTTGGAATGCCCGTCCAGTCATAAACGATTTTATGACTTGAAATATCTTTTTCCCAATTTTCCACTCTTTGAGTTGATTTAAAATGACATGAATGCCAATGCGATCATACGCTTTTTCGAAGTCAGTGGCTAACACTGTGATGTGATTTTTGGTTAAGAGCGCATCGGCGATAAAGTGTTGTAGGTGGAGGAGTGCGTCGATGGTTCCATGTTTCTTTTTAAATGCTGACTGGTTGTGACTTATTAAATTATTTTTCAAGAAAAACCACATTAGCCTTTTCGTGAGCATTTTTTCAAATATTTTGCTGAGACAGGAGATTAGTGAGATTGGGCGATACCCACTTGTACTGTCTTGGGGTTTATTTGGCTTAGGGATTGGTAGTATGGTGGCCGATATCCACGTGTGAGGATAAAGCCCCCCGTTGAGGATGTTGTTGTACAATAACAGAAGGATACGTTTTGCCGGAAGTGGTAGATTGCGGAGCATAGCGTAGGTTATACGGTCTTTTCCTGGAGACTTCCCTTTAGCGTGTTGCAGAGCGACATCTAATTCTATTTGGGAGAATTCTGTTTCCAGGTAGAGAGCGTCTTTTGAGACTGCGCTGGGATAATATACTTCGGCTAGTATTGTCTGCTTTAAAGTATTATATTTTTCGGAAAAGTTAGTGTCTTGGGCGTAATTACACCAGGTAGAAGCAAAGGCATTTGCAAAGGCATTGCGTTATTATAACGTATCGCAATAATGGGAGCTCTTGGAATACCAGTGAGCGTCTTGATTTTTGCCCAAATCTTTTGTGGCGAAGAGTTTGGATTAATAGTTTCGGTGAATTCAGATATAGATTTCCGTTTTGCTTCTTTGACGTGTTTTTTGAACTGGGCGTTTGCCTTTTTGTAAGCGATAAGGTTGACAATGTTGAAAGGGTTTTTATAAACCTGCCAAAGTTTTTGTTTATTTGTACGTAATATACTAAGCTCTTTATTCCACCATGGTGAGCGTGATTTATGCCCCTTTGGGTTGCTTTGAGGAATCGTTTTGTTGGCTGCTGTTCTAATTATCTTGGTAATTGTGGCTGCTTCTTGGTGAATGTTTACAGGGTGCCACTCTTGTATCGCCTCTAGACAGTGTGTCTGGAATTGATCCCATTTTGCAAAGTCTGTCAAGAATTTTGGAGATTTCTTCGGGTTCAGTACGTTACAATTATTTTGTAATTCTGTCAGAATTGGGTAATGGTCGCTTCCATAAAGGAAATTAAGGGTTTTCCACGAACATTTAGGGCTTAGTTGAGGTGAAGCCATAGTGATATCGACATGGGTGAACGTTCTGTGTGTAGAAAAGTGCGTGGCTGACCCGTTGTTTAGCACAATCAGATTCTCCGCGAATATAACATTTTCTAGTTGCGTACCTCTAGCATTGGTAGTGGCTGAACCCCAAAGGGGACTCCACGCATTGAAATCACCTAGTAGTAGCGTTTGAGCCTGGGTCTGATGGAGGAGATCTCTTATGTCTTTGTCGGAAAAAGTTTGATTTGGTGGGATGTATGCATTTATTATTGAGAAGGGTGTAAGGAGATGCAGTTCTATGGCCATTGATACTATATTTGTATGTATAGCTATACGTTTGTGCGGAATATTCCGTTTTATTAGTATTGCGACACCCTGCTTCGCATATCTGTTTTTACTGTCATTATAGAAGTAACCAATATACGTCTTGGGGATTATAGTGTTAGTTACTTGAAAAGGGATGTGGGTCTCTTGAAGGCAAATTATATGGGGGTTAAGATCTTTTATCAATTGCTCTAACTCATTGTAATTGTTGCCATATCCTTTCAAATTCCACTGTATGATTTTTAATGACATTTCAATTGTAAATAAAAATATCAAAAATAAATTTAAACACTTGATTCTAATATAATATAACTTATAAAATAAATGATAATTTGGATGTCTAAAGCATGTTTAAGTTTAAGTTGTTTACTTGGCACTGTTGTTTTTTTTTATAGGTGATCGTCTCAGTACGCTGGGACTCCCTTTGCTTATTGCTCTATTCATGGTATTTGTTGTAGACGTAGACATGTCGGTAGCCATGTGGTGATCTGCTTCTTTTTCAGTTTCTGTTTTCGACGTTTTCTCGCTACCGTAGTTGTCGTGTTGATTTAATGTAACAACAGTATGATCTTTTGTTGAATTAGTTGTTGTTGTCAGATTAGTTTTATTCGTTGGCTGAGCGTTGAGTTCTGTTAAAAATTTTTGTATACTGTCTTTGCTAGTAGTTGCTTTGACGGTTTCTTGCGTAATATTAGGAGCTTCTGAAGTAGCGTTGTTGGAATCAGGCGGATTACGTGTATTTAATTGTGCTGTAGAATTGTCTTGTAGTTTTGTTGTTTGGGCGAATGAAATGGAATTAGTGACGGCGATTGGATTTTGTATTTTGTGTAATTTTAACGCTTCGCGCATAGAACATTTCTTCCCAGTTTTTATTTTAAGAATAGCTTTGGCCTGTTGATATTTGGGGCATGTGTTGGCCGAGGCTGCGTGTTCTCCAAAACAATTTGCACATGATGTTCTGATGCAGTTTTCTGGTTGGTGGGGAGGTAGGTTGCAAGAGACGCAGGCGGGTGCGTTTTTGCACATTTTTATTGTATGCCCAAGTTTCTGACACGATTTGCATCGCATCGGTTTTGGGAAATATGGCCGCACAGTGCATATTTCCCAGGCTATGTTAATTTTTTCCGGTAAAAAATAGGTGTTGAATGATAGTAGTACTGCTCCGGTTGGCTTAACGACTCCTTCCGTTATGCGCGTGAATTTGTGGACGGCAGTGACGTTGTATTGCTTGAGTTCTTCAATAATCTCGTCCTCTGGAACTTGATTTAAGAATGGCGCGTATACTGTCCCTTTGACACAATTTAAATTATGGTGGAGTTCACATGAAACTTGACAAAGGCCCGAAAGAAAATGGGTGTTAATAAATTATAAGCCTCCATCACGTAGAGGAATAATTTTGTTTAATTCTATGCTTATAGCCAGAAGTGATTTGTGCACCGCAAAAATGGAGTAGCTACTTAGTGGTTTATTTTCGTCTTTAGATTTTATCACAAGAAATTTGGGGCTATCTTTGTTTGTTACGGGCAATTCTGGGAACTCTTCAATACCGTTTGCTGGTTTTTTTCTTTTCGCACGAGGGCTCGGTGACAATAGTGCAAATCTATTGTCCCCGAGATATTGGGGCCCGGGGGCCATCTCACATAAAAAGTTTAGTCAAGCACGTGTGTTTACAAAGCACTAGATGTATAGAAGTAGCGAAAAAAAAAACAAATACACTATGCACTGGTGCGCGACGCGTGAGAAAAGAGAACTGATGGTAGAGAAAAACAACTTATGAACTGTTTAACAAGCGTGACCGATCGCGTTGACTGCTAGTCGGTGACTGATCGACTTTATAATTAAATATAAGATTACGGAATTCTTCCAAATGTACTGTCGTTATGCCGCCATGGCTCTATATCACCATCAATACGTCAAAAAAGGTTAATTAACTTAAATATGTTAAACTAATGATTTGAAGCATTTCGATATCGATTGCTAAATGCGTATATACAAGAAAATCGACTTTATACTTAAATATAAGATTACGGAATTCTTCTAAATGCACTGCCGTTATGCCGTTAGGGCTTTATGGTGACTTCAGTAAGATAAAGAAGGTTAATTAGCTTAAATATGTTAAACTAATGCTTTAAAGCATCTCCATATCGATTGCTAAATGTGTATATACAAGAAAATCGACTTTATACCTAAATATAAGATTACGGAATTCTTCCAAGTGTACTGCAGTTATGCTGCCATGGCTTTATATCAACTTCAATATGTTAAAGAAGGTAGGTTAACTTGAATATGTTAAACTAATTACTTGAAGCATTTCGATATCGATTGCTAAATGTGTATATACAACAAAATCGACTTTATACCTTAATATAAGATTACGGAAATCTTCCAAATGCACTGCCGTTATGTCGTTAAATCTTTCTTAGACTTAAGTAAGATAAAGATGGTTAATTAACTTAAATATGTTAAACTATTGAGTTGAAGCATCTCGATATGGATTGCTAAATGTGTATATACAAGAAAATCGACTTTATACCTAATTATAAGATTACGGAATTCTTCTTAATGCACTGCCGTTATGCCGTTAGGGCTTTATGTTAACTTCTGTTCGTTAAAGAAGGTTTATTAACTTAAATATGATAAACTAATGATATGAAGCATTTCGATATCGATTGCTTAATGCATATGTACAAGAAAATCGACTTTATAACTAAATATAAGATTACGGAATTCTTCCAAATGTACTGTCGTTATGCCGCCATGGCTCTATATCAACTTCCATATGTTAAAGAAGGTTAATTAACTTAAATTTGATAAACTAATGATTTAAAGCATTTCGATATCGATTACTAAATGTGTATATACAAGAAAATCGACTTTATAATTAAATATAAGATTACGGAATTCGTCCAAATGTACTGTCGTTATGCCGCCATGGCTTTATATCAACTTCAATAGTAAAGAAGGTTAATTAACTTAAATATTTAAACTAATGGTTTGAAGCATTTCGATATCGATTGCTAAATGTGTATATACAAGAAAATCGACTTTATACCTAAATATAAGATTACGGAATTCTTCTTAATGCACTGCCGTTATGCCGTTAGGGCTCTGTATTAATTTCAATACGTTAAAGAAGGTTAATTAACTTAAATATGTTAAACTAATGATTTGAAGCATTTCGACATCGATTGCTAAATGCGTATATACAAGAAAATCGACTTTATACCTTAATATAAGATTACGGAATTCTTCCAAATGCACTGCCGTTATGTCGTTAAATCTTTCTTTGACTTAAGTAAGATAAAGATGGTTAATTAACTTAAATATGTTAAACTATTGAGTTGAAGCATCTCGATATGGATTGCTAAATGTGTATATACAACAAAATCGACTTTATACCTAATTTTAAAATTACGGAATTTTTCCAAATGCACTGCCGTTATACCGTTATGGCTTTATGTTAACTTCTAATCGTTAAAGAAGGTTTATTAACTTAAATATGATAAACTAATGATATAAAGGATTTCGATATCGATTGCTTAATGCATATGTACAAGAAAATCGACTTCATACCTAAATATAAGATTACGGAATTCTTCCAAATGTGCTGTCGTTATGCCGCCATGGCTCTATATCAACTTCAATATGTTAAAGAAGGTTAATTAACTTAAATTTGCTAAACTAATGATTTGAAGCATTTCGATATCGATTACTAAATGTGTATATACAAGAAAATCGACTTTATACCTAAATATAAGATTACGGAATTCTTCTTAATGCACTGCCGTTATGCCGTTAGGGCTTTGTGTTAACTTCAGTAAGATAAAGAAGGTTAATTAGCTTAAATATGTTAAACCAGTTATGTGAAGCATTTCGATATCGATTGCTAAATGCATATGTACAAGAAAATCGACTTTATAATTAAATATAAGATTACGGAATTCTTCCAAATGTACTGTCGTTATGCCGCCATGGCTTTATATCAACTTCAATACGTTAAAGAAGGTTAATTAACTTAAATATGTTAAACTAATGATTGAAGATTTCGATATCGATTGCTAAATGTGTATATACAAAAAATCGACTTTATACCTAAATATAAGATTACGGAATTCTTCCAAATGCACTGCCGTTATGTCGTTAAATCTTTCTTAGACTTAAGTAAGATAAAGATGGTTAATTAACTTAAATATGTTAAACTATTGATTTGAAGCATTTCGATATCGATTGCTAAATGTGTATATACAAGAAAATCGACTTTATACCTAAATATAAGATTACGGAATTCTTCTAAATGCACTGCCGTTATGCCGTTAGGGCTTTTGTTAACTTCAGTAGATAAAGAAGGTTAATTAGCTTAAATATGTTAAACTAATGATTGAAGCATTTCGATATCGATTGCTAAATGCATATGTACAAGAAAATCGACTTTATAATTAAATATAAGATTACGGAATTCTTCCAAATGTACTGTCGTTATGCCGCCATGGCTTATATCAACTTCAGTAAGTTAAAGAAGGTTAATTAACTTAAATATGTTAAACTAATGATTTGAAGCATTTCGATATCGATTGCTAAATGTGTATATACAACAAATCGACTTTATACCTAAATATAAAATTACGGAATTTTCTAAATGCACTGCCGTTATCCGTATGGCTTTATGTTAACTTCGTTCGTTAAAGAAGGTTTATTAACTTAAATATGTTAAACAGTATGATATGAAGCATTTCGATATCGATTGCTAATATGCATATTACAAGAAAATCGACTTTTATTAATATAAGTTTACGGAATTCTTCCAAATGTACTGTCGTTATGCCGCCATGGCTCTATATCACCTTCAATAGGTTAAAGAAGGTTAATTAATTTAAATATGTTAAACTAATGATTTGAAGCATTTCGATATCGATTGCTAAATGCGTATATACAACAAAATCGACTTTATACCTAAATATAATATTACGGAATTCTTCTAAATGCACTGCCGTTATGCGGGCTTTATGTTAACTTCAGTGCGTTAAAGAAGCTTTATTAACTTAAATATGTTAAACCAGTTATTTGAAGCATATCGATATCGATTGCTAAATGCATATGTACAAGAAAATCGAATTTATAATTAAATGTAAGATTACGGAATTCTTCCAAATGTACTGTCGTTTTGCCGCCATGGCTTTATATCAACTTCAATACGGTGAAGAAGGTTAATTAACTTAAATTTGCTAAACTAATGATTTGAAGCATTTCGATATCGATTGCTAAATGTGTATATACAACAAAATCGACTTTATACCTAAATATAAGATTACGGAATTCTTCTTAATGCACTGCCGTTAGGGCTTTATGTTAACTTCAGTAAGAAAAAGAAAGTTAATTAGCTTAAATATGTTAAACCAGTTATTTGAAGCATTTCGATGTCGATTGCTAAATGCATATGTACAAGAAAATCGACTTTATAATTAAATATAAGATTACGGAATTCTTCCAAATGTACTGTCGTTATGCCGCCATGGCTCTATATCAACTTCAATATGTTAAAGAAGGTAGGTTAACTTGAATATGTTAAACTAATGACTTGAAGCATTTCGATATCGATTGCTAAATGTGTATATACAACAAAATCGACTTTATACCTTAATATAAGATTACGGAATTCTTCCAAATGCACTGCCGTTATGTCATTAAATCTTTCTTAGACTTAAGTAAGATAGAGAGGGTCAATTAACTTAAATATGTTAAACTATTGAGTTGAAGCATCTCGGTATGGATTGCTAAATGTGTATACACAACAAAATCGACTTTATACCTAAATATAAAATTACGGAATTTTTCCAAATGCACTGCCGTTATACCGTTATGGCTTTATGTTAGCTTCTGTTCGTTTAAGAAGGTTTATTAACTTAAATATGATAAACTAATGATATGAAGCATTTCGATATCGATTGCTTAATGCATATGTACAAGAAAATCGACTTTATAATTAAATATAAGATTACGGAATTCTTCCAAATGTACTGTCGTTATGCCGCCATGGCTCTATATCAACTTAAATATGTTAAAGAAGGTTAATTAACTTAAATTTGCTGAAACTAATGATTTGAAGCATTTCGATATCGATTACTAAATGTGTATATACAAGAAAATCGACTTTATACCTAAATATAAGATTACGGAATTCTTCTTAATGCACTGCCGTTATGCCATTAGGGCTGTATGTTAACTTCAGTAAGATAAAGAAGGTTAATTAGCTTAAATATGTTAAACCAGTTATTTGAAGCATTTCGATGTCGATTGCTAAATGCATATGTACAAGAAAATCGACTTTATAATTAAATATAAGATTACGGAATTCTTCCAAATGTACTGTCGTTATGCCGCCATGGCTCTATATCAACATCAATATGTTAAAGAAGATTAATTAACTTAAATTTGCTAAACTAATGATTTGAAGCATTTCGATATCGATTACTAAATGTGTATATACAAGAAAATCGACTTTATACCTTAATATAAGATTACAGAATTCTTCTTAATGCACTGCCGTTATGCCGTTAGGGCTTTATGCTAACTTCAATACGCTAAAGAAGGTTAATTAACTTAAATATGTTAAACTAATGATTTGAAGCATTTCGATATCGATTGCTAAATGTGTATACACAAGAAAATCGACTTTATACCTAAATATAGGATTACGGAATTCTTCCAAGTGTACTGTAGTTATGCTGCCATGGCTTTATATCAACTTCAATATGTTAAAGAAGGTAGGTTAACTTGAATATGTTAAACTAATGACTTGAAGCATTTCGATATCGATTGCTAAATGTGTATATACAACAATATCGACTTTATACCTTAATATAAGATTACGGAATTTTTCCAAATGCACTGCCGTTATAAAGTTATGGCTTTATGTTAACTTCTGTTCGTTAAAGAAGGTTTATTAACTTAAATATGTTAAACTAATGATATGAAGCATTTCGATATCGATTGCTTAATGCATATGTACAAGAAAATCGACTTTATAATTAAATATAAGATTACTGAATTCTTCCAAGTGTACTGTAGTTATGCTGCCATGGCTTTATATCAACTTCAATATGTTAAAGAAGGTTAATTAACTTAAATATGTTAAACTAATGATTTGAAGCATTTCGATATCGATTGCTAAATGCGTATATACAAGAAAATCGACTTTATACCTAAATATAAGATTACGGAATTCTTCGAAATGCACTGCCGTTATGCCGCTAAGGCTTTTGTAGAGTTCATTAAGATAGAGAAGGTTAATTAATTTAAGTATGTTAAACTAATGACTTTAAGCATTTCGGAATGGATTCTAAATGTGTATATACAACAAAATCGACTTTATACCTAAATATAAGACTACGGAATTTTTCCAAATGCACTGAAGTTATTCCGTTATGGCTTTATGTAAACTTCAATAAGATAAAGAAGGTTAATTAACTTAAATATGTTAACCTAATGATTTGAAGCATTTCGATATCGATTGCTAAATGTGTATATACAACAAAATCGACTTTATACCTTAATATAAGATTACGGAATTCTTCCAAATGCACTGCCGTTATGTCGTTAAATCTTTCTTAGACTTAAGTAAGATAAAGAGGGTTAATTAACTTAAATATGTTAAACTATTGAGTTGAAGCATCTCGATATGGATTGCTAAATGTGTATACACAACAAAACCGACTTAATACCTAAATATAAAATTACGGAATTTTTCCAAATGCACTGCCGTTATACCGTTATGGCTTTATGTTAACTTCTGTTCGTTAAAGAAGATTTATTAACTTAAATATGTTAAACTAATGATATAAAGCATTTCGATATCGATTGCTTAATGCATATGTACAAGAAAATCGACTTTAATTAAATATAAGATTACAGAGTTCTTCCAAATGTACTGTCGTTATGCCGCCATGGCCTTATATCAACTTCAATACGTTAAAGAAGGTTAATTTACTTAAATATGTTAAACTAATGATTTGAAAAATTTCGATATCGATTGCTAAATGTGTATATACAAGAAAATCGACTTTATACCTAATTATAAGATTACGGAATTCTTCTAAATGCACTGCCGTTATGCCGTTATGGCTTTATGATCACTTCTGTTCGTTAAAGAAGGTTTATTAAGTTAAATACGTTAAACCAGTTATTTGAAGCATTTCGATACCGATTGCTTAATGCATATGTACAAGAAAATCGACTTTATAATTAAATATAAGATTACTGAATTCTTCCACATGTACTGGCGTTATGCCGCCATGGCTCTATATCACCTTCAATACGTTAAAGAAGGTTAATTAACTTAAATATGTTAAACTAATGATTTGAAGCATTTCGATATCGATTGCTAAATGCGTATATACAACAAAATCGACTTTATACCTTAATATAAGAATACGGAATTCTTCCAAATGCACTGCCGTTATACCGTTAAGGCTTTATGTAAACTTCAGTAAGATAAAGAAGGTTAATTAGCTTAAATATGTTAAACTAATGATTTGAAGCATTTCGATATCGATTGCTAAATGTGTATATACAACAAAATCGACTTTATACCTAAATAAAAGATAACGGAATTCTATTAAATGCACGGCCGTTATGCCGTTATGGATTTATGTTAACTTCAGTTCGTTAAAGAAGTTTTATTAACTTAGATATGTTACACCAGTTATTTGAAGCATTTCGAAATCGATTGTTTAATGCATATATAAGAGAAAATCGACTTTATACCTAAATATAAGATTACGGAATTCTTCCAAATGTACTGTTGTTATGCCGCCATGGCTTTATATCACCTTCAATACGCTAAAGAAGATTAATTAAATTAAATATCTTAAACTAATGGTTTGAAGCATTTCTATATCGATTGCTAAATATGTAAATACAAGAAAATCGACTTTATACCTAAATATAAGATTACGGATTTCTCCTAAATGCACTGCCGTTATACCGTTTAGGCTTTGTGTAGACTTCAGTAAGCTAAAAAAAGTTTATTAACTTAAATATGTTAGACTAATGATTTGAAGCATTTCTATATCGATTGCTAAATATGTAGATACAAGAAAATCTACTTTATACCTTAATATAAGATAACGGAATACTTCTACGTGCACTACCGTTATACCGCCATGGCTTTATGTTAAGTTCAGTGCGTTAAAGAAGCTTTATTAACTTAAATATGTTAGACTAATGATTTGAAGCATTTCTATATCGATTGCTAAATCAGTGTATACAAGAAAATCGACTTTATACCTAAATATAAGATTACGTAATTCTTCTAAATGCACTGCCGTTATGCCGTTAAGGCTTTTGTAGACTTCAGTAAGATAAAGAGGGTTAATTAACTTAAATATGTTAAACTAATGATTTGGAGCATTTCGATATCGATTGCTAAATGTGTATATACAAGAAAATCGACTTTATAGCTAAATATAAGATTACGGAATCCTTCTAAATGCACTGACTGTATGACGCCATGGCTTTATATCACCTTCAATACGTTAAAGAAGGTTAATTAACGCATATATGTTAAACTAATGGTTTGAGGCATTTCGACATCGATTGCTAAATGTGGATATACAAGACTTTATACCTAAATATAAGATTACGGTATTCTTTCAAATGCACTGCCGTTATACCGTTAAGGCTTTTTGTAAACTTCAGTAAGATAAAGAGGGTTAATTAACTTAAATATGTTAAACTAATGATTTGAAGCATTTCGATATCGATTGCTAAATGCATATGTGCAAGAAAATCGACTTTATACATAAATATAAGATTACGGAAATCTTCTAAATATACTGTCGTTATGCCGCCATGGCTTTATATCAACTTCAATACGGTAAAGAAGGTTAATTAATTTAAATTTGCTAAACTAATGAATTGAAGCATTTCGATATCGATAACTAAATGTGTATATACAACAAAATCTACTTTATAATTAAATATAAGATTACGGAATTCTTCTAAATGCACTGCCGTTATGCCGTTAGGGCTTTATGTTAACTTCAGTAAGATAAAGAAGGTTAGTTAGCTTAAATATGTTAAACTAAGGATTTGAAGCATTTCGATATCGATTGCTAAATGTGTATATACAACAAAATCGACTTTATACCTAAATAAAAGATGACGGAATTCTATTAAATGCACGGCCGTTATGCCGTTATGGATTTATGTTAACTTCAGTTCGTTAAAGAAGTTTTATTAACTTAGATATGTTACACCAGTTATTTGAAGCATTTCGAAATCGATTGCTTAATGCATATGTACAAGAAAATCGACTTTATACCAAAATATAAGATTACAGAATTCTTCCAAATGTACTGTCGTTATGCCGCCATGGCTTGATATCACCTTCAATACGCTAAAGAAGATTAATTAACTTAAATGTCTTAAACTAATGGTTTGAAGCATTTCTATATCGATTGCTTAATATGTAAATACAAGAAAATCGACTTTATACCTAAATATAAGATTACGGATTTCTCCTAAATGCAGTGCCGTTATGCCGTTAAGGCTTTTGTAGACTTCAGTAAGATAAAGAGGGTTAATTAACTTAAATATGTTAAACTAATGATTTGGAGCATTTCGATATCGATTGCTAAATGTGCATATACAACAAAATCGACTTTATGCCTTAATATAAGATTACGGAAATCTTCCAAATGCACTGCCTGTATGCCGCCATGGCTTTATATCACCTTCAATACGTTAAAGAAGGTTAATTAACGCAAATATGTTAAACTAATGGTTTGAGGCATTTCGAAATCGATTGCTTAATGCATATATACAAGAAATTCGACTTTATACCTAAATATAAGATTACGGTATTCTTTCAAATGCACTGCCGTTATACCGTTAAGGCTTTTTGTAAACTTCAGTAAGATAAGGAAGGTTAATTAGCTTAAATATGTTAAACTAATGATTTGAAGCATTTCGATATCGATTGCTTAATGTGTATTTACAAGAAAATCGACTTTATACCTTAATATAAGATTACGGAATTCTTCTAAATGCACTGCCTTTATGTCGTTTAAGCTTTCGTAGACTTAAATAAGATAAAGATGGTTAATTAACTTAAATATGTTAAACTATTGAGTTGAAGCATCTCGATATGGATGGCTAAATGTATATACACAACAAAATCGACTTTATACCTAAATATAAAATTACGGAATTTTTCCAAATGCACTGCCGTTATACCGTTATGGCTTTATGTTAACTTCTGTTCGTTAAAGAAGGTTTATTAACTTAAATATGTTAAACTAATGATATGAAGCATTTCGATATCGATTGCTTGATGCATATGTACAAGAAAATCGACTTTATAATTAAATATAATATTACGGAATTCTTCCAAATGTACTGTCGTTATGCCGCCATGGCTTTATATCAACTTCAATACGTTAAAGAAGGTTAATTTACTTAAATATGTTAACCTTATGATTTGAAAAATTTCGATATCGATTGCTAAATGTGTATATACAAGAAAATCGACTTTATACCTAAATATAAGATTACGGAAATCTTCTAAATGCACTGCCGTTATGCCGTTATGGCTTTATGTTCACTTCTGTTCGTTAAAGAAGGTTTATTAACTTAAATATGTTAAACCAGTTATTTGAAGCATTTCGATACCGATTGCTTAATGCATATGTACAAGAAAATCGACTTTGTACTTAATATAAGATTACAAAATTCTTCCACATGTACTGGCGTTATGCCGCCATGGCTCTATATCACCTTCAATACGTTAAAGAAGGTTAATTAACTTAAATATGTTAAAATAATGATTTGAAACATTTCGATATCGATTGCTAAATGGGTATATACAAGAAAATCGACTTCATACCTAAATATAAGATAACGGAATTCTTCCAATTGCACTGCCGTTATGCCGCCATTGCTTTATGTTAACTTCAGGGCGTTAAAGACGGTTTATTAACTTAAATATGTTAAACTAATGATTTGAAGCATTTCGATATCGATTGCTAAATGTGTATATATAAGAAAATCGACTTTATACCTAAATATAAGATAACGGATTTCTTCTAAATGCACGGCCGTTATGCCGTTATGGATTTATGTTAACTTCAGTTCGTTGAAGAAGTTTTATTAACTTAGATATGTTACACCAGTTATTTGAAGCATTTCGAAATCGATTGTTTAAAGCATATATACAAGAAAATCGACTTTATAACTAAATAAAAGATTACGGAATTCTTCCAAATGAACTGCCGTTATACCGTTATGGCTTTATATCAACTTCAATATGTTAAAGAACTTTAATTAACTTAAATATGTTAAACTAATGATTTGAAGCATTTCTATATTGATTGCTAAATGTGTATATACAACAAAACCGACCTTACACCTAAATATAAGATAAAGGAATTCTTTTAAATGAACTGCCGTTATACCGTTATGGCTTTATGTAAACTTCAGTAAGATAAAGAAGGTTAATGAGCTTAAATATGTTAAAGTAATGATTTGAAGCATTTCGATATCGATTGCTAAATGTGTATATATAAGAAAATCGACTTTATACCTAAATATAAGATAACGGATTTCTTCTAAATGCACGGCCGTTATGCCGTTATGGATTTATGTTAACTTCAGTTCGTTAAAGAAGTTTTATTAACTTAGATATGTTACACCAGTTATTTGAAGCATTTCGAAATCGATTGCTTAATGCATATGTACAAGAAAATCGACTTTATACCAAAATATAAGATTACAGAATTCTTCCAAATGTACTGTCGTTATGCCGCCATGGCTTGATATCACCTTCAATACGCTAAAGAAGATTAATTAACTTAAATATCTTAAACTAATGGTTTGAAGCATTTCTATATCGATTGCTTAATATGTAAATACAAGAAAATCGACTTTATACCTAAATATAAGATTACGGATTTCTCCTAAATGCAGTGCCGTTATACCGTTAAGGCTTTGTGTAGACTTCAGTAAGCTAAAAAAAGTTTATTAACTTAAATATGTTATACTGATGGTTTGAAGCATTTCGATATCGATTGCTAAATGTGTATATACAAGAAAATCGACTTTATACCTAAATATAAGATAACGGAATTCTTCTACGTGCACTACCGTTATGCCGCCATGGCTTTATGTTAAGTTCAGTGCGTTAAAGAAACTTTATTAACTCAAATATGTAAAACTAATGATTTGAAGCAATTCGATATCGATTCCTAAATCAGTATATACAAGAAAATCGACTTTATACCTAAATATATAATTTCGAAATTCTTCTAAACGCACTGCCGTTATGCCGTTAAGGCTTTTGTAGACTTCAGTAAGATAAAGAGGGTTAATTAACTTAAATATGTTAAACTAATGATTTGTAGCATTTCGATATCAATTGCTAAATGTGTATATACAAGAAAATCGACTTTATACCTAAATAAAAGATTACGGATGGCTTTATGTTAATTTCAGTTCGTTAAAGAAGATTTATTAACTTAAATATGTTAAACTAATGATATGAAGTATTTCGATATCGATTGCTTAATGCATATATACAAGAAAATCGACTTTATACATAATAAAAGATTACGGAATTCTTCCACATGTACTGTCGTTATGCCGCCATGGCTCTATATCACCTTCAATACGTTAAAGAAGGTTAATTAACTTAAATATGTTAAACTAATGATTTGAAGCATTTCGATATCGATTGCTAAATGCGTATATACAACAAAATCGACTTTATACCTAAATAGAATATTACGGAATTCTTGTAAATGCACTGCCGTTATGCCCCCATGGCTTTATGTTAACTTCAGTGCGTTAAAGAAGCTTTATTAACTTAAATATTTTAAAATATTGATTTGAAACATTTCGCTATCGATTTCTTAATGGGTATTTACAACATAATCGGCTTTATACCTAAATATAAGATAACGGAATTCTTCTAAATGCACTGCCGTTATGCCGCCATCTCTTTTTGTTAACTTCAGTGCGTTAAAGAAGCTTTATTAACTTAAATATGTTAAACTAATGATTTGAAGCATTTCAATATCGATTGCTAAATGTGTATATATAAGAAAATCGACTTTATACCTAAATAAAAGATAACGGATTTCTTCTAAATGTACTGTCGTTATGCCGTTATGGCTTTATTTTAACTTCAGTTCGTTAAAGAAGATTTATTAACTTAAATATGTTAAACTAATGATATGAAGCATTTCGATATCGATTGCTTAATGCATATATACAAGAAAATCGACTTTATACTTAACATAAGATTACGGAATTCTTCCACATGTACTGTCGTTATGCCGCCATGCGTCTATATCACCTTCAATACGTTAAAGAAGGTTAATTAACTTAAATGTGTTAAACTAATGATTTTAAGCATTTCGATATCGATTGCTAAATGCGTATATACAACAAAATCGACTTTATACCTAAATATAATATTACGGAATTCTTGCAAATGCACTGCCGTTATGCCCCAATGGCTTTATGTTAACTTCAGTGCGTTAAAGAAGCTTTATTAACTAAAATATTTTAAAATAATGATTTGAAACATTTCGATATCGATTGCTAAATGGGTATTTACAACATAATCGACTTTGTACCTAAATATAAGATAACGGAATTCTCCCAAATGCACTGCCGTTATGCCGCCATTGCTTTATGTTAACTTCAGTGCGTTAAAGACGGTTTATTAACTTAAATATGTTAAACTAATGATTTGAAGCATTTCGATATCGATTGCTAAATGTGTATATATAAGAAAATCGACTTTATACCTAAATAAAAGATAACGGAATTCTTCTAAATGCACGGCCGTTATGCCGTTATGGATTTATGTTAACTTCAGTTCGTTAAAGAAGTTTTATTAACTAAGATATGTTACACCAGTTATTTGAAGCATTTCGAAATCGATTGCTTAATGCACGTGTACAAGAAAATCGACTTTATACCTAAATATAAGATTACGGAATTCTTCCAAATGTACTGTCGTTATGCCGCCATGGCTTTATGTCACCTTCAATACGCTAAAGAAGATTAATTAACTTAAATATCTTAAACTAATGGTTTGAAGCATTTCTATATCGATTGCTAAATATGTAAATACAAGAAAATCGACTTTATACCTAATTATAAGATTACGGATTTCTCCTAAATGCACTGCCGTTATACCGTTAAGGCTTTTGTAGACTTCAGTAAGATAAAGAGGGTTAATTAACTTAAATATGTTAAACTAATGATTTGAAGCATGTGTATGTACAAGAAAATCGACTTTATACCTAAATATAAGATTTCGGAATCCTTCTAAATGCACTGCCGGTATGTCGCCATGGCTTTATATCACCTTCAATACATTAAAGAAGGTTAATTAACTTAAATATGTTAAACTAATGGTTTGAGGCATTTCGATATCGATTGCTAAATGTGGATATACAAGAAAATCGACTTTATACCTAAATATAAGATTACGGTATTCTTTCAAATGCACTGCCGTTATGCCGTTAGGACTTTTTGTTAACTTCTGTTCGATAATAAAGGTTTATTAACTTAAATATGATAAACTAATGATATGAAGCATTTCGATATCGATTGCTTAATGCACATATACAAGAAAATCGACTTTATACTTAATATAAGATTACGGAATTCTTCCACATGTACTGTCGTTATGCCGCCATGGCTCTATATCACCTTCAATACGTTAAAGGAAGTTAATTAACTTAAATATGTTAAACTAATGATTTGAAGCATTTCAATATCGATTGCTAAATGCGTATATACAACAAAATTAACTTTATACCTATATATAATATTACGGAATTCTTCTAAATGCACTGTCGTTATGTCGTTAACGCTTTATGTAAACTTCAGTAAGATAAAGAAGGTTAATTAGCTTAAATATGTTAAACTAATGATTTGAAGCATTTCGATATCGATTGCTTAATGCGTATATACAAGAAATTCGACTTTATACATAAATATATGATAACGGAATTCTTCTAAATGCACTGCCGTTGTACCCTTATGGCTTTATGTAAACTTCAGTAAGATAAAGAAGGTTAATTAGCTTAAATATGTTAAACTAATGATTTGAAGCATTTCGATATCGATTGCTTAATGCATATATACAAGAAAATCGACTTTATACATAAATATATGATAACGGAATTTTTCTAAATGCACTGCCGTTATGAAGTTAAGGCTTTTGTAGACTTCAGTAAGATAAAGAGGGTTAATTAACTTAAATATACTAAACTAATGATTTGAAGCATTTCGATATCGATTACTAAATGTGTATATACAAGAAAATCGACTTTATACCTAAATATAAGATTACGGAATTCTTCTAAATGCACTGCCGTTATGGCTTTATGTTAACTTCTGTTCGTTATAGAAGGTTTATTAACTTAAATATGTTAAACCATAAGGGTACGATATCGATTGCTAAATGTGTATATACAACAAAATCGACTTTATGCCCTAATATAAGATTACGGAATTCTTCCAAATGCACTGCCGTTATACCGTTAAGGCTTTATATAAACTTCAGTAAGATAGAGAAGGTTAATTAGCTTAAATATGTTAAACTGATGATTTGAAGCATTTCGATATCGATTGCTAAATGTGTATGTACAAGGAAATCGACTTTATACCTTAATATAAGATTACGGAATTCTTCTAAATGCACTGCCGTTATGTCGTTAAAGCTTTATGTAAACTTCAGTAAGATAAAGAAGGTTAATTAGCTTAAATATGTTAAACTAATGATTTGAAGCATTTCGATATCGATTGCTTAATGCGTATATACAAGAAAATCGACTTTATACATAAATATATGATAACGGAATTCTTCTAAATGCACTGCCGTTATGCCGTTATGGCTTTATGTTAACTTCTGTTCGTTAAAGAAGGTTTATTAACTTAAATATGTTAAACCATAAGGGTACGATATCGATTGCTAAATGTGTATATACAACAAAATCGACTTTATGCCCTAATATAAGATTACGGAATTCTTCTAAATGCACTGCCGTTATGCCGCCATGGCTTTATGTTAACTTCAGTGCGTTAAAAGCTCTATTAATTTAAATATGTTAAACTAATGATTTGAAGCATTTCGATATCGATTGCTAAATGCGTATATATAAGAAAATCGACTTTATGCCTAAATATAAGATAACGGAATTCTTCTAAATGCACTGCTGTTATGTCGTTATGGCTTTATATTAATTTCAGTTCGTTAAAGAAGCTTTATTAACTTAGATATGTTACACCAGTTATTTGAAGCATTTCGAATTCGATTGCTTAATGCATATATACAAGAAAATCAACTTTTTACTTAAACACAAGATTACGGAATCCTTCTAAATGCACTGCCGGTATGCCGCCATGGCTTTATATCACCTTCAATACGTTAAAGAAGGTTAATTAACTTAAATATGTTGAACTAATGATATGAAGCATTTCGATATCGATTGCTAAATGCGTATATACAGCAAAAACGACTTTATACCTAAATATAAGATTACGGAATTCTTCTAAATGCACTGCCGTTATGCCGCCATGGCTTTATGTTAACTTCAGTGCGTTAAAGAAGCTTTATTAATTTAAATATGTTAAACTAATGATTTGAAGCATTTCGATATCGATTGCTTAATGTGCATATACAAGAAAATCGACTTTATACCTAAATATAAGATTACGTAATTCTTCTAAGTGCGCTGCCGTTATGCCGTTATGGCTTTATGATCACTTCTGTTCGTTAAAGAAGGTTTATTAACTTAAATATGTTAAACTAATGATTTTAAGCATTTCGATATCGATTGCTTAAGGCATATATACAAGAAAATCGACTTTATAGCTAAATATAAGATTACGGAATTCTTCTAAATGCACTGCCGTTATGAAGTTAAGGCTTTTGTAGACTTCAGTAAGATAAAGAGGGTTAATTAACTTAAATATGTTAAACTAATGATTTAAAGCATTTCGATATCGATTGCTTAATGTGCATATACAAGAAAATCGACTTTATACCTAAATATAAGATTACGGAATTCTTCTAAGTGCACTGCCGTTATGCCGTTATGGCTTTATGATCACTTCTGTTCGTTAAAGAAGGTTTATTAACTTAAATATGTTAAACTAATGATTTTAAGCATTTCGATATCGATTGCTTAAGGCATATATACAAGAAAATCGACTTTATACATAAATATATGATAACGGAATTCTTCTAAATGCACTGCCGCTGTACCCTTATGGCTTTATGTAAACTTCAGTAAGATAAAGAAGGTTAATTAGCTTAAATATGTTAAACTAATGATTTGAAGCATTTCGATATCGATTGCTAAATGTGTATATTCAAGAAAATCGACTTTATACCTAAATATATTATTATTATTATTATTATTTATTTTTTATTATAATTTAAATTACAATAAATGTGAAAAACACTAGCAACTAGGGCTATCGGTTACTTTTGGTTAAATAATGTATAACTTATATTAATTTATGTATATTTAAAAGTTTTAAATAGTTGAAAATATTTTTGACATTGTCTTCGTTTGGGGTGTTTAGTATGGATATGGGATCTTGATGAAATACGGTGGATCGGTGGAGGTTTAAGGATTGGCATTCCTTAAGGATATGGGTGATGGTTAAAGGAGATGAGTTGCAGAAATGGCACGTTGGCTGTGACTCCTTCTTCATCAAGTGATGATGTGTAAGACGGGTGTGCCCAAGGCGTAGTCTTATAAAACATTTGTTCATTACAGCTGTGGTATTGGTTGAAAGTCTTATTGCGTGCTTGTCTGGATTTAAGTTTTTGTAATGACCAATTTCTTTGCTCCATTCGTATTGAAATTTTTGGTGAAGGTCTTGTAATATCTCACATTTGATTCGTTTTTACGGAAATGGTATAAATAGCTGAAGGGGAGATGTTGAGGCCGCTTTGGCAGCTTTATCTGCTAACTCATTTCCTGTTATATCGACATGACCTGGGATCCACATGAGCTTGATTCTTTTTTTAAGTTTATTAAGGAAGTCCTAATAGTGGATATTTCTTCTGAGTGATTGTTGAGGTTATGAACTCCATGCAGTATTGCTTTGCTGTCTGTGCAGATAACGTACTTATTCCTTTTTTTGGTGGCGAATTGTAACGCGCTTAGGACAGCTTGTATTTCAGCCTCGTAGGGTGATGTTTGATCTTGTAAAACTCCGTTTGGTATGAGATCACCATTTTCATGGACTACTGCAAAAGATGTTCCATTATTGCTTTTTGACCCATCCGTAAATAGAAATTTCCAGTGGTTGTTCTTTAATGGAGCGGCTGCCTCTAGAAATGCTTGTTGATAGATAAGAGGGCTAGTTGAGTCTTTTGGGTATACAGAAAGCGTGTTGATAAATGATTCGGAACATAGCAACCAAGGGGGAGTGATATGTTTCCCTGAGTTTTTGAATACCCATTTCTATGTTTGCTTTATCATATAGAACATCTCCACAAGACCTGATTTTATAGATATGGTATTTTTTCGGGTTTTAAGTAGCTTTATTTCCTTATCCAAAATTGAGTTATTGTTAGAACATATGATGTTAATAGAACGTGCTCTAATATAAGCGACACGATCTACTAATGAAAGAAAACCACCTTCGGCTAGCAAATATTTGACAGGAGTTGTCCGAAAGGCCCTGAGGCTAAATCGGACAGCAGCGTGATATGCGCCCATTATTTTCGTAAGAGATGATTTCGAGGTCTTGCCATAAATTTGCAATCCATAGTCAATTTTTGCGAGGATGGTAAGTTTTGTAAAATTTGAGAGTGTGTTAGTATGGATATGGCTTTTGTTTGAGGAAAGGTATTTTATTATATTGAGTCTGGAGGCCAGATCTTGCTTAAAGTATGTACAATGTTTGTTAAATGTGTTCCTTTTATCAAAATATAACCCTAAAATCTTAATATTATCCGTATTTTCTATTGTAATATTATTGAAATCAATACTTATTCTCCTGCAATTATGTTTTCTGCAGGAATGAAAATGCTTACATTTTTGTAAAGAGAGTTTGGCGCCAGATCTTTTTGACCAGATGTGGATGCTATTTAATGTATGTTGGAAGATGGATTGGATATCATTTGGATCTCTTTTGTTGCACATAATGTAAAGGTCATCCGCGTACAGACAGAAATCTATGTGTTTTTGTTCTTTTAGGATAGTGACGATATCTTCAAAAGCAATCAAACAGAGGACTACTGACAATGGGGAGCCTTGAGGGATACCATTTGACAGAGGGAATAGTGGAGAAAGGACATTGTTAACCCTTACACGAAGTTTCCTGTTTGTTAAAAAGTTTTTTATATAGTTGTACATTTTTTCCCCTGTTTTCCATTCCACTAGTTTTTTTAGTACAACGTGAACTCCTATATTATCAAACGCGCTTTGGAAATCTATTGCTAATATTGACACATGGTTTCTTACTGATAGATTTTTACTTATTAGGTGGTCAATATATAGGAGAGCATCTATTGTGCTGGATCCTTTTTTAAAGCCAACTTGTTGTTGGGAAATTAATTTAGAGGAATTAAGGTACCACGTTAGTCTATTTGCTATCATTTTTTCTTGTAATTTTCCTAAGCATGGTAATAGGGATATAGGTCTATAATTTTGGATGGAAATCTCATTTTTGCTTGGTTTAAGTATGGGTATGACTGTGGCTATTTTAAAATTCTATGGGATAATATTATTTTCGTATGACCGATTATATAGTGTAAGTATTCGATTTTTAATGTCTATAGGGGAGTTGGCAATCATTTTGTAGGTTATTTTATCGTGGCCTGGAGTTGTGCCTTTGGAGTTCCTAAAACATGCTTCGAATTCCTCGATTGTAAAATTTGTTTCCAAAAACTTTGTGTACTTATTGGGAGTAAAATTAATTTCTGCGTTAAGATTTGTATTTTTTTCAATTTGGAATTCAATAGGGAAGTTTGATGAGTCAGAATTAGAAGAATAAAATTGAGCGAATTCAAGGGCAATGTCTTTAGGAACTGTCACATTGTTGTTGTTAACCGAGATGTATTTGATGCCAAAGGGCTTGTAAGTACCAGAGAGAAGGTGAATCTTTTTCCAAATGTAGCTTGTTGGTGAGGATGGATTGATAGTTTTTGTGAGGTCTTCAAAGGCTTTGGTTTTGGATATTTTCTTTTGTCGGATAAAGTGGGCATTCTTCTTTTTGTAATCTAAAAGACTTTCTATGCTTTTCACTTGCCTATAAGTTTTCCATGCGTCTTGCTTTGCCTGCCTTAATGAATTTAGGTTCGGATTCCACCATGGAACGTTTTGTTTAGTATTTCTACGTTTGGTTTTTGGAATAGATTCATTGGCAGCCTTTCTTATGATCTTTTGAATTTGTGCGGCTTCTTTGTTAATATTGGGTGAAACTATATAATGATTTTGTGTTGCAATATTTTGAAACTTTCGCCAATCTGCACGGTCACAGTTGAATTGAATATTTGAAGAAGGTATCCTCTCCGAAAGGGACAAAAATTTGAAGGTACATTGTATAGGAAAGTGATCACTATTGTGAAGATCATCTATAACATTCCAACAGGCATGAGGAAGATATTGTGGCGAGCATAGTGATAGATCTATATTGGTGAAGCTACCATGTGTTGAAAGGTGAGTTGGCACATTATCGTTAAGGATTGCTATATTTGAGCTTAATATGTAATTCTCAATTATTTGTCCTATAGCGTTACAATATTGGCATCCCAACAAAGGGCTCCAACCATTGAAATCGCCTAACATTATTATCGGAGTATTTACGTTGCTGGTTAAGCTAAGAAGATCAGCTACGGTTATATGTTGTTGGGGGGGAATATAAACACAAAAAATTGTTATAACATGGGGAAAGTTAATTTGTACAGCTGTAGCAATAAGGTTTGACGTAATGTTAATATGCTTATGTTGAATAGACTTATGCACTAATATAGCACAACCCTGCTTAGAAGTTACATTGTGATGTAAATTGAAAAAATATCCATCGTATTGCTTTGGGCAATAAGGCATGGCGCTCTTTGATAAGTGGGTTTCTTGTAAGCAGACAATTTGTGGGGAATAGGATTTTAGCAAAATTTCTATTTCTGTGTAATTGTTATAGTAACCTTTACAATTCCATTGTAGTAAGTTGAGAGTCATTATGTAGAGAGTGCAAAATTGAATAATTATTACTATTACTTATTCCGCTGCTAAATGTTATCAGAAATATCCTCGAACTGGTTTGACAAGTCTGTGTTGTTGTTTCCTCCGTAGCTATGATCAGTGATTGTTGAAGTTGTTGGTATTTCGGAGATATCGTTGAGATGAAATGTGTAACGAGAAAGAATTGAGATCAATTGCTCTTGAGAAGTTTGATTGGTGATATTGTTGTTATTAGAATTTTGTGTTGTATGACCATCTTTGTGTAGAGTGGTGTTTTGTTCGTTATTGGCTTTTGATTTGTAGTTGTTGGATGTTGGATGGTGATGCACTGTATGTGCCGATGCGTTTGTTGTACTGTGTTTATTGATGATATGTCTTCGGTTTCTGCTTGTTTTGTTTGTTTGTGATGAGAGTGGTTAATTATTTGCGAAAAAGGTACAGTTGTGCCCACTTGCATAGGGTGTTGCTCTTTATATTTTCAGCGCGCCTCGCCCATACTGATGTTTTCTAATGTTTTTATGGTTAAGATTTCTTTAATTTGTTGGTATTTTGGACATGTTTTGTCCGATGAGGTGTGCTCGCCATAACAATTTGCACATGTTATGCGGCTGAATATTGTATCGCTATGGGGCGGTAGATTACAAACGGGGCAAGATGGGTTATTTTTACACCATTTTTAGGTATGTCCAAGAATTTGGCAGTTTTTACATCTCATGGGGTTGGGTATGTAAGGTTTAATCTTTAATTTGTACCATGCTACATCGAGTTCACTAGGTAGTTGAAATCTGTCAAAAGTTAAGACAATGAGGCCAGAATTAATTGTTTTTTCTTTGGCTAGTTTGGTGAACTTGTATACACTTGTTACTCCTTGGGAGCTTAGCTCATTAATAAGTTCTTTTTCGTCAACTTCAGCAAGATTCTTGTCGAAAACGACACCTTTTACTGAGTTTAAACTGGCGTGTAATTTCACTGATATTGCACACATACCACAAAGGTCTTTTGATTTTAAAAATTTTTCACTCGTTTTAGCATTGTTTGCAAGGATTAAGATGCTTCCATCTTTAAGTTTCGAAATGGAATCGATTTCTTTGGAAATAGATTCAAGTCCTTTTTTGATTGCAAATGGGCTAAGTATAGTAAGTCTTTTGTCAGTATCGGTTGGAGAGATCACTAAATATTTGGAATTTTTCACTGTTTTGTTTATAGCTGGTAATTTTGGAAAGTTTTTGGCTTCTAAGTCAATCCGTGATCTTTTTGGAGAATTGACATCCTCTGATAGCAAAGCAAATCTGTTGGAAGATTTGTCCGCGGCCCAGGAGCCATTTTTCTTGTTGGTGTGTTTTTTCTTTTTTCTTTTTTGTGGTTTGTTTTCTGTTTTGCTTGTATAACAAGAGGAAATAACACGAGTAGACACGAATTTATTGAGATTTACACTAGAGATGCGAGAGAGCGTTTTCTGAAGTCAACACGTCCGATCGCTTTCTTAGCTAGTCGATGACTGTACCTAAATATAAGATTACGGAATTCTTCTAAATGCCCTACCGTTATGCCGTTATGGCTTTATGATCACTTCTGTGCGTTAAAGAAGGTTTATTAACTTAAATATGTTAAACCAGTTATTTGAAGCATTTCGATATCGTTTGCTTAAGGCATATATACAAGAAAATTGATTTTTTACCTAAATATAAGATTACCGAATTCTTCTAAATGTACTGTCGTTATGCCGCCATGGATTTATGCCAACTTCAGTGCGTTAAAGAAGCTTTATTAACTTAAATATGTTAAACTAATGATTTAAAGCATTTCGATATCGATTGCTAAATGTGCATATATAAGAAAATCGACTTTATACCTAAATATAGGATAACGGAATTCTTCTAAATGCACTGCCGTTATGTCGTTATGGCTTTATATTAACTTCAGTTCGTTAAAGAAGTTTTATTAACTTAGATATGTTACACCAGTTATTTGAAGCATTTCGAATTCGATTGCTTAATGCATATATACAAGAAAATCGACTTTATACTTAAATATAAGATTACGGAATTCTTCCAAATGTACTGTCGTTATGCCGCCATGGATTTATGCCAACTTCAGTTCGTTAAAGAAGCTTTATTAACTTAAATATGTTAAACTAATGATTTGAAGCATTTCGATATCGATTGCTAAATGAGTATATACAAGAAAATCGACTTTATACCTAAATATAAGATTACGGAATTCTTCTAAATGCACTGCCGTTATGCCGATATGGCTTTATGATCACTTCTGTTCGTTAAAGAAGGTTTATTAACTTAAATATGTTAAACCAGTTATTTGAAGCATTTCGATATCGATTGCTTAAGGCATATATTTAAGAAAATCGACTTTATACCTAAATATAAGATTACGGAATTCTTCTAAATGCACTGTCGTTATGAAGTTAAGGCTTTTGTAGACTTCAGTAATATAAAGAGGGTTAATTAACTTAAATATGTTAAACTAATGATTTGAAGCATTTAGATATCGATTGCTAAATGCGCATATACAAGGAAATCGACTTTATACCTAAATATAAGATTACGGAATTCTCCTAAATGCTCTGCCGTTATGCCGCCATGGCTTTATGATCACTTCTGTTCGTTAAAGAAGGTTTATTAACTTAAATATGTTAAACTAATGATTTGAAGCATTTCGATATCGATTGCTAAATGAGTATATACAAGAAAATCGACTTTATACCTAAATATAAGATTACGGAATTCTTCTAAATGCACTGCCGTTATGTCGTTAAAGCTTTATGTAAACTTCAGTAAGATAAAGAAGGTTAATTAGCTTAAATATGTTAAACTAATGATTTGAAGCATTTCGATATCGATTGCTAAATGTGTATATACAAGAAAATCGACTTTATACCTAAATATAAGATTACGGAATTCTTCTAAATGCACTGCCGTTATGCCGTTATGGCTTTATGATCACTTCTGTTCGTTAAAGAAGGTTTATTAACTTAAATATGTTAAACCAGTTATTTGAAGCATTTCGATATCGATTGCTTAAGGCATATATATAAGAAAATCGACTTTATACCTAAATATAAGATTACGGAATTCTTCTAAATGCACTGTCGTTATGAAGTTAAGGCTTTTGTAGACTTCAGTAATATAAAGAGGGTTAATTAACTTAAATATGTTAAACTAATGATTTGAAGCATTTAGATATCGATTGCTAAATGCGCATATACAAGGAAATCGACTTTATACCTAAATATAAGATTACGGAATTCTTCTAAATGCTCTGCCGTTATGCCGCCATGGCTTTATGTTAACTTCAGTGCGTTAAAGAAGCTTTATTAACTTAAATATGTTAAACTAATGATTTGAAGCATTTCGATATCGATTGCTAAATGTGTATATATAAGAAAATCGACTTTATACCTAAATATAAGATAACGGAATTCTTCTAAATGACTAATATAAGATTACGAATTCTCAAATGTCTGCCGTTATGCCGCCATGGTTTATGACTTCGTTCGTTAAAGAAGTTTTTAACTTAAATATGTTAAACAATGATTTGAAGCATTTCGATATCGATTGCTAAATGAGTATATACAAGAAAATCGACTTTATCCTAATATAAGATTACGGAATTCTTCAAATGCACTGCCGTTATGTTAAGCTTTATTAAACTTCAGTAAGATAAGAAGGTTAATTAGCTTAATATGTTAAACTATGATTTGAAGCATTTCGATATCGATTGCTAATGTGTATTACAAGAAAATCGACTTTATACCTAATATAAGATTACGGAATTCTTCAAATGCACTGCCGTTATCCGTTAGGCTTTATGAACTTCGTGTAAAGAAGGTTATTACTTAAATATGTTAAACATATTTGAAGCATTTCGATATCGATTGCTTAAGGATATAAAAGAAAATCGACTTTATACCTAATATAAGTTACGGAATTCTTCTAAATGCACGCGTTATGAGTTAGCTTTTGTAACTTCAGTAAATAAAGAGGTTAATTACTTAAATATGTTAAACTAATGATTTGAAGCATTTGATATCGATTGCTAATGGATATACAAGAAATCGACTTTATACCTAAATATAAGATTACGGAATTCTTCTAAATGCCTGCCGTTATGCTTATGTACTTCGTCGTTAAAGAAGTTTATTACTTAAATATGTTTAAACATGATTTGAAGCATTTCGATATCGTATAAGATATTATAAATAAATCGACTTATACCTAAATATAAGATTACGGAATTCTTCTAAATGCACTGCCATATGCAAGTTAAGGCTTTATATAATTAGATTAAAAATTTTAAATTACTTAGATATGTTCACCATGATTTGAAGCATTTCGATTCGATTGCTAAATCTATATACAAAAATTCGACTTTATACTAAATATAAGATTACGGAATTCTTCAAATGTACTCGTTATGCCGCCATGGTTTATGCTAACTCAGTACGTTAAAGAAGCTTTTTAACTTAAATATGTTAAACAATGATTTGAAGCATTTCGATATCGATTGCTAAATGTGTATATAAAGAAACGATATTTGAAGCATTTCGATATCTTGCTAAATGTGTATGTACAGAAAATCGACTTTATACTTAATATAAGATTACGGAATTCTTCCAAATGCACTGCCGTTATACCGTTAAGGCTTTATGTAAACTTCAGTAAGATAAAGAAGGTTAATTAGCTTAAATATGTTAAACTGATGATTTGAAGCATTTCGATATCGATTGCTTAATGTGTATATAAAAGAAAATCGACTTTATACCTTAATATAAGGTTACGGAATTCTTCTAAATGCACTGCCGTTATGTCGTTAAAGCTTTATGTAAACTTCAGTAAGATAAAGAAGGTTAATTAGCTTAAATATGTTAAACTAATGATTTGAAGCATTTCGATATCGATTGCTTAATGTGTATATACAAGAAAATCGACTTTATACCTAAATATAAGATTACGGAATTCTTCTAAATGCACTGCCGTTATGGCTTTATGATCACTTCTGTTCGTTAAAGAAGGTTTATTAGCTTAAATATGTTAAACCAGTTATTTGAAGCATTTCGATATCGATTGCGTAAGGCATATATACAAGAAAATCGACATTATACCTAAATATAAGATTACGGAATTCTTCTAAATGCACTGTCGTTATGAAGTTAAGGCTTTTGTAGACTTCAGTAATATAAAAAGGGTTAATTAGCTTAAATATGTTAAACTAATGATTTGAAGCATTTCGATATCGATTGCTAAATGCGTATATACAAGGAAATCGACTTTATACCTAAATATAAGATTACGGAATTCTTCTAAATGCTCTGCCGTTATGCCGCCATGGCTTTATGTTAACGTCAGTGCGTTAAAGAAGCTTTGTTAACTTAAATATGTTAAAGTAATGATTTGAAGCATTTCGATATCGATTGCTAAATGCGTATATACAACAAAATCGACTTTATACCTAAATATAAGATTACGGAATTCTTCTAAATGCACTGCCGTTATGCCGCCATGGCTTTATGTTAACTTCAGTGCGTTAAAGAAGCTTTATTAACTTAAATATGTTAAACTAATGATTTGAAGCATTTCGATATCGATTGCTAAATGTGTATATTAAAAAAATCGACTTTATACCTAAATATAAGATAACGAAATTCTTCTGAATGCACGGCCGTTATGTCGTTATGGTTTTATATTAACTTCAGTTCGTTAAAGAAGTTTTATTAACTTAGATATGTTACACCAGTTATTTGAAGCATTTCAAATATCGATTGCTAATGCATATATACAAGAAAATCGACTTTATACTTAAATATAAGATTACGGAATTCTTTAATGCACTGCCGTTATCGTTAGGCTTTATTAACTTCATTGTTAAAGAAGTTTATTAACTTAGATATGTTAACCATTATTTGAAGCATTTCAATCGATTGCTAAATGCTATGTAAAGAAAATCGACTTTATAATTAAAAAAGATTACGGAATTCTTCAAATGACTGCGTTATCCGCAGGCTTTATTAACTTCATAGTTAAAGAAAGTTATTTAACTAAATATGTTAAACTAATGGTTTGACCATTTCGATACGATTGCTAAATGATATACAAGAAAATCGAATTTATCTAAATTAAGATAACGGAATTCTTCAAATGACTGCCGTTATCCGCCATGGCTTTATTTACTTCATGTTAAAGAAGTTTATTAACTTAAATATGTTAAACCATTATTTGAAGCATTTCGATATCGATTGCTAAATGCTATTACAAGAAAATCGACTTTATAATTAAATATAAGATTACGGAATTCTTCAAATGTCTGCGTTATGCCGCCATGGCTTTATTAACTTCAATAAGTAAAGAAGGTAAATTAACTTAAATATGTAAACTAATGATTTGAAGCATTTCGATATCGATTCTAAATGTGTATATAAAAAAATCGACTTTATACCTAAATATAAGATTACGGAATTCTCTAAATGCACTGCCGTTATGCCGTTATGGCTTTATATCACTTCGTTCGTTAAAGAAGGTTTATTAACTTAAATATGTTAACCAGTTATTTGAAGCATTTCGATATCGATTACAATGCATATTACAAGAAAATCGACTTTATAATTAAATATAAGATTACGGAATTCTTCCAAATACTGTCGTTAAGCGCCATGGCTTTATATCACCTTCAATACGTTAAAGAAGGTTAATTTACTAAATATGTTAAACTAATGATTTGAAGCATTTCGATATCGATTGCTAAATGTGTATATACAACAACATCGACTTTATGCAAATATAAGATTACGGAATTCTTCCAAATGCACTGCCGTTATACCGTTAAGGCTTTATGTAAACTTCAGTAAGATAAAGAAAGTTAATAAGCTTAAATATGTTAAAGTAATGATTTGAGGAATTTCGATACCGATTGCTAAATGTGTATATACAAGAAAATCGACTTTATACCTAAATATAAGATTACGGAATTCTTCTAAATGCACTGCCATTATGCCGCCATGGATTTATGCCAACTTCAGTTCGTTAAAGAAGGTTTATTACTTAAATATGTTAAACCAGTTATTGAAGCATTTCGATATCGATTACTTAATGATATATACAAGAAAATCGACTTTATAATAAGTATAAGATTACGGAATTCTTCCAAATACTGTCGTTAACCGCCACGCCTTTATATCACCTTCAATACGTTAAAGAAGGTTAATTAACTTAAATATGTTAAACTAATGATTTGAAGCATTTCGATATCGATTGCTAAATGTGTATATACAACAAATCGACTTTATCTTAATATAAGATTACGGAATTCTTCCAAATGCACTGCCGTTATCCGTTAAGGCTTTATGGAAACTTCAGTAGTAAGGAGGTTTATTACTTAAATATGTTAAAGTTATTTGGAGCATTTCGATATCGATTGCTAAATGCTATTACAAAAAATCGACTTTATACTAAATATAAAATTACGGAATTCTTCTAAATGCACTGCCGTTATGCCGCCATGGCTTTATTTAACTTCATCGTTAAAGAAGTTATTAACTTAAATATGTTAAACTAATGATTTGAAGCATTTCGATATCGATTGCTAAATGTGTATATATAAAAAAATCGACTTTATACCTAAATATAAGATAACGAAATTCTTCTGAATGCACGGCCGTTATGTCGTTATGGTTTTATATTAACTTCAGTTCGTTAAAGAAGTTTTATTAACTTAGATATGTTACACCAGTTATTTGAAGCATTTCGAAATCGATTGACTAATGCATATATACAAGAAAATCGACTTTATACTTAAATATAAGATTACAGAATTCTTTCAAATGCACTGCCGTTATACCGTTAAGGCTTTATGTAAGCTTCACTAAGGTAAAGAAGTTTAATTATCTTAGATATGTTAAACTAATGATTTGAAGCATTTCCATACCGATTGCTAAATGCGTATGTATAAGAATATCGACTTTATAATTAAATATAAGATTACGGAATTCTTTCAAATGCACTGCCGTTATACCGTTAAGGCTTTATGTAAACTTCACTAAGATAAAGAAGGTTAATTAGCTTAAATATGTTAAACTAATGATTTGAAGCATTTCGATATCGATTGCTAAATGCGTATATACAAGGAAATCGACTTTATACCTAAATATAAGATTACGGAATTCTTCTAAATGCTCTGCCGTTATGCCGCCATGGCTTTATGTTAACGTCAGTGCGTTAAAGAAGCTTTGTTAACTTAAATATGTTAAACAAATGATTTGAAGCATTTCGATATCGATTGCTAAATGTGTATATATAAGAAAATCGACTTTATACCTAAATATAAGGTAACGGAATTCTTCTGAATGCACTGCCGTTATGTCGTTATGGCTTTATATTAACTTCAGTTCGTTAAAGAAGCTTTATTAACTTAGATATGTTACACCAGTTATTTGAAGCATTTCGAATTCGATTGCTAAATGCATATGTACAAGAAAATCGACTTTATAATTAAACACAAGATTACGGAATCTTTCTAAGTGCACTGCCGGTATGCCGCCATGGCTTTATATCACCTTCAATACGTTAAAGAAAGTTATTTAACTAAATATGTTAAACTAATGGTTTGACGCATTTCGATATCGATTGCTAAATGTGGATATACAAGAAAATCGAATTTATGCCTAAATATAAGATAACGGAATTCTTCTAAATGCACTGCCGTTATGCCGCCATGGCTTTATGTTATCTTCAGTGCGTTAAAGAAGCTTTATTAACTTAAATATGTTAAACCAGTTATTTGAAGCATTTCGATATCGATTGCTAAATGCATATGTACAAGAAAATCGACTTTATAATTAAATATAAGATTACGGAATTCTTCGAAATGTACTGTCGTTATGCCGCCATGGCTTTATATCAACTTCAATAAGCTAAAGAAGGTAAATTAACTTAAATATGCTAAACTAATGATTTGAAGCATTTCGATATCGATTACTAAATGTGTATATACAAGAAAATCGACTTTATACCTAAATATAAGATTACGGAATTCTCTAAATGCACTGCCGTTATGCCGTTATGGCTTTATAATCACTTCTGTTCGTTAAAGAAGGTTTATTAACTTAAATATGTTAAACCAGTTATTTGAAGCATTTCGATATCGATTACATAATGCATATGTACAAGCAAATCGACTTTATAATTAAATATAAGATTACGGAATTCTTCCACATATACTGTCGTTAAGCCGCCATGGCTTTATATCACCTTCAATACGTTAAAGAAGGTTAATTTACTTAAATATGTTAAACTAATGATTTGAAGCATTTCGATATCGATTGCTAAATGTGTATATACAACAACATCGACTTTATGCATTAATATAAGATTACGGAATTCTTCCAAATGCACTGCCGTTATACCGTTAAGGCTTTATGTAAACTTCAGTAAGATAAAGAAAGTTAATAAGCTTAAATATGTTAAAGTAATGATTTGAGGAATTTCGATACCGATTGCTAAATGTGTATATACAAGAAAATCGACTTTATACCTAAATATAAGATTACGGAATTCTTCTAAATGCACTGCCATTATGCCGCCATGGATTTATGCCAACTTCAGTTAGTTAAAGAAGGTTAATTAACTTAAATATGTTAAACCAGTTATTTGAAGCATTTCGATATCGATTACTTAATGCATATATACAAGAAAATCGACTTTATAATTAAGTATAAGATTACGGAATTCTTCCACATATACTGTCGTTAAGCCGCCACGCCTTTATATCACCTTCAATACGTTAAAGAAGGTTAATTAACTTAAATATGTTAAACTAATGATTTGAAGCATTTCGATATCGATTGCTAAATGTGTATATACAACAACATCGACTTTATGCATTAATATAAGATTACGGAATTCTTCCAAATGCACTGCCGTTATACCGTTAAGGCTTTATGGAAACTTCAGTAAGATAAGGATGGTTTATTAGCTTAAATATGTTAAAGTAATGATTTGGAGCATTTCGATATCGATTGCTAAATGCGTATATACAACAAAATCGACTTTATACCTAAATATAAAATTACGGAATTCTTCTAAATGCACTGCCGTTATGCCGCCATGGCTTTATGTTAACTTCAGTGCGTTAAAGAAGCTTTATTAACTTAAATATGTTAAACTAATGATTTGAAGCATTTCGATATCGATTGCTAAATGTGTATATATAAAAAAATCGACTTTATACCTAAATATAAGATAACGAAATTCTTCTGAATGCACGGCCGTTATGTCGTTATGGTTTTATATTAACTTCAGTTCGTTAAAGAAGTTTTATTAACTTAGATATGTTACACCAGTTATTTGAAGCATTTCGAAATCGATTGACTAATGCATATATACAAGAAAATCGACTTTATACTTAAATATAAGATTACAGAATTCTTTCAAATGCACTGCCGTTATACCGTTAAGGCTTTATGTAAGCTTCACTAAGGTAAAGAAGTTTAATTATCTTAGATATGTTAAACTAATGATTTGAAGCATTTCCATACCGATTGCTAAATGCGTATGTATAAGAATATCGACTTTATAATTAAATATAAGATTACGGAATTCTTTCAAATGCACTGCCGTTATACCGTTAAGGCTTTATGTAAACTTCACTAAGATAAAGAAGGTTAATTAGCTTAAATATGTTAAACTAATGATTTGAACCATTTCGATACCGATTGCTAAATGCATATGTACAAGAAAATCGACTTTATAATTAAATCTAAGATTACGGAATTCTTCCAAATGTACTGTCGTTATACCGCCATGGCTTTATATCAACTTCAATATGTTAAAGAAGGTTAAGTAACTTAAATATGTTAAATTAATGATTTGAAGCATTTCGATATCGATTGCTAAATGCGTATATACAACAAAATCGACTTTATAATTAAATATAAGATTACGGAATTCTTTCAAATGCACTGCCGTTATACCGTTAAGGCTTTATGTAAACTTCACTAAGATAAAGAAGGTTAATTAGCTTAAATATGTTAAACTAATGATTTGCAGCATTTCGATACCGATTGCTAAATGCATATGTACAAGAAAATCGACTTTATAATTAAATCTGAGATTACGGAATTCTTCCAAATGTACTGTCGTTATACCGCCATGGCTTTATATCACCTTCAATACGTTAAAGAAGGTTAATTAACTTAAATATGTTAAACTAATGATTTGAAGCATTTCGATATCGATTGCTAAATGTGTATATACAACAACATCGACTTTATGCATTAATATAAGATTACGGAATTCTTCCAAATGCACTGCCGTTATACCGTTAAGGCTTTAGGGTAAACTTCAGTAAGATAAAAAAGGGTTTTATTAGCTTAAATATGTTAAAGTAATGATTTGGGGGAAATTTCGATACCGATTGCTAAATGTGTATATACACAAAAAATCGACTTTATACCTTAATATAAGATTACGGAATTCTTCTAAATGCACTGCCGTTATGTCGTTAAATGGATTTTGCCAACTTCAGTAAGTTAAAAAATGGTTTATTAACTTAAATATGTTAAACCAGTTATTTGAAGCATTTCGATATCGATTGCTTAATGCATATGTACAAGAAAATCGACTTTATAATTAAATATAAGATTACGGAATTTTTCCCAAACATGTACTGTCGTTAATGCCGCCATGGCTTTTTAAAAAACCTTCAATATGTTAAAGAAGGTTAATTAACTTAAATATGTTAAACTAATGATTTGAAGCATTTCGCTATCGATTGCTAAATGTGTATATACAAGAAATCGACTTTATCCCCAAATATAAGATTACGGAATTCTTCCAAATGCACTGCCGTTATACCGTTAAGGCTTTAGGGTAAACTTCAGTAAGATAAATAAGGTTTATTAGCTTAAATATGTTAAAGTAATTATTTGGGCATTTCGATACCGATTGCTAAATGTGTATATACAAAAAATCGACTTTATACCTTAATATAAGATTACGGAATTCTTCTAAATGCACTGCCGTTATGTCGCCATAAGCTTTTGTAACTTCAGTAATTTAAAGAGAAGTTTTATTAACTTAAATATGTTAAACTAATTATTTGAAGCATTTCGATATCGATTGCTAAATGTGTATATACAAGAAAATCGACTTTAAAACTTAAATATAAGATTACGGAATTTTCCAAATGTACTGTCTTTATGCCGTCATGGCTTTATGTAAACTTAAAGAAATGTTAAAAAAGGGTTTAAATTTAACTTAAATATGTTAAACTAATGATTTAAAGGCATTTCGCTATCGATTGCTAAATGCGTATATACAAGAAAATCGACTTTATACCAAAAATAAAATGATTACGGAATTCTTCTAAATGCACTGCCGTTGTCCCCGTTATGGCTTTATGTAAACTTCAGTAAGATAAAGAAGGTTAATTAGCTTAAATATTTTAAAACCTAATTATTTAAAGGCATTTCGATACCGATTGCTAAATGTGTATATAAAACGAAAATCGACTTTAAAACTTAAATATAAGATTACGGAATTTTTCCCTAAATGTACTGTCGTTATGCCGCCATGGATTTATCAACTTCAGTTTTTAAAGAGAAGGTTAATTAACTTAAATATGTTAAACTAATGATTTGAAGCATTTCGATATCGATTGCTAAATGAGTATATACAAGAAAATCGACTTTATACCTAAATATAAGATTACGGAATTTTTCCAAATGCACTGCCTTTATACCGTTAAGGCTTTATGTTAAGTTCACTAAGATAAAGAAGGTTAATTAGCTTAAATATGTTAAACTAATGATTTGAGGAATTTCGATATCGATTGCTAAATGCGTATATACAAGAAAATCGACTTTATGCATAAATATATGATAACGGAATTCTTCTAAATGCACTGCCGTTGTACCCTTATGGCTTTATGTAAACTTCAGTAAGATAAAGAAGGTTAATTAGCTTAAATATGTTAAACTAATGATTTGAAGCATTTCGATATCGATTGCTAAATGTGTATATACAAGAAAATCGACATTATACATAAATATAAGATTACGGAATTCTTCTAAATGCACTGCCGTTATGCCGTTAAGGCTTTTGTAGACTTCAGTAAGATAAAGATAGTTAATTAACTTAAATATGTTAAACTAATGATTTGAAGCATTTCGATATCGATTGCTAAATGAGTATGTACAACAAAATCGACTTTATACCTAAATATAAGATTACAGAATTCTTCTAAATGCACTGCCGTTATGCCGCCATGGCTTTATGTTAACTTCAGTGCGTTAAAGAAGCTTTATTAACTTAAATATGTTAAACTTATGATTTGTAGCATTTCAATATCGATTGCTAAATGTGTATATATAAGAATATCGACTTTATACAAATATATATAAATATAAGATAACGGAATTCTTCTAACTGTACTTCGTTATGCCGTTATGGCTTAATGTTAACTTCAGTTCGTTAAAGAAATTTTATTAACTTAGTAATGTTATACCAGTTATTTGAAGCATTTCGAAATCGATTGCTTAATGCATATCGACTTTATACCTAAATATAAGATTACGGAATTCTTCCAAATGTACTGTCGTTATGCTGCCATGGCTTTATAACGGGTGATTTTTTAAGAGCTTGATAACTTTTTTTAAAAAAAAAACGCATAAAATTTGCAAAATCTCATCGGTTCTTTATTTGAAACGTTAGATTGGTTCATGACATTTACTTTTTGAAGATAATTTCATTTAAATGTTGACCGCGGCTGCGTCTTAGGTGGTCCATTCGGAAAGTCCAATTTTGGGCAACTTTTTCGAGCATTTCGGCCGGAATAGCCCGAATTTCTTCGGAAATGTTGTCTTCCAAAGCTGGAATAGTTGCTGGCTTATTTCTGTAGACTTTAGACTTGACGTAGCCCCACAAAAAATAGTCTAAAGGCGTTAAATCGCATGATCTTGGTGGCCAACTTACGGGTCCATTTCTTGAGATGAATTGTTGTCCGAAGTTTTCCCTCAAAATGGCAATAGAATCGCGAGCTGTGTGGCATGTAGCGCCATCTTGTTGAAACCACATGTCAACCAAGTTCAGTTCTTCCATTTTTGGCAACAAAAAGTTTGTTAGCATCGAACGATAGCGATCGCCATTCACCGTAACGTTGCGTCCAACATCATCTTTGAAAAAATACGGTCCAATGATTCCACCAGCGTACAAACCACACCAAACAGTGCATTTTTCGGGATGCATGGGCAGTTCTTGAACGGCTTCTGGTTGCTCTTCACCCCAAATGCGGCAATTTTGCTTATTTACGTAGCCATTCAACCAGAAATGAGCCTCATCGCTGAACAAAATTTGTCGATAAAAAAGCGGATTTTCTGCCAGCTTTTCTAGGGCCCATTCACTGAAAATTCGACGTTGTGGCAGATCGTTCGGCTTCAGTTCTTGCACGAGCTGTATTTTATACGGTTTTACACCAAGATCTTTGCGTAAAATCTTCCATGTGGTCGAATAACACAAACCCAATTGCTGCGAACGGCGACGAATCGACATTTCACGGTCTTCAGCCACACTCTCAGAAACAGACGCAATATTCTCTTCTGTACGCACTGTACGCATTCGTGTGGTTGGTTTAATGTCCAATAAAGTAAACTGAGTGCGAAACTTGGTCACAATCGCATTAATTGTTTGCTCACTTGGTCGATTATGTAGACCATAAATCGGACGTAAAGCGCGAAACACATTTCGAACCGAACACTGATTTTGGTAATAAAATTCAATGATTTGCAAGCGTTGCTCGTTAGTAAGTCTATTCATGATGAAATGTCAAAGCATACTGAGCATCTTTCTCTTTGACACCATGTCTGAAATCCCACGTAATCTGTCAAATACTAATGCATGAAAATCCTAACCTCAAAAAAATCACCCGTTATCAACTTCAATATGTTAAAGAAGGCTAATTAACTTAAATATATTAAACTAATGATTTGAAGCATTTCGATATCGATTGCTAAGTGTGTATATGCAACATAATCGACTTTATACCTAAATATAAGATTACGGAATTCTTCCAAATGCTCTGCCGTTATACTGTTATGGATTTATGTAAACTTCAGTAAGATAAAGAAGGTTGTTTAGCTTAAGTATGTTAAACTAATGATATGAAGCATTTCGATATCGATTGCTTAATGCACATATACAAAAAAATCGACTTTATACCTAAATATAAGATTACGGAATTCTTCCAAGTGTACTGTAGTTATGCTGCCATTGCTTTATATCAACTTCAATATGTTAAAGAAGGTTGATTAACTTGAATATGTTAAACTAATGATTTGAAGCCTTTCGATATCGATTGCTAATGTTTATATACAAGAATATCGACTTTATACCTAAATATAAGTTTACGGAAATTTTTCCAAAAATTTGCTCTGCCGTTATGCCGCCATGGATTTATGCCAACTTCAGTTCGTTAAAGAAGCTTTTTAGCTTAAATATGGTAAACTGATGATTTGAAGCATTTCGATATCGATTGCTAAATGCATATATACAAAATCGACGTTATACCTAAATATAAGATTACGGAGCTCTTCTAAATGCACAGCCGTTATGCCGCCATGGCTTTATGTTAACTTCGGTTGTTAAAGAAGTTTCATTAACTTAAATATGTGAAACTAATGATTTGAAGCATTTTGATATCGATTGCTTAATGCATATATACAAAAAAATCGACTTTATACCAAATATATAAGATTACGGAATTCTTCCAAATGCTCTGCCGTTATACCGTTATGGCCTTATGTAAACTTCAGTAAGATAAAGAAGGTTGTTTATTTTAAAAGTATGTTAAACTAATGATTTGAAGCATTTCGAAAATCGATTGCTTAATGCATATATACAAGAAAATCGACATTATACCTAAATATAAATTACGGAATTCTTCCAAATGCACTGTCGTTATGCTGCCATGGCTTTATGTCAACTTCAATATGTTAAAGAAGGCTTATTAACTTAAATATGTTAAACTAATGATTTGAAGCATTTCGATATCGATTGTTTAATGTGTATATACAAAAATAATCGACTTTATACCAAATATAAGATTACGGAATTCTTCCAAATGCTCTGCCGTTATACTGTTATGGCTTTATGTAAACTTAAGTAAGATAAAGAAGGTTATTTAGCTTAAATATGTTAAACTAATGATTTGAAGCATTTTGATATCGATTACTTAATGCATACATACAAGAAAATCGACTTCATACCTAAATATAAGATTACGGAATTCTTCCAAATGCTCTGCCGTTATACTGTTATGGCTTTATGTAAACTTAAGTAAGATAAAGAAGGTTATTTAGCTTAACTATGTTAAACTAATGATTTGAAGCATTTCGATATCGATTACTTAATGCATATATACAAGAAAATCGACTTCATACCTAAATATAAGATTACGGAATTCTTCCAAATGCTGTGCCGTTATACCGTTATGGCTTCATGTAAACTTCAGTTAGATAAGGAAAGTTAATTAACTTAAATATGTTAAACTAATGATTTGAAGCATTTCGATATCGATTGCTAAATGTGTATATACAAGAATATCGACTTTATACCTAAATATAAGATTACGGAATTCTTCTACATGCACTGCCGTTATGCCGCCATGGATTTATGCCAACTTCAGTTCGTTTAAGAAGCTTTATTAGCGTAATTATGTTAAACTAATGATTTGAAGCATTTCGATATCGATTGCTTAATGCATATATACAAGAAAATCGACTTTATACCTAAATATAAGATTACGAAATTCTTCCAAATGCTCTGCCGTTATACCGTTATGGCTTTATGTAAACTTCAGTAAGATAAGGAAAGTAAATTTACTTAAAAATGTTAAACTAATGATTTGAAGCATTTCGATATCGATTGCTTAATGTGTATATACAACAAAATCGACTTTATACCTAAATATAAGATTACGAAATTCTTCTAAATGCACTGCCGTTATGCCGCCATGGCTTTATGTAAACTTCAATTCGTTAAAGAAGTTTAATTAACTTAAATATGTTAAACTAATGATTTGAAGCATTTCGATATCGATTGCTTAATGCATATATACAAGTAAATCGACTTTATACCTAAATATAAGATTACGAAATTCTTCCAAATGATCTGCCGTTATACCGTTATGGCCTTATGTAAACTTCAGTAAGATAAAGAAGGTTAATTAGCTTAAATATGTTAAGCTAATGATTTGAAGCGTTTCGAAATCAATTGCCTAATGCATATATACAAGAAAATCGACTTTATACCTAAATATAAGATTACGGAATTCTTCCAAATGCTGTGCCGTTATACCGTTATGGCTTCATGTAAACTTCAATAAGATAAAGAAGGTTTATTAATTAAATATGTTAAACCAGTTATTTGAAGCATTTCGATATCGATTGCTAAATGCATATATACAAGAAAATCGACTTTATACCTAAATATAAGATTACGGAATTCTTCCAAATGTACTGTCATTATGCCGCCATTGCTTTATAATACCTTAGATACGTTAAAGAAGGTTAATTAACTTAAATGTGTTAAACTAATGATTTGAAGCATTTCGATATCGATTGCTAAATGTGTATATACAACAAAATCGACTTTATACCTAAATATAAGATTACGAAATTCTTCTAAATGCACTGTCGTTATGCCGCCATGGCTTTATGTTAACTTCAATTAGTTAAAGAAGTTTAATTAACTTAAATATGTTAAACTAATGATTTGAAGCATTTCGATATCGATTGCTTAATGCATATATACAAGAAAATCGACTTTATACCTAAATATAAGATTACGAAATTCTTCCAAATGATCTGCCGTTATACCGTTATGGCCTTATGTAAACTTCAGTAAGATAAAGAAGGTTAATTAGCTTAAATATGTTAAGCTAATGATTTGAAGCGTTTCGAAATCAATTGCCTAATGCATATATACAAGAAAATCGACTTTATACCTAAATATAAGATTACGAAATTCTTCCAAATGCTCTTTTTTTTTTTTTTTTTTTTTTTTTTTTTTTTTTTTTTTTTTTTTTTTTTTTTTTTTTTTTTTTTTTTTTTTTTTTTTTTTTTTTTTTTTTTTTTTTTTTTTTTTTTTTTTTTTTTTTTATACCTAAATATAAGATTACGAAATTCTTCCAAATGATCTGCCGTTATACCGTTATGGCCTTATGTAAACTTCAGTAAGTAAAGAAGGTTAATTACTTAAATATGTTAACTAATGATTTGAAGCTTTCGAATCATTGCTTAATGCATATATACAAGAAATCGACTTTATACCTAAATATAAGATTACGAAATTCTCCAAATGCTCTGCCGTTATACCGTTATGGCTTATGTAAACTTCAGTAAGATAAAGAAGGTTAATTAGCTTAAATATGTTAAGCTAATGATTTGAAGCGTTTCGAAATCAATTGCCTATTGCATATATACAAGAAAATCGACTTCATACCTAAATATAAGATTACGGAATTCTTCCAAATGCTGTGCCGTTATACCGTTATGGCTTCATGTAAACTTCAATAAGATAAAGAAGGTTTATTATATTAAATATGTTAAACCAGTTATTTGAAGCATTTCGATATCGATTGCTAAATGCATATATACAAGAAAATCGACTTTATACCTAAATATAAGATTACGGAATTCTTCCAAATGCACTGTCATTATGCCGCCATTGCTTTATAACACCTTAGATACGTTAAGGAAGGTTAATTAACTTAGATGTGTTAAACTAATGCTTTGAAGCATTTCGATATCGATTGCTAAATGTGTATATACAACAAAATCGACTTCTTACCTAAATATAAGATTACGGAATTCTTCCAAATGCACTGCCGTTATACCGTTATGGCTTTATGTAAACTTCAGTAAGATAAGGAAAGTAAATTAACTTAAATATGTTAAACTAATGATTTGAAGCATTTCGATATCGATTGCTAAATGTGTATATACAAGAATATCGACTTTATACCTAAATATAAGATTACGGAATTCTTCCAAATGCTCTGCCGTTATACCGTTATGGCTTTATGTAAACTTCAGTAAGATAAGGAAAGTAAATTAACTTAAAAATGTTAAACAAATTTTTTTTTTTTTTTTTTTTTTTTTTTTTTTTTTTTTTTTTTTTTTTTTTTTTTTTTTTTTTTTTTTTTTTTTTTTTTTTTTTTTTTTTTTTTTTTTTTTTTTTTTTTTTTTTTTTTTTTTTTTTTTTTTTTTTTTTTTTTTTTTTTTTTTTTTTTTTTTTTTTTTTTTAAAAAAAAAAAAAAAAAAAAAAAAAAAAAAAAAAAAAAAAAAAAAAAAAAAAAAAAAAAAAAAAAAAAAAAAAAAAAAAAAAAAAAAAAAAAAAAAAAAAAAAAAAAAAAAAAAAAAAAAAAAAAAAAAAAAAAAAAAAAAAAAAAAAAAAAAAAAAAAAAAAAAAAAAAAATAAGATTACGAAATTCTTCCAAATGATCTGCCGTTATACCGTTATGGCCTTATGTAAACTTCAGTAAGATAAAGAAGGTTAATTAGCTTAAATATGTTAAGCTAATGATTTGAAGCGTTTCGAAATCAATTGCCTAATGCATATATACAAGAAAATCGACTTTATACCTAAATATAAGATTACGGAATTCTTCCAAATGCTGTGCCGTTATACCGTTATGGCTTCATGTAAACTTCAATAAGATAAAAAAGGTTTATTAAATTAAATATGTTAAACCAGTTATTTGAAGCATTTCGATATCGATTGCTAAATGCATATATACAAGAAAATCGACTTTATACCTAAATATAAGAATACGGAATTCTTCCAAATGTACTGTCGTTATGCTGCCATGGCTTTATATGAACTTCAACATGTTAAAGAGGGTTAATAAACTTAAATATGTTAAACTATTGATTTGAAGCATTTCGATATCGATTGCTAAATGCGTATATACAACAAAATCGACATTATACCTAAATATAAGATTACGAAATTCTTCTAAATGCACTGTCGTTATGCCGCCATGGCTTTATGTTAACTTCAATTAGTTAAAGAAGTTTAATTAACTTAAACATGTTAAACTAATGATTTGAAGCATTTCGATATCGATTGCTTAATGCATATATACAAGAAAATCGACTTTATACCTAAATATAAGATTACGAAATTCTTCCAAATGATCTGCCGTTATACCGTTATGGCCTTATGTAAACTTCAGTAAGATAAAGAAGGTTAATTAGCTTAAATATGTTAAGCTAATGATTTGAAGCGTTTCGAAATCAATTGCCTAATGCATATATACAAGAAAATCGACTTTATACCTATATATAAGATTACGAAATTCTTCCAAATGCTCTGCCGTTATACCGTTATGGCCTTATGTAAACTTCAGTAAGATAAAGAAGGTTGTTTATCTTAAGTATGTTAAACTAATGATATGAAGCATTTCGATAACGATTGCTTAATGCATATATACAAGAAAATCGACATTATACCTAAATATATAATAACGGAATTCTTCCAAATGCACTGTCGTTATGCTGCCATGGCTTTATATCAACTTCAATATGTTAAAGAAGGCTAATTAACTTAAATATATTAAACTAATGATTTGAAGCATTTCGATATCGATTGCTAAGTGTGTATATACAACATAATCGACTTTATACCAAATATAAGATTACGGAATTCTTCCAAATGCTCTGCCGTTATACTGTTATGGCTTTATGTAAACTTAAGTAAGATAAAGAAGGTTATTTAGCTTAAATATGTTAAACTAATGATTTGAAGCATTTTGATATCGATTACTTAATGCATACATACAAGAAAATCGACTTCATACCTAAATATAAGATTACGGAATTTTTCCAAATGCTCTGCCGTTATACTGTTATGGCTTTATGTAAACTTAAGTAAGATAAAGAAGGTTATTTAGCTTAACTATGTTAAACTAATGATTTGAAGCATTTCGATATCGATTACTTAATGCATATATACAAGAAAATCGACTTCATACCTAAATATAAGATTACGGAATTCTTCCAAATGCTGTGCCGTTATACCGTTATGGCTTCATGTAAACTTCAATAAGATAAAGAAGGTTTATTATATTAAATACGTTAAACCAGTTATTTGAAGCATTTCGATATCGATTGCTAAATGCATATATACAAGAAAATCGACTTTATACCTAAATATAAGATTACGGAATTCTTCCAAATGTACTGTCATTATGCCGCCATTGCTTTATAACACCTTAGATACGTTAAAGCAGGTTAATTAACTTAAATGTGTTAAACTAATGATTTGAAGCATTTCGATATCGATTGCTAAATGTGTATATACAAGAAAATCGAGTTTATACCTAAATATAAGATATCGGAGTTCCTCTAAATGCACTGCCGTTATGCCGTTATGGCTTTATGTTAACTTCAGTTCGTTAAAGAAGGTTTATTAACTTAAACATGTTAAACCAGTTATTTGAAGCATTTCGATACCGATTTCTAAATGCATATATACAAGAAAATCGACTTTATACCTAAATATAAGATTACGGAATTCTTCCAAATGTACTGTCATTATGCCGCCGTTGCTTTATATCACCTTAGATACGTTAAAGAAGGTTAATTAACTTAAATGTGTTAAACTAATGATTTGAAGCATTTCGATATCGATTGCATATTGTGTATATACAACAAAATCGACTTCTTACCTAAATATAAGATTACGGAATTCTTCCAAATGCACTGCCGTTATACCGTTATGGCTTTATGTAAACTTCAGTAAGATAAGGAAAGTTAATTAACTTAAATATGTTAAACTAATGATTTGAAGCATTTCGATATCGATTGCTAAATGTGTATATACAAGAATATCGACTTTATACCTAAATATAAGATTACGGAATTCTTCTACATGCACTGCCGTTATGCCGCCATGGATTTATGCCAACTTCAGTTCGTTTAAGAAGCTTTATTAGCGTAATTATGTTAAACTAATGATTTGAAGCATTTCGATATCGATTGCTTAATGCATATATACAAGAAAATCGACTTTATACCTAAATATAAGATTACGAAATTCTTCCAAATGCTCTGCCGTTATACCGTTATGGCTTTATGTAAACTTCAGTAAGATGAGGAAAGTAAATTAACTTAAAAATGTTAAACTAATGATTTGAAGCATTTCGATATCGATTGCTTAATGTGTATATACAACAAAATCGACTTTATACCTAAATATAAGATTACGAAATTCTTCTAAATGCACTGCCGTTATGCCGCCATGGCTTTATCTAAACTTCAATTCGTTAAAGAAGTTTAATTAACTTAGATATGTTAAACTAATGATTTGAAGCATTTCGATATCGATTGCTTAATGCATATATACAAGTAAATCGACTTTATACCTAAATATAAGATTACGAAATTCCTCCAAATGATCTGCCGTTATACCGTTATGGCCTTATGTAAACTTCAGTAAGATAAAGAAGGTTAATTAGCTTAAATATGTTAAGCTAATGATTTGAAGCGTTTCGAAATCAATTGCCTATTGCATATATACAAGAAAATCGACTTCATACCTAAATATAAGATTACGGAATTCTTCCAAATGCTGTGCCGTTATACCGTTATGGCTTCATGTAAACTTCAATAAGATAAAGAAGGTTTATTATATTAAATATGTTAAACCAGTTATTTGAAGCATTTCGATATCGATTGCTAAATGCATATATACAAGAAAATCGACTTTATACCTAAATATAAGATTACGGAATTCTTCCAAATGCACTGTCATTATGCCGCCATTGCTTTATAACACCTTAGATACGTTAAAGAAGGTTAATTAACTTAGATGTGTTAAACTAATGATTTGAAGCATTTCGATATCGATTGCTAAATGTGTATATACAACAAAATCGACTTCTTACCTAAATATAAGATTACGGAATTCTTCCAAATGCACTGCCGTTATACCGTTATGGCTTTATGTAAACTTCAGTAAGATAAGGAAAGTAAATTAACTTAAATATGTTAAACTAATGATTTGAAGCATTTCGATATCGATTGCTAAATGTGTATATACAAGAATATCGACTTTATACCTAAATATAAGATTACGGAATTCTTCCAAATGCTCTGCCGTTATACCGTTATGGCTTTATGTAAACTTCAGTAAGATAAGGAAAGTAAATTAACTTAAAAATGTTAAACTAATGATTTGAAGCATTTCGATATCGATTGCTTAATGTGTATATACAACAAAATCGACTTTATACCTAAATATAAGATTACGAAATTCTTCTAAATGCACTGCCGTTATGCCGCCATGGCTTTATGTAAACTTCAATTCGTTAAAGAAGTTTAATTAACTTAAATATGTTAAACTAATGATTTGAAGCATTTCGATATCGATTGCTTAATGCATATATACAAGTAAATCGACTTTATACCTAAACATAAGATTACGAAATTCCTCCAAATGTACTGTCATTATGCCGCCATTGCTTTATAATACCTTAGATACGTTAAAGAAGGTTAATTAACTTAAATGTGTTAAACTAATGATTTGAAGCATTTCGATATCGATTGCTAAATGTGTATATACAACAAAATCGACTTTATACCTAAATATAAGATTACGAAATTCTTCTAAATGCACTGTCGTTATGCCGCCATGGCTTTATGTTAACTTCAATTAGTTAAAGAAGTTTAATTAACTTAAATATGTTAAACTAATGATTTGAAGCATTTCGATATCGATTGCTTAATGCATATATACAAGAAAATCGACTTTATACCTAAATATAAGATTACGAAATTCTTCCAAATGATCTGCCGTTATACCGTTATGGCCTTATGTAAACTTCAGTAAGATAAAGAAGGTTAATTAGCTTAAATATGATAAGCTAATGATTTGAAGCGTTTCGAAATCAATTGCCTAATGCATATATACAAGAAAATCGACTTTATACCTAAATATAAGATTACGGAATTCTTCCAAATGCTGTGCCGTTATACCGTTATGGCTTCATGTAAACTTCAATAAGATAAAAAAGATTTATTAAATTAAATATGTTAAACCAGTTATTTGAAGCATTTCGATATCGATTGCTAAATGCATATATACAAGAAAATCGACTTTATACCTAAATATAAGAATACGGAATTCTTCCAAATGTACTGTCGTTATGCTGCCATGGCTTTATATGAACTTCAACATGTTAAAGAGGGTTAATAAACTTAAATATGTTAAACTAATGATTTGAAGCATTTCGATATCGATTGCTAAATGCGTATATACAACAAAATCGACATTATACCTAAATATACGAATACGGAATTCTTCCAAATGTACTGTCGTTATGCTGCCATGGCTTTATATCAACTTCAATATGTTAAAGAAGGTTAATTAACTTAAGTATGTTAAACTTATGATTTGAAGCATTTCGATATCGATTGCTAAGTGTATATATACAACATAATAGACTTTATACCAAATATAAGATTACGGAATTCTTTCAAAATGCTCTGCCGTTATACTGTTATGGCTTTATGTAAACTTCAGTAAGATAAAGAAGGTTATTTAGCTTAAATATGTTAAACTAATGATTTGAAGCATTTCGATATCGATTACTTAATGCATATATACAAGAAAATCGACTTCATACCTAAATATAAGATTACGGAATTCTTCCAAATGCTGTGCCGTTATACCGTTATGGCTTTATGTAAACTTCGATAAGATAAAGAAGGTTTATTAAATTAAATATGTTAAACCAGTTATTTGAAGCATTTCGATATCGATTGCTAAATGCATATATACAAGAAAATCGACTTTATACCTAAATATAAGATTACGGAATTCTTCCAAATGTACTGTCATTATGCCGCCATTGCTTTATAACACCTTAGATACGTTAAAGAAGGTTAATTAACTAAAATGTGTTATACTAATGATTTGAAGCATTTCGATATCGATTGCTAAATGTGTATATACAACAAAATCGACTTCTTACCTAAATATAAGATTACGGAATCCTTCCAAATGCACTGCCGTTATACCGTTATGGCTTTATGTAAACTTCAGTAAGATAAGGAAAGTAAATTAACTTAAATATGTTAAACTAATGATTTGAAGCATTTCGATATCGATTGCTAAATGTGTATATACAAGAATATCGACTTTATACCTAAATATAAGATTACGGAATTCTTCTACATGCACTGCCGTTATGCCGCCATGGATTTATGCCAACTTCAGTTCGTTTAAGAAGCTTTGTTAGCGTAAATATGTTAAACTAATGATTTGAAGCATTTCGATATCGATTGCTTAATGCATATATACAAGAAAATCGACTTTATACCTAAATATAAGATTACGAAATTCTTTCAAATGCTCTGCCGTTATACCGTTATGGCTTTATGTTAACTTCAATTCGTTAAAGAAGTTTAATTAACTTAAATATGTTAAACTAATGATTTGAAGCATTTCGATATCGATTGCTTAATGCATATATACAAGAAAATCGGCTTTATACCTAAATATAACATTACGAAATTCTTCCAAATGATCTGCCGTTATACCGTTATGGCCTTGTGTAAACTTCAGTAAGATAAAGAAGGTTAATTAACTTAAATGTGTTAAACTAATGATTTGAAGCATTTCGATATCGATTGCTTAATGCATATATACAAGAAAATCGACTTTATACCTAAATATAAGATTACGGAATTCTTCAAATGCTCTGCCGTTATACCGTTATGGCTTTATGTTAACTTCAATTCGTTTAAAGAAGTTTAATTAACTTAAATATGTTAAACTAATGATTTGAAGCATTTCGATATCGATTGCTTAATGCATATATACAAGAAAATCGACTTTATACCTAAATATAAGATTACGAAATTCTTCCAAATGCTCTGCCGTTATACCGTTATGGCTTTATGTTAACTTCAATTCGTTAAAGAAGTTTAATTAACTTAAATATGTTAAACTAATGATTTGAAGCATTTCGATATCGATTGCTTAATGCATATATACAAGAAAATCGACTTTATACCTAAATATAACATTACGAAATTCTTCCATATGATCTGCCGTTATACCGTTATGGCCTTATGTAAACTTCAGTAAGATAAAGAAGGTTAATTAGCTTAAATATGTTAAACTAATGATTTGAAGCATTTCGAAATCAATTGCCTAATGCATATATACAAGAAAATCGACTTTATACCTAAATATAAGATTACGGAATTCTTCCAAATGTACCGCCGTTATGCTGCCATGGCTTTATATCAACTTCAATATGTTAAAGAAGGTTAATTAACTTTAATATGTTAAACTAATGATTTGAAGCATTTTGATATCGATTGCCAAATGCGTATATACAAGAAAATCGACTTTATACCTAACTATAAGATAACGGAATTCTTCTTAATGCACTGCTGTTATGCCGCCATGGCTTTATGTTACCTTCAGTGCGTTAAAGAAGCTTTATTAACTTAAAAATGTTAAACTAATGATTTCAAACGTTTCAATATCGATTGCTAAATGTGTATATACAAGAAAATCGAATTTATACCTAAATATAAGATAACGGAATTCTTCTAAATGTACTGTCGTTATGCCGTTATGGCTTTATGTCAACTTCAGTTCGTTAAAGAAGTTTTATTAACTTAGTAATGTTATACCAGTTATTTGAAGCATTTCGAAATCGATTGCTTAATGCATATATACAAGAAAATCGACTTTATACCTAAATATAAGATTACGGAATTCTTCCAAATGTACTGTCGTTTTGCTGCCATGGCTTTATATCAACTTCAATATGTTAAAGAAGGTTAATTAACTTAAATATGTTAAACTAATGATTTGAAGCATTTCGATATCGATTGCTAATTGTGTATGTACAACAAAATCGACTTTATACCAAATATGAGATTACGGAATTCTTCCAAATGCTCTGCCGTTATACTGTTATGGCCTTTTGTAAACTTCAGTAAGATAAAGGAGGTTATTTAGCTTAAATTTGTTAAACTAATGCTATGAAGCATATCGATATCGATTGCTTAATGCATATATACAAGAAAATCGACTTTATACCTAAATATAAGATTACGGAATTCTTCCAAATGCTGTGCCGTTATACCGTTATGGCTTTATGTAAACTTTAATAAGATAAAGAAGGTTAATTAACTTAAATATGTTAAACTAATGATTTGATGCATTTCGAAATCGATTGCTTAATGCATATATACAAGAAAATCGACTTTATACCTAAATATAAGATTACGGAATTCTTCCAAATGTACTGTCGTTATGCTGCCATGGCTTTATGTGAACTTCAGTAAGATAAGGAAAGTAAATTAACTTAAATATGTTAAACTAATGATTTGAAGCATTTCGATATCGATTGCTAAATGAGTATATACAAGAAAATCGACTTTATACCTAAATATAAGATTACGGAATTCTTCCAAATGCACTGCCGTTATACCGTTAAGGCTTTATGTAACCTTCAGTAAGATAAAGAAGGTTAATTAGCTTAAATATGTTAAACTAATGATTTGAAGCATTTCGAAATCGATTGCTTAATGCATATATACAAGAAATTCGACTTTATACCTAAATATAAGATTACGGAATTCTTCCAAATGCCCTGCCGTTATACCGTTATGGCTTTATGTAAACTTCAATAAGATAAAGAAGGTTAATTAACATAAATATGTTAAACTAATGATTTGAAGCATTTCGAAATCGATTGCTTAATGCATATATACAAGAAAATCGACTTTATACCTAAATATAAGATTACGGAATTCTTCCAAATGCACTGCCGTTATACCATTAAGGCTTTATGTAACCTTCAGTAAGATAAAGAAGGTTAATTAGCTTAAATATGTTAAACTAATGATTTGAAGCATTTCGATATCGATTGCTAAATGCATATATACAAGGAAATCGACTTTATACATAAATATATAATGCCATTGCTTTATATCACCTTCGATACGTTAAAGAAGGTTAATTAACTTAAATATGTTAAACTAATATTTTGAAGCATTTCGATATCGATTGCTAAATGTGTATATACAAGAAAATCGACTTTATACCTAAATATAAGATAACAAAGTTCCTCTAAATGTACTGTCGTTATGCCGTTATGGCTTTATGTCAACTTCAGTTCGTTAAAGAAGTTTTATTAACTTAGTAATGTTATACCAGTTATTTTAAGCATTTCGATATCGATTGCTAAATGCATATATACAAAAAAATCGAATTTATACCTAAATACAAGATTACGGAATTCTTCCAAATGCACTGCCGTTATGCCACCATGGCTTTATATCACCTTCAATACGTTAAAGAAGCTTTATTAACTTAAATATGTTAAGCTAATGATTTGAAGCATTTTGATATCGATTGCTAAATGAGTATATACAAGAAAATCGACTTTATACCTAAATATAAGATTACGGAATTCTTCCAAATGCACTGCCGTTATACCGTTAAGGCTTTATGTAACCTTCAGTAAGATAAAGAAGGTTAATTAGCTTAAATATGTTAAACTAATGATTTGAAGCATTTCGATATCGATTGCAAAATGTGTATATTTAAGAAAATCGACTTTATACCTAAATATAACATTACGGAATTCTTCTAAATGCACTGCCGTTATGCCGTTAAGGCTTTTGTAGACTTCAGTAAGATAAAGAGGGTTAATTAACTTAAATATGTTAAACTAATGATTTGAAGCATTTTGATATCGATTGCCAAATGCGTATATACAAGAAAATCGACTTTATACCTAACTATAAGATAACGGAATTCTTCTAAATGCACTGCTGTTATGCCGCCATGGCTTTATGTTACCTTCAGTGCGTTAGAGAAGCTTTATTAACTTAAAAATGTTAAACTAATGATTTCAAGCGTTTCAATATCGATTGCTAAATGTGTATATACAAGAAAATCGAATTTATACCTAAATATAAGATAACGGAATTCTTCTAAATGTACTGTCGTTATGCCGTTATGGCTTTATGTCAACTTCAGTTCGTTAAAGAAGTTTTATTAACTTAGTAATGTTATACCAGTTATTTGAAGCATTTCGAAATCGATTGCTTAATGCATATATACAAGAAAATCGACTTTATACCTAAATATAAGATTACGGAATTCTTCCAAATGTACTGTCGTTTTGCTGCCATGGCTTTATATCAACTTCAATATGTTAAAGAAGGTTAATTAACTTAAATATGTTAAACTAATGATTTGAAGCATTTCGATATCGATTGCTAATTGTGTATGTACAACAAAATCGACTTTATACCAAATATGAGATTACGGAATTCTTCCAAATGCTCTGCCGTTATACTGTTATGGCCTTTTGTAAACTTCAGTAAGATAAAGGAGGTTATTTAGCTTAAATTTGTTAAACTAATGCTATGAAGCATTTCGATATCGATTGCTTAATGCATATATACAAGAAAATCGACTTTATACCTAAATATAAGATTACGGAATTCTTCCAAATGCTGTGCCGTTATACCGTTATGGCTTTATGTAAACTTCAATAAGATAAAGAAGGTTAATTAACTTAAATATGTTAAACTAATGATTTGATGCATTTCGAAATCGATTGCTTAATGCATATATACAAGAAAATCGACTTTATACCTAAATATAAGATTACGGAATTCTTCCAAATGTACTGTCGTCATGCTGCCATGGCTTTATGTGAACTTCAGTAAGATAAGGAAAGTAAATTAACATAAATATGTTAAATTAATGATTTGATGCATTTCGAAATCGATTGCCTAATGCATATATACAAGAAAATCGACTTTATACCTAAATATAAGATTACGGAATTCTTCCAAATGTACTGTCGTTATGCTGCCATGGCTTTATGTGAACTTCAGTAAGATAAGGAAAGTAAATTAACTTAAATATGTTAAACTAATGATTTGATGCATTTCGATATCGATTGCTTAATGCATATATACAAGAAAATCGACTTCTTACCTAAATATATGATTACGGAATTCTTCCAAATGCACTGCCGGTTTACCGTTATGGCTTTATGTAAACTTCAGTAAGATAAGGAAAGTAAATTAACTTAAATATGTTAAACTAATGATTTGAAGCATTTCGATATCGATTGCTAAATGAGTATATACAAGAAAATCGACTTTATACCTAAATATAAGATTACGGAATTCTTCCAAATGCACTGCCGTTATACCGTTAAGGCTTTATGTAACCTTCAGTAAGATAAAGAAGGTTAATTAGCTTAAATATGTTAAACTAATGATTTGAAGCATTTCGTTATCGATTGCTAAATGCGTATTTACAAGAAGATCGACTTTATACATAAATATATGATAACGGAATTCTTCTAAATGCACTGCCGTTGTACCCTTATGGCTTTATGTAAACTTCAGTAAGACAAAGAAGGTTAATTAGCTTAAATATGTTAAACTAATGATTTGAAGCATTTCGATATCAATTGCAAAATGTGTATATTTAAGAAAATCGACTTTATACCTAAATATAAGATTACGGAATTCTTCTAAATGCACTGCCGTTATGCCGTTAAGGCTTTTGTAGACTTCAGTAAGATAAAGAGGGTTAATTAACTTAAATAAGTTAAACTAATGATTTGAAGCATTTCGATATCGATTGCCAAATGCGTATATACAAGAAAATCGACTTTATACCTAAATATAAGATAACGGAATTCTTCTAAATGCACTGCCGTTATGCCGCCATGGCTTTATGTTAACTTCAGTGCGTTAAAGAAGCTTTATTAACTTAAATATGTTAAACTTATGATTTGAAGCATTTCAATATCGATTGCTAAATGTGTATATACAAGAAAATCGACTTTATACCTAAATATAAGATAACGGAATTCTTCTAAATGTACTGTCGTTATGCCGTTATGGCTTTATGTCAACTTCAGTTCGTTAAAGAAGTTTTATTAACTTAGAAATGTTATACCAGTTATTTGAAACATTTCGAAATCGATTGCTTAATGCATATATACAAGAAAATCGACTTTATACCTAAATATAAGATTACGGAATTCTTCCAAATGTACTGTCGTTTTGCTGCCATGGCTTTATATCAACTTCAATATGTTAAAAAAGGCTAATTAACTTAAATATGTTAAACTAATGATTTGAAGCATTTCGATATCGATTGCTAAGTGTGTATATACAACAAAATCGACTGTATACCAAATAAAAGATTACGGAATTCTTCCAAATGCTCTGCCGTTATACCGTTATGGCTTTATGTAAACTTCAACAAGATAAAGAAGGTTAATTAACTTAAATATGTTAAACTAATGATTTGATGCATTTCGAAATCGATTGCTTAATGCATATATACAAGAAATTCGACTTTATACCTAAATATAAGATTACGGAATTCTTCAAAATGCCCTGCCGTTATACCGTTATGGCTTTATGTAAACTTCAATAAGATAAAGAAGGTTAATTAACATAAATATGTTAAACTAATGATTTGAAGCATTTCGAAATCGATTGCTTAATGCATATATACAAGAAAATCGACTTTATACCAAAATATAAGATTACGGAATTCTTCCAAATGCACTGCCGTTATACCACTAAGGCTTTATGTAACCTTCAGTAAGATAAAGAAGGTTAATTAGCTTAAATATGTTAAACAAATGATTTGAAGCATTTCGATATCGATTGCTAAATGCATATATACAAGGAAATCGACTTTATACATAAATATATGATAACGGAATTCTTCTAAATGCACTGCCGTTGTAACCCTTATGTCTTTATGTAAACTTCAGTAAGACAAAGAAGGTTAATTAGCTTAAATATGTTAAACTAATGATTTGAGGCATTTCGATATCGATTGCCAAATGTGTATATTTAAGAAAATCGACTTTATACCTAAATATAACATTACGGAATTCTTCTAAATGCACTGCCGTTATGACGTTAAGGCTTTTGTAGACTTCAGTAAGATAAAGAGGGTTAATTAACTTAAATATGTTAAACTAATGATTTGAAGCATTTTGATATCGATTGCCAAATGCGTATATACAAGAAAATCGACTTTATACCTAACTATAAGATAACGGAATTCTTCTAAATGCACTGCTGTTATGCCGCCATGGCTTTATGTTACCTTCAGTGCGTTAGAGAAGCTTATTAACTTAAAAATGTTAAACTAATGATTTCAAGCGTTTCAATATCGATTGCTAAATGTGTATATACAAGAAAATCGAATTTATACCTAAATATAAGATTACGGAATTCTTCCAAATGTACTGTCGTTTTGCTGCCATGGCTTTATATCAACTTCAATATGTTAAAGAAGGTTAATTAACTTAAATATGTTAAACTAATGATTTGAAGCATTTCGATATCGATTGCTAATTGTGTATGTACAACAAAATCGACTTTATACCAAATATGAGATTACGGAATTCTTCCAAATGCTCTGCCGTTATACTGTTATGGCCTTTTGTAAACTTCAGTAAGATAAAGGAGGTTATTTAGCTTAAATTTGTTAAACTAATGCTATGAAGCATTTCGATATCGATTGCTTAATGCATATATACAAGAAAATCGACTTTATACCTAAATATAAGATTACGGAATTCTTCCAAATGCCCTGTCGTTATACCGTTATGGCTTTATGTAAACTTCAATAAGATAAAGAAGGTTAATTAACATAAATATGTTAAACTAATGATTTGAAGCATTTCGACATCGATTGCTAAATGAGTATATACAAGAAAATCGACTTTATACCTAAATATAAGATTACGGAATTCTTCCAAATGCACTGCCGTTATACCGTTAAGGCTTTATGTAAACTTCAGTAAGATAAAGAAGGTTAATTAGCTTAAATATGTTTAATTAATGATTTGACGCATTTCGATATCGATTGCTAAATTCGTATATACAACAAAATCGACTTTATACCTAAATATAAGATTACGGAATTCTTCTAAATGCACTGCCGTTATGCCGACATGGATTTATGCCTACTTCAGTTCGTTAAAAAGCTTTATTAGCTTTAATATGTTAAATTAATGATTTGAAGCATTTCGATATCGACTGCTTAATGCATATATACAAGAAAATCGACTTTATACCTAAATATAAGATTACGAAATTCTTCCAAATGTACTGTCGTTATACCGTTATGGCCTTATGTAAACTTCAGTAAGATAATGAAGGTTAATTTGCTTAAATATGTTAAACTAATGATTTGAAGCATTTCGAAATCGATTGCTTAATGCATATGTACAAGAAAATCGACTTTATACCTAAATATAAGATAACAAAATTCTTCCAAATGCTCTGCCGTTATACCGTTATGACTTTATGTAAACTTCAGTAAGATAAAGAAAGTTAATTAGCTTAAATATGTTAAACTAATGATTTGAAGCATTTCGAAATCGATTGCTTAATGCATATATACAAGAAAATCGACTTCATACCTAAATATAAGATTACGGAGTTCTTCCAAATGTACTGTCGTTATGCCGCCATTGCTTTATATCACCTTCGATACTTTAAAGAAGGTTAATTAACTTAAATATGTTAAACTTATGATTTGAAGAATTTCGATATCGATTGCAAAGTGCGTACATACAACAAAATCGACTTTATACCTAAATATAAGATTACGGAATTCTTCTACATACACTGCCGTTATGCCGCCATGGCTTCATATAACCTTCAATACGTTAAAGAAGGTTACTTAACTTAAATATGTTAAACTAATGATTTGAAGCATTTCGATATCGATTGCTAAAAGAGTATATACAAGAAAATCGACTTTATACCTAAATATAAGATTACGGAATTCTTCCAAATGCACTGCTGTTATACCGTTAAGGCTTTATGTAAACTTCAGTAAGATAAAGAAGGTTAATTAGCTTAAATATGTTAAACTATTGAGTTGAAGCATCTCGATATCGATATACAAGGAAATCGACTTTATACATAAATATATGATAACGGAAATCTTCTAAATGCACTGCCGTTGTACCCTTATGGCTTTATGTAAACTTCAGTAAGACAAAGAAGATTAATTAGCTTAAATATGTTAAACTAATGATTTGAGGCATTTCGATATCGATTGCAAAATGTGTATATTTAAGAAAATCGACTTTATACCTAAATATAAGATTACGGAATTCTTCTAAATGCACTGCCATTATTCCGTTAAGGCTTTTGTAGACTTCAGTAAGATAATGAGGGTTAATTAACTTAAATATGTTAAACTAATGATTTGAAGCATTTCGATATCGATTGCCAAATGCGTATATACAAGAAAATCGACTTTATACCTAAATATAAGATAACGGAATTCTTCAAAATGCACTGCCGTTATGCCGCCATGGCTTTATGTTAACTTCAGAGCGTTAAAGAAGCTTTATTAACTTAAATTTGTTAAACTAATGATTTGAAGCGTTTCAGTATCGGTTGCTAAATGTGTATATATAAGAAAATCGACTTTATACCTAAATATAAGATAACAGAATTCTTCTAAATGTACTGTCGTTTTGCTGCCATGGCTTTATATCAACTTCAATATGTTAAAGAAGGTTAATTAACTTAAATATGTTAAACTAATGATTTGAAGCATTTCGATATCGATTGCTAAGTGTGTATATACAACAAAATCGACGTTATACCAAATATAAGATTACGGAATTTTTCCAAATGCTCTGCCGTTATACTGTTATGGCCTTATGTAAACTTCAGTAAGATAAAGAAGGTTATTTAGCTTAAATTTGTTAAACTTATGATTTGAAGCATTTCGATATCGATTGCTTAATGCATATATACAAGAAAATCGACTTTATACCTAAATATAAGATTACGGAATTCTTCCAAATGCACTGCCGTTATACCGTTATGGCTTTATGTAAACTTCAATAAGATAAAGAAGGTTATTTAGCTTAAATTTGTTAAACTAATGGTACGAAGCATTTCGATATCGATTGCTTAATGCACATATACAAGAAAATCGACTTTATACCTAAATAAAAGATTACGGAATTCTTCCAAATGCACTGCCGTTATACCGTTAAGGCTTTATGTAAACTTCGGTAAGATAAAGAAGGTTAATTAGCTTAAATATGTTAAATTAATGATTTGAAGCATTTCGATATCGATTGCCAAATGCGTATATACAACAAAATCGACTTTATACCTAAATATAAGATTACGGAATTCTTCTAAATGCACTGCCGTTCTGCCGCCATGGATTTATGCCAACTTCAGTTCGTTAAAGAAGTTTTATTAACTTAGTAATGTTATACCAGTTATTTTAAGCATTTCGATATCGATTGCTAAATGCATATATACAAAAAAATCGAATTTATACCTAAATACAAGATTACGGAATTCTTCCAAATGTACTGTCGTTATGCTGCCATGGCTTTATATGAACTTCAATATGTTAAAGAGGGTTAATTAACTTAAATATGTTAAACTAATGATTTGAAGCATTTCGATATCGATTGCTAAATGCGTATATAGAAGAAAATCGACTTTATACCTAAATATAAGATTACGGAATTCTTCCAAATGTACTGTCGTTATGCTGCCATGGCTTTGTATCAACATCAATATGTTAAAGAAGGTAAATTAAATTAAATATGTTAAACTAATGAAGTGCGTATATACAACAAAATCGACTTTATACCTAAATATAAGGTTACGGAATTCTTCTACATGCACTGCCGTTATGCCGCCATGGCTTCATATAACCTTCAATTCGTTAAAGAAGGTTACTTAACTTAAATATGTTAAACTTATGATTTGAAGCATTTCGATATCGATTGCTAAATGTATATGTACAACAAAATCGACTTTATACCTATATATAAGAATACGGAATTCTTCCAAATGCACTGCCGTTATACCGTTATGGCATTATGTAAACTTCAGTAAGATAAAGTAGGTTAATTAGCTTAAATATGTTAAACTAATGATTTGAAGCATTTCGATATCGATTGCTAAATGCGTATATACAAGAAACTCGAATTTATACATAAATATAAGATTACGGAATTCTTCCAAATGCACTGCCGTTATACCGTTAAGGCCTTATGTAAACTTCAGTAAGATAAAGAAGGCTAATTAGCTTAAATATGTTAAATTAATGATTTGAAGCATTTTGATATCGATTGCTAAATGTGTATGTACAAGAAAATCGACTTTATACATAAATATATGATAACGGAATTCTTCTAAATGCACTGCCGTTATACCCTTATGGCTTTATATAAACTTCAGTAAGATAAAGAAGGTTAAATAACTTAAATATGTTAAACTAATGATTTGAAGCATTTCGATATCGATTGCTAAATGCGTATATAGAAGAAAATCGACTTTATACCTAAATATAAGATTACGAAATTCTTCCAAATGCACTGCCGTTATACCGTTAAGGCCTTATGTAAACTTCAGTATGATAAAGAAAGTTAATTTGCTTAAATATGTTAAACTAATGATTTGAAGCATTTCGAAATCGATTGCTTAATGCATATATACAAGAAAATCGACTTTATACCTAAATATAAGATTACGGAATTCTTCCAAATGTACTGTCGTTATGCCGCCATTGCTTTATATCACCTTCGATACGTTAAAGAAGGTTAACTAATTTAAATATGTTAAACCACTTATTTGAAGCATTTCGATATCGATTGCAAAGTGCGTATATACAACAAAATCGACTTTATACCTAAATATAAGATTACGGAATTCTTCTACATACACTGCCGTTATGCCGCCATGGCTTCATATCACCTTCAATACGTTAAAGAAGGTTACTTAACTTAAATATGTTAAACTAATGATTTGAAGCATTTCGATATCGATTGCTAAATGCGTATATAGAAGAAAATCGACTTTATACCTAAATATAAGATTACGGAATTCTTCCAAATGTGCTGTCGTTATGCTGCCATGGCTTTATATCAACTTCAATATGTTAAAGAAGGTTAAATAACTTAAATATGTTAAACTAATGATTTGAAGCATTTCGATATCGATTGCTAAAAGAGTATATACAAGAAAATCGACTTTATACATAAATATATGATAACGGAATTCTTCTAAATGCACCGCCGTTATACCTTTATGGCTTTATATAAACTTCGGTAAGATAAAGAAGGTTAAATAACTTAAATATGTTAAACTAATGATTTGAAGCATTTCGAAATCGATTGCTAAATGAGTTTGTACAAGAAAATCGACTTTATACCTAAATATAAGATTACGGAGTTCTTCCAAATGTACTGTCGTTATGCCGCCATTGCTTTATATCACCTTCGATACGTTAAAGAAGGTTAATTAATTTAAATATGTTAAACTAATGATTTGAAGAATTTCGATATCGATTGCAAAGTGCGTATATACAGGGTAGGCCATTTAAAGTTGACCCATCTGGCAACGCTGTAACGTGCGTTTCGCAAAAAAAATAAAGTGAAAAGTGCTCCAGTTAAGAACACAATTAAGTCTTTATACGCAAAATTTGTGAACACCGGTAATCTCAGTAATGCCAGTCATGCATCTAGACAACGCACAAGACGTTCTGATGAAAATATCGAAGCTGTACGAGCCAGTATTGAGGAGACTCCATCGACATCGAGTTATCGCCGCTCTCAGGAATTAGGCATCTCTCGCACCACTCTCCGACGCATAATTCATAAAGATTTGAAGATGTTTCCATATAAAATTCAAATGGCACAAAAACTAAACCCAGCTGATTATCCGCGACGCCTTAATTTTGGCAAATGGGCCATCGAAATGGCTGAAAACGAACTTGACTTTTGGCGAAAACTCATCATGTCAGACGAGGCACATTTCTCGTTGAATGGAGGCGTAAACAAGCAAAATTGCCGATTTTATGCCACCGAAAATCCTCAATTAATTGAAGAACAGCCTCTTTACGACCAAAAAGTAACAGTTTGGTGCGGTGTTTGCGCGAATATGATCATCGGACCGTATTTTTTCGAAGACGATGATGGAGCCACGACAACAGTCAATGGTGAGCGTTATCGAGCCATGATAACGGATTTTGTGATACCCATTATTCGCGAAAATGACATGGATAACTTCTGGTTTCAACAGGACGGGGCTACATGCCATACAGCTCGACCAACAATCAATTTATTGCGACCATTTTTCCCCGGGCGATTGATATCGAAAAATGGTGATGTTGACTGGCCACCGAGATCACCAGATTTGACGCCACCAGACTTTTTTTTGTGGGGTTATTTGAAATCCAAGGTATACGCTAATAAGCCAAAGACCTTAGCTCAACTGAAAGCCAACATTCGACGTGAAACAGCCGCCATATCATCCGAAACATTTGGGCCCAAAATCATGGAAAATGTCGAAAAAAGAGTGCATTTAGCTGTCAAAGCTAAAGGTGCCCATTTACGCGATCTAATTTTTAAATATTAGCTGAAACAAATACCCTTGGACCAAAATAAATTACTTTTGAAATGAACAAAAAACATTGTTTTCTTTTGTTCTTTTTTTTAGAAACAAATGGGTCAACTTTAAATGGCCTACCCTGTATCAACTTCAATATGTTAAAGAAGGTTAATTAACTTAAATATGTTAAACTAATGATTTGAAGCATATCGATATCTATTAATTAGCTTAAATATGCTAAACTAATAATTTGAAGCATTTCGATATCTATTGCTAAATGCATATATACAAGAAAATCGACTTTATACCTAAATATAAGATTACGGAATTCTTCTACATGCACTGCCGTTATGCCGAAATGGTTTTGTGCCAACTTCAGTTCGTTAAAGAAGCTTTATTAACTTAAATATGTTAAACTAATGATTTGAAGCATTTCGATATCGATTGCTAAATGAGTATGTACAAGAAAATCGACTTCTTACCTAAATATAAGATTACGGAATTCTTCCAAATGCACTACCGTTATACCGTTATGGCTTTATGTAAACTTCAGTGAGATAAAGATGGTTAATTTACTTAAATATGTTAAACTAATGATTTGCAGCATTTCGATATCGATTGCTAAATGTGTATATGCAACAAAATCGACTTTATACCGAAATATAAGATTACTGAATTCATCCCAATTCACCACCGTTATGGCTTTATGTGACCTTCAGTAAGATAAAGAAGGTTAATTAACTTAAATATGTTAAACTAATGATTTGAAGCATTTCGATATCGATTGCTAAATTAGCATATACAAGAAAATCGACTTTATACCTAAATATAAGATTACGTGGTTCTTCTAAATGTACTGTCGTTATGCTGCCATGGCTTTATATCAACTTCAATATGTTAAAGAAGGTTAATTAACTTAAGTATTTTAAACTAATGATTGACAGCAAAATCGACTTTATACCTAAATATAAGATTACGGAATTCTTCCAAATGCACTGCCGTTATACCTTTAAGGCTTTATGTAAACTTCAGTAAGATAAAGAAGGTTAATTAGCTTAAATATGTTAAACTAATGATTTGAAGCAATTCAATATCGATTGCTAAATGTGTACGTACAACAAAATCGACTTTATACCTAAATATAAGAAATACGGAATTCTTCTACATGCACTGCCGTTATGCCGCCATGGCTTTATGTTAACTTCAGTTTGTTAAAGAAGGTTTATTAACTTGAATATGTTAAACTAATGATTTGAAGCATTTCGAAATCGATAGCTAAATGTGTATATACAAGAGAATGAATTTATGCTTAAATATAAGATTACGTAGTTCTTCTAAATGCACTGCAGTTATACCGTTAAGGATTTATGAAAACTTCAGCAAAATAAAGTAGGCTTATTAACTTAAATATGTTAAACCAGTTGTTTGAAGCATTTCGATATCGATTGCTAAATGTGTATATACAACAAAATCTGCTTTATACCTAATATATAAGATTACGGAATTCTTCTAAATTCACTGCCGTTATGCCGCCATGGCTTAAGCAAACTTCAGTTTGTTAAAGAAGGTTAATTAACTTAAACATGTTAAACTAATGATTTGAAGCATTTCGTTCTCGATTGCTAAATGTGTATATACAACAAAATCGACTTCTTACCTAAATATAAGATTACGGAATTCTTCCAAATGCACTGCCGTTATACCGTTATGGCTTTATGTAAACTTCAGTAAGATAAATAATACTAGTTAGCTTAAATATGTTAAACTAATGATTTGAAGCATTTCGATATCGATTGCATAATGTGTATATACAAGAAAATCGATTTTATACCTAAATATATGATAACGGAATTCTTCTACATGCACTGGCGTTATGCCGTTATGGCTTTATGTTAACTTCTGTTCGTTAAAGAAGGTTTAATAACTTAAATATGTTAAACCAGTTATTTGAAGCATTTCGATATCGATTGCTAAATGCATATATACATAAAATCGACTTTTTACCTAAATACAAGATTACGGAATTCTTCCAAGTGTACTGTCGTTATGCCGCCATGGCTTTATATCACCTTCAATACGTTAAAGAAGGTTAATTAACTTAAATATGTTAAACTAATGATTTAAAGCATTTCGATATCGATTGGTAAATGAGTATATACAAGCAAATCGACTTTATACCTAAATATAAGATTACGTAGTTCTCCTAAATGTACTGTCGTTTTGCTACCATGGCTTTATATCAACTTCAATATGTTAAAGAAGGTTAATTAACTTAAATATGTTAAACTAATGATTTGAAGCATATCGATATCGATTGCTAAATGTGTATATACAAGAAAATCGACTTTATACCTAAATATAAGATTACGGAATTCTTCTACATGCACTGCCGTTATACCGCCATGGATTTATGCCAACTTCAGTTCGTTAAAGAAGCTTTATTAACTTAAATATGTTTAACTAATGATTTGAAGCATTTCGATATCGATAGCTAAATGCGTATATACAACAAAATCGTTTCTATACCTAAATATAAGATTACGGGATTCTTCTAAATGCACTGCCGTTATGCCGCCATGGCTTTATGTTAACTTCAGTGCGTTAAAGAAGCTTTATTATCTCCAATATGTTAAACTATTGATTTGAAGCATTTCGATATCGATTGCTAAATGTGTATAAAACAAAAAATCGACTTTATACCTAAATATAAGCTCACGGAATTCTTCTAAATGCACTGCCGTTATGCCGCCATGGCTTTATATCACCTTCAATACGTTAAAGGCGGTTTATTAACTCAAATATGTTAAACTAATGATTTGAAGCATTTCGATATCGATTGCTAAATGTGTATATACAACAAAATCGACTTCTTTCCTAAATATAAGATTACGGAATTCTTCCAAATGCACTGCCGTTATACCGTTATGGCTTTATGTAAACTTCAGTAAGATAAAGAAAGTTAATTGACTTAAATATGTTAAACTAATGATTTGAAGCATTTCGATATCGATTGCTAAATGAGTAAGTACAAGAAAATCGACTTTATACCTAAATATAAGATTACCTAGCTTTTCTAAATGCCCTGCCGTTATGCCATTAAGGCTTTTGTGGACTTCAGTAAGATAAAGAGGGTTAATTAACTTAAATATATTAAACTAATGATAGGAGGATGGAGTCATGTGTAGAAGTTCACGCAAGTGAGGAAAGTTCTCTGATCGCCATTCACTTGGGAGTGGCCAGAAACGATTCTTTTACATATGACTCAAGCAGCTCACGACTTCCGGTCTTTGACTAAGTATCCTCTGGGTAGCCTAAGAACATCCGTTTGAAGGCGAGCTAAAGTGAGAATGCGAAACATTCCCTACTTAGGGTTGTGCGCTGGGTTTGGGACCCGCCACGTAAAAAAAACACCCCCAATGAAAACCAACAATCAGCCTCGGATGAGAGCCCCCCTTTTGATGACGACCATGGCAAACGAAACAAGGACTATGATTTGAGGGCATGCACCTGGAATGTCCGGTCCCTTAATTGGGAAGGTGCCGCTGCCCAGCTGGTAGATGTCCTCGTAAAGATAAAGGCTGACATCACCGCCGTCCAAGAAATGCGATGGACGGGACAAGGACAGAGACGAGTAGGTCCTTGTGACATTTACTACAGTGGCCATATAAAGGAGCGCAATTTTGGTGTTGGAATTGTGGTGGGAGAGAGACTCCGTCGCCGAGTACTATCATTCACTCCGGAGAATGAACGTCTAGCCACAATCCGCATAAAAGCGAGGTTCTTCAACATATCGCTGATTTGCGCCCACGCCCCGACGGAAGAGAAGGACGATGTGACCAAAGATGCCTTTTATGAGTGCTTGGAGCGCACTTATGAGAGATGCCCCCGCCACGATGTCAAAATCGTGCTTGGCGACTTCAATGCCAGGGTGGGCAAAGAAGGTGTCTTTGGCACTACGGTCGGTAAATTCAGCCTCCACGAGGAAACATCCCCAAATGGGCTGAGACTGATCGACTTCGCCGGGGCCCGAAATATGGTTATCTGTAGTACTAGATTCCAGCATAAGAAGATACATCAAGCTACCTGGCTGTCTCCGGATCGAAAAACTACCAACCAGATCGATCATGTTGTGATAGACGGAAGACACGTCTCCAGTGGTTTAGATGTGCGTGCGCTCCGAGGTCCTAACATCGACTCGGACCACTATATTGTTGCAGCCAAAATTCGCACCCGCCTCTGTGCAGCAAAAAACGCACGCCAACAAACACAAGGATGGTTCGACGTCGAGAAGCTGCAATCACAACAGACAGCCGAAAATTTTTCTACTCGGCTTGCACTCCTGCTCTCTGAGAGCACTGGTCAACAACTCGGTATAAGGGAACTGTGGGACGGCATTTCAAACTCCTTACGTACACCTACAGCCGAAATCATTGGTTTTCGGAAAGTGCAAAGGAACAGCTGGTACGACGAGGAGTGCCGTGTCGCAGCGGAGAGAAAACAGGCTGCCTACCTCGCAACTTTACGATCGACCACAACACGTGCGGGATGGGATAGATACCGAGAGTTGAAGAGGGAAGCGAGACGCATTTGTAGACAGAAAAAGAAAGAGGCGGAAATGCGTGAGTACGAAGAGCTTGATAAGCTGGCCGACAGGGGTAATGCTCGAAAATTCTACGAAAAGATGCGGCGGCTTACAGAAGGTTTCAAGACCGGAGCATACTCTTGTAGAACCCCCCAAGGTGATCTAGCCACCGATGCCCAGAGCATACTTCAATTATGGAGGGAACACTTCTCCAGCCTGCTGAATGGCAGTGAACGCACAACACCAGGAGAAAGCGAACCCGATACCCCAATCGATGACGATGGAGCAGATGTTCCATTGCCCGACCATGATGAAGTTCGAATAGCAATTGCCCGCCTGAAAAACAACAAAGCGGCAGGGGCCGACGGATTGCCGGCCGAGCTATTCAAACACGGCGGCGAAGAGCTGCTAAGGTGCATGCATCAACTTCTTTGCAAAATATGGTCGGACGAAAGTATGCCCAACGATTGGAATTTAAGTGTGCTATGCCCAATCCATAAAAAAAGGAGACCCTACAATCTGCGCCAACTACCGTGGGATTAGCCTCCTCAAAATCGCATATAAGGTTCTGTCGAGCGTATTGCGTGAAAGATTAAAGCCCACCGTCAACAAACTGATTGGACCTTATCAGTGTGGCTTTAGACCTGGTAAATCAACAACCGACCAGATATTCACGATGCGCCAAATCTTGGAAAAGACCCGTGAAAGGAGAATGGACACACACCACCTCTTCGTCGATTTCAAAGCTGCTTTCGACAGCACGAAAAGGAGCTGCCTTTATGCCGCGATGTCTGAATTTGGTATCCCCGCAAAACTAATACGGCTGTGTAAGCTGACGTTGAGCAACACAAAAAGCTCCGTCAGAATCGGGAAGGACCTCTCCGAGCCGTTCGATACCAAACGAAGTTTCAGACAAGGCGATTCCCTATCGTGCGACTTTTTCAACCTGCTTCTGGAGAAAATAGTTCGAGCTGCAGAACTCAACAGAGAAGGTACCATCTTCTATAAGAGTGTACAACTGCTGGCGTATGCCGATGATATTGATATCATCGGCCTCAACACCCGCGCCGTTAGTTCTGCTTTCTCCAGACTGAACAAGGAAGCAACACAAGTGGGTCTGGCAGTGAACGAGGGCAAGACGAAATATCTCTTGTCATCAAACAAACAGTCGTCGCACTCGCGACTTGGCACTCACGTCACTGTTGACAGTCATAACTTTGAAGTTGTAGATAATTTCGTCTATCTTGGAACCAGCGTAAACACCACCAACAATGTCAGCCTAGAAATCCAACGCAGGATAACTCTTGCCAACAGGTGCTACTTCGGACTAAGTAGGCAATTGAGAAGCAAAGTCCTCTCTCGACAAACAAAAACCAAACTCTATAAGTCTCTCATAATTCCCGTCCTGCTATATGGTGCAGAGGCCTGGACGATGACAACAACCGATGAGTCGAACTTAAGAGTTTTCGAGAGAAAGGTTCTGCGAAAGATTTATGGTCCTTTGCGCGTTGGCCACGGCGAATATCGCATTCGATGGAACGATGAGCTGTACGAGATATACGACGACATTGACATAGTTCAGCGAATTAAAAGACAGCGGCTACGCTGGCTAGGTCATGTTGTCCGGATGGATGAAAACACTCCAGCTCTGAAAGTATTCGACGCAGCACCCGCCGCGGGAAGCAGAGGAAGAGGAAGACCTCCACTCCGTTGGAAGGACCAAGTAGAGAAGGACCTGGCCTCGCTTGGAATATCCAATTGGCGCCACGTGGCGAAGCGAAGAAACGACTGGCGCGCTGTTGTCGACTCGGCTATAATCGCGTAAGCGGTGTCAACGCCAGTAAAGAAGAAGAAGAATGATTTGAAGCATTTTGATATCGATTGCTAAATGTGTGTATACAACAAAATCGAGTTTATACCTAAATATAAGATTACGGAATTTTTCTAAAGGCACTGTCGTTATGCCGCCGTGGCTTTATATTATCCTCAATACGTTAAAGAAGGTTACTTAACTTAAATATGTTAAACTAATGATTTGAAGAATTTCGATATCGATTGCAAAGTGCGTATATACAATAAAATCGACTTTATACCTAAATATAAGATTACGGAATTCTCCCAAATGTACTGTCGTTATGCCGCCATTGCTTTATATCAACTTCGATACGTTAAAGAAGGTTAATTAACTTAAATATGTTAAACTAATGATTTGAAGAATTTCGATATCGATTGCAAAGTGCGTATATACAATAAAATCGACTTTATACCTAAATATAAGATAACGGAATTCTTCTATATGCACTGCCGTTATGGCGTTATGTTAAGTTCAGTTCGTTAGAGAAGGTTTATTTACTTAAATATGTTAAACTAATGAGTTGAATCATCTCGATATCGATTGCTTAATGTGCATATACAAAAAAATCGACTTTGTACCTAAATACAAGAGTACGGAATTCTTCCAAATGCACCGAAGTTATGCCGCCATGGCTTTATGTAAACTTCAGTAAGATAAAAAAAAATATAAGATTACGGAATTCTTCTACATGCACTGCCGTTATGCCGCCATGGCTTCGTATCACCTTCAATACGTTAAAGAAGGTTACTTAACTTAAATATGTTAAACTAATGATTTGAAGCATTTCGATATCGATGTCTAAATGTGTATGTACAACAAAATCGACTTTATAGCTAAATATAAGAAATACGGAATTCTTCTACATGCACTGGCGTTATGCCGCCATGGCTTTATGTAAACTTCAGTTCGTTAAAGAAGCTTTATTAACTTAAATATGTTAAACTAAAGATTTGAAGCATTTCGATATCGATAGCTAAATGTGTATATACAAGAACACCGAATGTATGCTTAAGTATAAGATTACGGAATTCTTCTAAATGCACTGCCGTTATGCCGCCATGGCTTTATATCAACTTCAACACGTTAAAGAAAGTTAATTAACTTAAATGTGTTAAAGTAATGATTTGAAGCATTTCGATATCGATTGGTAAATGCGTATATACAACAAAATCGACTTTATACCTAAATATAAGATTACGGAATTCTTCCAAATGCACTGCCGTTATGCCGTTATGGCTTTGTGTTAACTTCAGTTCGTTAAAGAAGTTTTATTAACTTAAATATGTTAAACTAATGATTTGAAGCATTTCGATATCGATTGCTAAATGTGTATATACAAGAAAACCGACTTTATACCTAAATATAAGATTGCGGAATTCTTCCAAATGTACTGTCGTTATGCCGCCAATGCTTTATATCACCTTCTATACGTTAAAGAAGGTTAATTAACTTAAATATGTTAAACTAATGATCTGAAGCATTTCGATATCCTTTGCAAAATGCGTATATACAACACAATCGACTTTATACCTAAATATAAGATTACGGAATTCTTCTAAATGCACTGCCGTTATGCCGCCATGGCTTTATGCCAACTTCAGTTCGTTAAAGAAGATTTATTAACTTAAATATGTTAAACTAAGGATTTGAAGCATTTCGATATCGATTGCTAAATGTGTATATACAAGAATATCGATTTTTACCTAAATATAAGATTACGGAATTCTTCTACATGCACTGCCGTTATGCCGCCATGGATTTATGGCAACTTCAGTTCGTTAAAGAAGCTTTATTAACTTAAATATGTTAAACTAATGATTTGAAGCATTTCGATATCGATTGCTAAATGCGTATATACAACAAAATCTACTTTATACCTAATTATAAGATTACGGGATTCCTCTAAATGCACTGCCGTTATGCCGTCATGGCTTTATGTTAACTTCAGTGCGTTAAAGAAGCTTTATTAACTCAAATATGTTAAACTATTGATTTGAAGCATTTCGATATCGATTGCTAAATGTGCATATATAAGAAAATCGACTTTATACCTAAATATAATTTAACGGAATTCTTCCAAATGCTCTGCCGTTATACCGTTATGGCTTTATGTAAACTTCAGTAAGATAAAGAAGGTTAATTAGCTTATATATGTTAAACTAATGATTTGAAGCATCTCGAAATCGATTGCTTAATGCATACATACAAGAAAATCGACTTTATACCTAAATAACGGGTGATTTTTTAAGAGCTTGATAACTTTTTAAAAAAAAAAAACGCATAAAATTTGCAAAATGTCATCGGTTCTTTATTTGAAACGTTAGATTGGTTCATGACATTTACTTTTTGAAGATAATTTCATTTAAATGTTGACCGCGGCTGCGTCTTAGGTGGTCCATTCGGAAAGTCCAATTTTGGGCAACTTTTTCGAGCATTTCGGCCGGAATAGCCCGAATTTCTTCGGAAATGTTGTCTTCCAAAGCTGGAATAGTTGCTGGCTTATTTCTGTAGACTTTAGACTTGACGTAGCCCCACAAAAAATAGTCTAAAGGCGTTAAATCGCATGATCTTGGTGGCCAACTTACGGGTCCATTTCTTGAGATGAATTGTTGTCCGAAGTTTTCCCTCAAAATGGCCATAGAATCGCGAGCTGTGTGGCATGTAGCGCCATCTTGTTGAAACCACATGTCAACCAAGTTCAGTTCTTCCATTTTTGGCAACAAAAAGTTTGTTAGCATCGAACGATAGCGATCGCCATTCACCGTAACGTTGCGTCCAACAGCATCTTTGAAAAAATACGGTCCAATGATTCCACCAGCGTACAAACCACACCAAACAGTGCATTTTTCGGGATGCATGGGCAGTTCTTGAACGGCTTCTGGTTGCTCTTCACCCCAAATGCGGCAATTTTGCTTATTTACGTAGCCATTCAACCAGAAATGAGCCTCATCGCTCATCGGACACGGACGCGAAACACATTTCGAACCGAACACTGATTTTGGTAATAAAATTCAATGATTTGCAAGCGTTGCTCGTTAGTAAGTCTATTCATGATGAAATGTCAAAGCATACTGAGCATCTTTCTCTTTGACACCATGTCTGACATCCCACGTGATCTGTCAAATACTACTGCATGAAAATCCTAACCTCAAAAAAATCACCCGTTATAAGATTACGGAATTCTTCCAAATGTACTGTCGTTATGCTGCCATGTCTTTATATCAACTTCAGTATGTTAAAGAAGGTTAATTAAGTTAAATATGTTAAACTAATGATTTGAAGCATTTCGATATCGATTGCAAAGTGTGTATATACGACATAATCGATTTTATACCAAATATAAGAATACGGAATTCTTCCAAATGCTCTGCCGTTATACTGTTATGGTTTTATGTAAACTTCAATACGTTAAAGAAGGTTTGTTAACTTAAATATGTTTAACTAATGATTTGAAGCATTTCGATAGCGATTGCTAAATGCGTATATACACGAAAATCGACTTTATACCTAAATATAAGTTTACGGAATTCTTAGAAATGTACTGTCGTTATGCTGCCATGGCTTTATATCAACTTCAATATGTTAAAGAAGTTTCATTAACTTAAATATGTTAAACTAATGATTTGAAGCATTTCGATATCGATTGCTTAATGCATATATACAAGAAAATCGACTTTATACCTAAATATAAGATTACGGAATTCTTCTAAATGCACTGCCGTTATGCCGCCATGGCTTTAGGTTAACTTCAGAGCGTTAAAGAAGCTTTATTAACTTAAATATGTTAAACTAATGATTTGAAGCATTTCAATGCCCAAATACCTAAATATAAGGTTACGGAATTCTTCTAAATGCACTACCGTTATACTGTTATGGCTTTATATAAACTTCAGTAAGATAAAGAAGGTTAATTAACTTAAATATGTTAAACTAATGATTTGAAGCATTTCGAAATCGCTTGCTTAATGCATATATACAAGAAAATCGATTTTATACCTAAATATAAGATTACGGAATTCTTCCAAATGTACGGTAGTTATGCTGCCATGGCTTTGTTTCAACTTCAATATGTTACAGAAGGTTAGTTAACTTGATTATGTTAAACTAATAATTTGAAGCATTTCGAAATCGATTGCTTAATGTGTATATACAAGAATATCGACTTTATACCTAAATATAAGATTACGGAATTCTTCTACATGCATTGCCGTTATGCCGCCATGGATTTATGCCAACTTCAGTTCGTTAAAGAAGCTTTATTAACTTAAATATGTTAAACTAATGATTTGAAGCATTTCGATATCGATTGCTAAATCAGTATATACAAGAAAATCGACTTTATACCTAAATATAAGTTTACGGAATTCTTAGAAATGTACTGTCGTTATGCTGCCATGGCTTTATATCAACTTCAATATGTTAAAGAAGTTTCATTAACTTAAATATGTTAAACTAATGATTTGAAGCATTTCGATATCGATTGCTTAATGCATATATACAAGAAAATCGACTTTATACGTAAATATAAGATTACGGAATTCTTCTAAATGCACTGCCGTTATGCCGCCATGGCTTTAGGTTAACTTCAGAGCGTTAAAGAAGCTTTATTAACTTAAATATGTTAAACTAATGATTTGAAGCATTTCAATATCGATTGCTAAATGTGTATATATAAGAAAATCGACCTTATACCTAAATATAAGATAACGGAATTCTTCGAAATGTACTGTCGTTATGCCGTTGTGGCTTTATGTTAACTTCAGTTCGTTAAAGAAGATTTATTAACTTAAATATGTTAAACTAATGATATAAAGCATTTCGATATCGATTGCTTAATGCATATATACAAGAAAATCGACTTTATACTTAAATATAAGATTACGGAATTCTTCCAAATGTACTGTCGTTATACCGCCATGGATTTATGCCAACTTCAATCCGTTAAAGAAGCTTTATTAACTTAAATATGTTAAACTAATGATTTGAAGCATTTCGATATCGATTGCTAAATGCGTATGTACACGAAAATCGACTTTATACCTGAATATAGAATTGTGGAATTCTTCCAAATGCACTGCCGTTATACTGTTATGGCTTTATGTAAACTTCAGTAAGATAAAGAACGTTAATTAACTTAAATATGTTTAACTAATGATTTGAAGCATTTCGAAATCGCTTGCTGAATGCACATATACAAGAAAATCGACTTTATACCTAAATATATAGTATTAACTTTAATACGTTAAGGAAGGTTAATTAACTTAATCATGTTAAACTAATGATTTGAAGCATTTCGATATCGATTGCTAAATGTGTATATACAACAAAATCGACTTCTTCCCTAAATATTACGGAATTCTTCCAAATGCACTGCCGTTATACCGTTATGGGTTCATATCCCCTTCAATACGTTAAAGAAGGTTACTTAAGTTTTAAGGTTGCTAAGTGTGTATATACAACAAAATCGACTTTATACCTAAATATAAGATTACGGAATTCTTCTAAATGCACTGCCGTTATGCCGCCATGGCTTTATGTTAACTTCAGTACGTTAAAGAAGCTTTATTAACTTAAATATGTTAAACTAATGATTTGAAGCATTTCGATATCGATTGCTAAATGCGTATATACAAGAAAATCGACTTTATACCTAAATATAAGATTACGGAATTCTTCTACATGCACTGCCGTTATGCGCCATGGCTTCTATGCAACTTCAATACGTTAAAGAAGGTTATTAACTTAAATTTGTTAAACTAATGATTTGAAGCATTTCGATATCGATTGCTAAATGTGTATGTACAACAAAATCGACTTTATACCTAAATATAAGATTACGGAATTCTTCCAAATGCATTGCCGTTATGCCGCCATGGCTTTATGTTAACTTCAGTTCGCTAAAGAAGGTTTATTAACTTAAATATGTTAAACCAGTTATTTGAAGCATTTCGAAACCGATCGCTTAATGCATATATACAACAAAATCGACATCTTACCTAAATATAAGATTACGGATTTCTTCCAAATGCACTGCCGTTATACCGCCATGGCTTTATGTAAACTTCAATAAGATACAGAAAGTTAATTAACTTAAATATGTTAAACTAATGATTTGAAGCATTTCGATATCGATTGCTAAATGTGTATATACACGAAAATCGAATTTATACCTAAATACAAGATTACGGAATTCTTCCAAATGCACTGCCGTTATGCCGCCATGGCTTTATATCACCTTCAATACGTTAAAGAAGGTTACTTAACTTACATATGTTAAACTAATGATTTGGAGCATTTCGATATCGATTGCTAAATGAGTATATACAAGAAAATCGACGTTTTACCTAAATATAAGATTACGGAATTCTTCCAAATGCACTGCCGTTAACCGTTATGGCTTTATGTAAACTTCCGTAAGATAAAGAAGCTTTATTATCTTAAATATGTTAAACTAATGATTTGAAGCATTTCGATATCGATTGCTAAATGCGTATATACAAGGAAATCGAATTTTACATAAATATAAGATTACGGAATTCTTCTACATGCACAGCCGTTATGCCGCCATGGCTTCATATCACCTTCAATACGTTAAAGAAGGTTACTTAACTTAAATATGTTAAACTAATGATTTGAAGCATTTCGATATCGATTGCTAAATGTGTATGTACAACAAAATCGACTTTATACCTAAATATAAGATTACGGAATTCTTCCAAATGCATTGCCGTTATGCCGCCTTGGCTTAATGTTAACTTCAGTTCGCTAAAGAAGGTTTATTATCTTAAATATGTCAAACCAGTTATTTGAAGCATTTCGAAATCGATCGCTTAATGCATATATACAAGAAAATCGACTTTTTACCTAAATATAAGATTACGGACTTCTTCCAAATGCTGTGCCGTTATACCGTTATGGCTTTATGTAAACTTCAATAAGATAAAGAAGGTTAATTAACTTAAATATGTTAAACTAATGATTTGAAGTATTTCGAAATCGATTGCATAATGCATATATACAAGAAAATCGATTTTATACCTAAATATAAGATTACGGAATTCTTCTACATGCACAGCCGTTATGCCGCCATGGCTTCATATCACCTTCAATACGTTAAAGAAGGTTACTTAACTTAAATATGTTAAACTAATGATTTGAAGCATTTCGGTGTCGATTGCTAAGTGTGTATATACAACATAACCGACTTTATACCAAATATAAGATTACGGAATTCTTCCAAATGCTCTGCCGTTATACTGTTATGGCTTTATGTAAACTTCAGTAAGATAAAGAAGGTTAATTAGCTTAAATATGTTAAACTAATGATTTGAAGCATTTCGATATCGATTGCTAAATGTGTATATACAAGAAAATCGACTTTATACCTAAATATAAGATTACGGAATTCTTCTAAATGCACTGCCGTTATGCCGCCATGGCTTTATGTTAACTTCAGTACGTTAAAGAAGGTTTATTAACTTAAATATGTTAAACTAATGATTTGAAGCATTTCGATATCGATTGCTAAATGTGTATTACAACAAAATCGACTTTATACCTAAATAAAATGATTACGGAATTCTTCGAAATGCACTGCCGTTGTGCCCTTATGGCTTTATGTAAACTTCAGTAAGATAAAGAAGGTTAATTAGCTTAAATATGTTAAACTAATGATTTGAATGCATTTCGATATCGATTGCTAAATGCGAATATACAAGGAAATCGACTTTTTACATAAATATATGATAACGAATTCTTCTAAATGCACTGCCGTTGTACCCTTATGGCTTTATGTAAACTTCAGTAAGATAAGGAAGGTTAATTAGCTTAAATATGTTAAACTAATGATTTGAAGCATTTCGATATCGATTGCTAAATGTGTATATACAAGGAAATCGACTTTATACCTAAATATAAGATTACGGAATTCTTCTAAATGCACTGCCGTTATGCCGCCATGGCTTTATGCTAACTTCAGTTCGTTAAAGAAGTTTTATTAACTTAAATATGTTAAACTAATGATTTGAAGCATTTCGATATCGATTGCTAAATGTGTGTATACAAGAAAATCGAATTTATACCTAAATACAAGATTACGGAATTCTTCCAAATGCACTGCCGTTATGCCGCCATGGCTTTATATCACCTTCAATACGTTAAAGAAGGTTACTTAACTTAAATATGTTAAACTAATGATTTGAAGCATTTCGATATCGATTGCTAAATGCGTATATACAAGGAAATCGACTTTTTACATAAATATATGATAACGGAATTCTTCAAATGCACTGCCGTTGTACCCTTATGGCTTTATGTAAACTTCAGTAAGATAAAGAAGGTTAATTAGCTTAAATATGTTAAACTAATGATTTGAAGCATTTCGATATCGATTGCTAATGTGTATATACAATAATATCGACTTTATACCTAAATATAAGATTACGGAATTCTTCTTAATGCACTGCCGTTATGCCGCCATGGCTTTATGTTAACTTCAGTGCGTTAAAGAAGCTTTATTAACTTAAATATGTTAAACTAATGATTTGAAGCATTTCAATATCGATTGCTAAATGTGTATATATAAGAAAATCGACTTTTTACATAAATATATGATAACGGAATTCTTCGAAATGCACTGCCGTTGTACCCTTATGGCTTTATGTAAACTTCAGTAAGATAAAGAAGGTTAATTAGCTTAAATATGTTAAACTAATGATTTGAAGCATTTCGATATCGATTGCTAAATGCGAATATACAAGGAAATCGACTTTTTGCATAAATATATGATAACGGAATTCTTCTTAATGCACTGCCGTTGTACCCTTATGGCTTTATGTAAACTTCAGTAAGATAAGGAAGGTTAATTAGCTTAAATATGTTAAACTAATGATTTGAAGCATTTCGATATCGATTGCTAAATGTGTATATACAAAAAATATCGACTTTATACCTAAATATAAGATTACAAAATTCTTCTAAATGCACTGCCGTTATGCCGCCATGGCTTTATGCTAACTTCAGTTCGTTAAAGAAGTTTTATTAACTTAAATATGTTAAACTAATGATTTGAATCATTTCGATATCGATTGCTTAATGCATATATACAAGAAAATCGACTTTATACCTAAATATAAGATTACGAAATTCTTCCAAATGCTCTGCAGTTATACCGTTATGGCTTTATGTAAACTTCAGTAAGATAAGAAAGTAAATTAACTTAAATATGTTAAACTAATGATTTGAAGCATTTCGATATCGATTGCTAATGTGTATATACAATAATATCGACTTTTACTTAAATATAAGATAACGGAATTCTTCTAAATGCACTGCCGTTATGCCGCCGAACTTTTAAAACATAAATTTTAATGTTTAACCGAATTTTCTTTCGAAATGCACTGCCGTTGTACCCTTATGGCTTTATGTAAACTTCAGTAAGATAAAGAAGGTTAATTAGCTTAAATATGTTAAACTAATGATTTGAAGCATTTCGATATCGATTGCTAAATGCGAATATACAAGGAAATCGACTTTTTGCATAAATATATGATAACGGAATTCTTCTTAATGCACTGCCGTTGTACCCTTATGGCTTTATGTAATCTTCAGTAAGATAAGGAAGGTTAATTAGCTTAAATATGTTAAACTAATGATTTGAAGCATTTCGATATCGATAGCTAAATGAGTATATACAAGAAAATCGACTTTATACCTAAATATAAGAATACAAAATTCTTCTAAATGCACTGCCGTTATGCCGCCATGGCTTTATGCTAACTTCAGTTCGTTAAAGAAGTATTTATTAACTTAAATATGTTAAACTAATGATTTGAATCATTTCGATATCGATTGCTTAATGCATATATACAAGAAAATCGACTTTATACCTAACTATAAGATTACGAAATTCTTCCAAATGCTCTGCAGTTATACCGTTATGGCTTTATGTAAACTTCAGTAAGATAAGGAAAGTAAATTAACTTAAATATGTTAAACTAATGATTTGAAGCATTTCGATATCGATTGCTAAATGTGTATATACAATAATATCGACTTTATACTTAAATATAAGATAACGGAATTCTTCTAAATGCACTGCCGTTATGCCGCCATGGATTTATGCCAACTTCAGTTCGTTAAAGAAGCTTTAATTAGCTTAACTATGTTAAACTAATGATTTGAAGCATTTCGATATCGATTGCTAAATGCGTATATACAACAAAATCGACTTTATACCTAAATATAAGATTACGGAATTCTTCTAAATGCACTGCCGTTATGCCGCCATGGCTTTATGTTAACTTCAGTTCGTTAAAGAAGTTTTATTAACTTAAATATGTTCAACTAATGATTTGAATCATTTTGATATCGATTGCTTAATGCATATATACAAGAAAATCGACTCTACACCTAAATATAAGATTACGGAATTCTTCTAAATGCACTGCCGTTATGCCGCCATGGCTTTATGTTAACTTCAGTTCGTTAAAGAAGTTTTATTAACTTAAATATGTTCAACTAATGATTTGAAGCATTTCGATATCGATTGCTAAATGCGTATATACAAGAAAATCGACTTTATACATAAATATAAGATTACGGAATTCTTCCAAATGCACTGCCGTTATACCGTTAAGGCTTTATGTAAACTTCAGTAAGATAAAGAAGGCTAATTAACTTAAATATGTTAAACTAATGATTTGAAGCATTTTGATATCGATTGCTAAATGTGTATGTACAACAAAATCGACTTTATACCTAAATATAAGATTACGGAATTCTTCTACATACACTGCCGTTATGCCGTCATGGCTTCATATCACCTTCAATACGTTAAAGAAGGTTACTTAACTTAAATATGTTAAACTAATGATTTGAAGCATTTCGATATCGATTGCTAAATGTGTATGTACAACAAAATCGACTTTATACCTAAATATAAGATTACGGAATTCTGCCAAATGCACTGCCGTTATACCGTTAAGGCTTTTGTAGACTTAAATAAGATAAAGATAGTTAATTAACTTAAATATGTTAAACTATTGAATTGAAGCATCTCGATATCAATTGCTAAGTGTGTATATACAATAATATCGACTTTATACCTAAATATAAGATTACGGAATTCTTCCAAATGCACTGCCGTTATACCGTTATGGCTTTATGTAAACTTAAATAAGATAAAGAAGGTTAATTAACTTAAATATGTTAAACTAATGATGCAAAGCATTTCGATATCGATTGCTAAATGAGTATATACAAGAAAATCGACTCTATACCTAAATATAAGATTACGGAATTCTTCCAAATGCACTGCCGTTATACGCTTATGGCTTTATGTAAACTTCAGTAAGATAAAGAAGGTTAATTAATTTAAATATGTTAAACTAATGATTTGAAGCATTTCGATATCGATTGCTAAATGTGTATAAAAAAAAAATCGACTTTATACCTAAATATAAGATTACGGAATTCTTCCAAATGTACTGTCGTTATGCTGCCATGGCTTTATATCAACTTCAATATGTTAAAGAAGGTTAAATAACTTAAATGTGTTAAACTAATGATTTGAAGAATTTCGATATCGATTGCAAAGTGCGTATCTACAACAAAATCGACTTTATACCTAAATATAAGATTACGGAATTCTTCTACATACACTGCCGTTGTGCCGTCAATGCTTCATATCACCTTCAATACGTTAAAGAAGGTTACTTAACTTAAATATGTTAAACTATTGAGTTGAAGCATTTCGATATCGATTGCTAAATGTGTATGTACAACAAAATCGACTTTATACCTAAATATAAGATTACGGAATTCTTCTAAATGCACTGTCGTTATGCCGCCATGGATTTATGTAAACTTAAATAAGATAAAGAAGGTTAATTAACTTAAATATGTTAAACTAATGATGCAAAGCATTTCGATATCGATTGCTAAATGAGTATATACAAGAAAATCGACTCTATACCTAAATATAAGATTACGGAATTCTTCCAAATGCACTGCGGTTATACCGTTATGGCTTTATGTAAACTTAAATAAGATAAAGAAGGTTAATTAACTTAAATATGTTAAACTAATGATTTGAAGCATTTCGATATCGATTGCTAAATGAGTATATACAAGAAAATCGACTCTACACCTAAATATAAGATTACGGAATTCTTCCAAATGCACTGCCATTATACCGTTAAGGCTTTATGTAAACTTCAGTAAGATAAAGAAGGTTAATTAGCTTAAATATGTTAAACTAATGATTTGAAGCATTTCGATATCGATTGCTAAATGCGTATATACAAGAAAATCGACTTTATACATAAATATAAGATTACGGAATTCTTCCAAATGCACTGCCGTTATACCGTTAAGGCTTTATGTAAACTTCAGTAAGATAAAGAAGGCTAATTAGCTTAAATATGTTAAACTAATGATTTGAAGCATTTCGATATCGATTGCTAAATGTTTATATGAAAGAAAATCGACTTTATACATGAATATATGATAACGAAATTCTTCTAAATGCCGTTATACCCTTATGGCTTTATGTAAACTTCAGTAAGATAAAGAAGGTTAATTAACTTAAATATGATAAACTAATGATTTGAAGCATTTCGATATCGATTGCTAAATGCGTATATAGAAGAAAATCGACTTTATACCTAAATATAAGATTACGGAATTCTTCCAAATGCACTGCCGTTATACCGTTAAGGCTTTTCTAGACTTTAGTAAGATAAAGATAGTTAATTAACTTAAATATGTTAAACTATTGAGTTGAAGCAGTTCGATATCGATTGCTGAGTGTGTATATGCAACAAAATCGACTTTATACATAAATATAAGATTACGGAATTCTTCCAAATGCACTGCCGTTATACCGTTAAGGCTTTATGTAAACTTCAGTAAGATAAAGAAGGTTAATTAACTTAAATATGTTAAACTTATGATGCAAAGCATGTCGATATCGATTGCTAAATGAGTATATACAAGAAAATCGACTCTATACCTAAATATAAGGTTACGGAATTCTTCCAAATGCACTGCCGTTATCCCCGTTATGGCTTTATGTAAACTTCAGTAAGATAAAGAAGGTTAATTAGCTTAAATATGTTAAACTAATGATTTGAAGCATTTCGATATCGATTGCTAAATGCGTATATACAAGAAAATCGACTTTATACCTAAATATAAGATTACGGAATTCTTCCAAATGCACTGCCGTTATACCGTTAAGGCTTTATGTAAACTTCAGTAAGATAAAGAAGGTTAATTAGCTTAAATATGTTAAACTAATGATTTGAAGCATTTCGATATCGATTGCTAAATGTTTATATGCAAGAAAATCGACTTTATACATAAATATATGATAACGAAATTCTTCTAAATGCCGTTATACCCTTATGGCTTTATGTAAACTTCAGTAAGATAAAGAAGGTTAATTAACTTAAATATGATAAACTAATGATTTGAAGCATTTCGATATCGATTGCTAAATGCGTATATAGAAGAAAATCGACTTTATACCTAAATATAAGATTACGGAATTCTTCCAAATGCACTGCCGTTATACCGTTAAGGCTTTTCTAGACTTTAGTAAGATAAAGAAGTTAATTAACTTAAATATGTTAAACTATTGAGTTGAAGCAGTTCGATATCGATTGCTGAGTGTGTATATGCAACAAAATCGACTTTATACCTAAATATAAGATTACGGAATTCTTCCAAATGCACTGCCGTTATACCGTTATGGCTTTATGTAAACTTAAATAAGATAAAGAAGGTTAATTAACTTAAATATGTTAAACTAATGATGCAAAGCATTTCGATATCGATTGCTAAATGAGTATATACAAGAAAATCGACTCTATACCTAAATATAAGATTACGGAATTCTTCCAAATGCACTGCCGTTATACCCTTATGGCTTTATGTAAACTTCAGTAAGATAAAGAAGGTTAATTAACTTAAATATGTTAAACTAATGATTTGAAGCATTTCGATATCGATTGCTAAATGCGTATATAGAAGAAAATCGACTTTATACCTAAATATAAGATTACGGAATTCTTCCAAATGCACTGCCGTTATACCGTTAAGGCTTTTGTAACTTTAGTAAGATAAAGAAGTTACTTAACTTAAATATGTTAAAATATTGAGTTGAAGCATTTCGATATCGATTGCTAAATGTGTATGTACAACAAAATCGACTTTATACCTACATATAAGATTACGGAATTCTTCCAAATGCACCGCCGTTATACCGTTATGGCTTTATGTAAACTTAAATAAGATAAAGAAGGTTAATTAACTTAAATATGTTAAACAAATGATTTGACGCATTTCGATATCGATTGCTAAATGAGTATATACAAGAAAATCGACTCTACACCTAAATATAAGATTACGGAATTCTTCCAAATGCACTGCCATTATACCGTTAAGGCTTTATGTAAACTTCAGTAAGATAAAGAAGGTTAATTAGCTTAAATATGTTAAACTAATGATTTGAAGCATTTCGATATCGATTGCTAAATGCGTATATACAAGAAAATCGACTTTATACATAAATATAAGATTACGGAATTTTTCCCTAAATGCACTGCCGTTATACCTTTAAATGGCTTTATGTAAACTTCAGTAAGATAAAAAAGGGTTTAAATTTAAAGCTTAAATATGTTAAACTAATGATTTGAAGCATTTCGATATCGATTGCAAAAATGAGTATATACAAGAAAATCGACTTTATACCTAAATATAAGATTACGGAATTCTTCCAAATGCACTGCCGTTATACCGTTAAGGCTTTATGTAAACTTCAGTAAGATAAAGAAGGTTAATTAGCTTAAATATGTTAAACTAATGATTTGAAGCATTTCGATATCGATTGCTAAATGTTTATATGCAAGAAAATCGACTTTATACAAAAACTAAAATGATTACGGAATTCTTCTAAATGCCGTTATCCCCGTTATGGCTTTATGTAAACTTCAGTAAGATAAAGAAGGTTAATTAACTTAAATATGTTAAACTAATGATTTGAAGCATTTCAAATATCGATTGCTAAATGCGTATATAGAAGAAAATCGACTTTATACCTAAATATAAGATTACGGAATTCTTCCAAATGCACTGCCGTTATACCGTTAAGGCTTTTGTAACTTTAGTAAGATAAAGAAGGTTAATTAACTTAAATATGTTAAACTAATGATTTGAAGCATTTCGATATCGATTGCTAATGAGTATATACAAGAAAATCGACTTTATACCTAAATATAAGATTACGGAATTCTTCCAAATGCACTGCCGTTATACCGTTAAGGCTTTATGTAAACTTCAGTAAGATAAAGAAGGTTAATTAGCTTAAATATGTTAAACTAATGATTTGAAGCATTTCGATATCGATTGCTAAATGATTATATACAAGAAAATCGACTTTATACATAAATATAAGATTACGGAATTCTTCCAAATGCACTGCCGTTATACCTTTAAGGCTTTATGTAAACTTCAGTAAGATAAAGAAGGTTAATTAGCTTAAATATGTTAAACTAATGATTTGAAGCATTTCGATATCGATTGCTAAATGCAGTATATAAAGAAAATCGACTTTATACCTAAATATAAGATTACGGAATTCTTCCAAATGCACTGCCGTTATACCGTTAAGGCTTTATGTAAACTTCAGTAAGATAAAGAAGGTTAATTAGCTTAAATATGTTAAACTAATGATTTGAAGCATTTCGATATCGATTGCTAAATGTGTATATGCAAGAAAATCGACTTTATACATAAATATATGATAACGGAATTCTTCTAAATGCATGCCGTTATACCCTTATGGCTTTATGTAAACTTCAGTAAGATAAAGAAGGTTAATTAACTTAAATATGTTAAACTAATGATTTGAAGCATTTCGATATCGATTGCTAAATGCGTATATACAAGAAAATCGACTTTATACCTAAATATAAGATTACGGAATTCTTCCAAATGCACTGCCGTTATACCTTTAAGGCTTTATGTAAACTTCAGTAGATAAAGAAGGTTAATTAGCTTAAATATGTTAAACTAATGATTTGAAGCATTTCGATATCGATTGCTAAATGCATGTATACAAGAAAATCGACTTTATACATAAATATAAGATTACGGAATTCTTCCAAATGCACTGCCGTTATACGTTAAGGGTTTATGTAAACTTCAGTAAGATAAAGAAGGCTAATTAGCTTAAATATGTTAAACTAATGATTTAAAGCATTTCGATATCGATTGCTAAATGAGTATATACAAGAAAATCGACTTTATACCTAAATATAAGATTACGGAATTCGTCTAAATGCACTGCCGTTATACCGTTAAGGCTTTATGTAAACTTCAGTAAGATAAAGAAGGTTAATTAGCTTAAATATGTTAAACTAATGATTTGAAGCATTTCGATATCGATTGCTAAATGTTTATATGAAAGAAAATCGACTTTATACATAAATATATGATAACGAAATTCTTCTAAATGCCGTTATACCCTTATGGCTTTATGTAAACTTCAGTAAGATAAAGAAGGTTAATTAACTTAAATATGATAAACTAATGATTTGAAGCATTTCGATATCGATTGCTAAATGCGTATATAGAAGAAAATCGACTTTATACCTAAATATAAGATTACGGAATTCTTCCAAATGCACTGCCGTTATCCGTATGGCTTCATATCACCTTCAATACGTTAAAGAAGGTACTTAACTTAAATATGTTAAACTAATGATTTGAAGCATTTCGATATCGATTGCTAAATGTGTATAAAAAAAAATCGACTTTATACCTAAATATAAGATTACGGAATTCTTCCAAATGTACTGTCGTTATGCTGCCATGGCTTTATATCAACTTCAATATGTTAAAGAAGGTTAAATAACTTAAATGTGTTAAACTAATGATTTGAAGAATTTTGATATCGATTGCAAAGTGCGTATCTACAACAAAATCGACTTTACCCCTTAAATATAAGATTACGGAATTCTTCTACATACACTGCCGTTGTGCCGTCATGGCTTCATATCACCTTCAATACGTTAAAGAAGGTTACTTAACTTAAATATGTTAAACAAATTGATTTGAAGCATTTCGATATCGATTGCTAAATGTGTTTTACAACAAAATCGACTTTATACCAAACATATAAGATTACGGAATTCTTCCAAATGAAACTGCCGTTATACCGTTAGGCTTTTGTAGACTTCAATAAGATAAAAAAGGGTTAATTAACTTAAATATGTTAAACAAATTAAATTTGAAGCATTTCGATATCGATTGCTGAGTGTGTATATACAATAAAATCTACTTTATACCTAAATATAAGATTACGGAATTTTTCCCTAAATGCACTGCCGTTATACCGTTATGGCTTTATGTAAACTTCAATAAGATAAAGAAGGTTAATTAACTTAAATATGTTAAACTAAATGATTTGAAGCATTTCGATATCGATTGCTAAATGGTATATACAACAAAATCGACTTTACACCTAAATATAAGATTACGGAATTCTTCCAAATGCACTGCCGTTATACCGTTAAGGCTTTATGTAAACTTCAGTAAGATAAAGAAGGTTAATTAACTTAAATATGTTAAACTAATGATTTGAAGCATTTCGATATCGATTGCTAAATGCGTATATACAAGAAAATCGACTTTATACATAAATATAAGATTACGGAATTCTTCCAAATGCACTGCCGTTATACCGTTAAGGCTTTATGTAAACTTCAGTAAGATAAAGAAGGCTAATTAGCTTAAATATGTTAAACTAATGATTTGAAGCATTTCGATATCGATTGCTAAATGAGTATATACAAGAAAATCGACTTTATACCTAAATATAAGATTACGGAATTTTTCCCTAAATGCACTGCCGTTATACCGTTAAGGCTTTATGTAAACTTCAGTAAGATAAAGAAGGTTAATTAGCTTAAATATGTTAAACTAATGATTTGAAGCATTTCGATATCGATTGCTAAATGCGTATATACAAGAAAATCGACTTTATACCTAAATATAAGATTACGGAATTCTTCCAAATGCACTGCCGTTATACCGTTAAGGGTTTATGTAAACTTCAGTAAGATAAAGAAGGCTAATTAGCTTAAATATGTTAAACTAATGATTTAAAGCATTTCGATATCGATTGCTAAATGAGTATATACAAGAAAATCGACTTTATACCTAAATATAAGATTACGGAATTCGTCTAAATGCACTGCCGTTATACCGTTAAGGCTTTATGTAAACTTCAGTAAGATAAAGAAGGTTAATTAGCTTAAATATGTTAAACTAATGATTTGAAGCATTTCGATATCGATTGCTAAATGTTTATATGAAAGAAAATCGACTTTATACATAAATATATGATAACGAAATTCTTCTAAATGCCGTTATACCCTTATGGCTTTATGTAAACTTCAGTAAGATAAAGAAGGTTAATTAACTTAAATATGATAAACTAATGATTTGAAGCATTTCGATATCGATTGCTAAATGCGTATATAGAAGAAAATCGACTTTATACCTAAATATAAGATTACGGAATTCTTCCAAATGCACTGCCGTTATACCGTTAAGGCTTTTGTAGACTTTAGTAAGATAAAGATAGTTAATTAACTTAAATATGTTAAACTATTGAGTTGAAGCAGTTCGATATCGATTGCTGAGTGTGTATATGCAACAAAATCGACTTTATACCTAAATATAAGATCACGGAATTCTTCCAAATGCACTGCCGTTATACCGTTATGGCTTTATGTAAACTTCAATAAGATAAAGAAGGTTAATTAACTTAAATATGTTAAACTAATGATTTGAAGCATTTCGATATCGATTGCTAAATGAGTATATACAAGAAAATGGATTTTATACCTAAATATAAGATTACGGAATTCTTCCAAATGCACTGCCGTTATACCTTTAAGGCTTTATGTAAACTTCAATAAGATAAAGAAGGTTAATTAGCTTAAATATGTTAAACTAATGATTTGAAGCATTTCGATATCGATTGCTAAATGCATGTATACAAAAAAATCGACTTTACACCTAAATATAAGATTACGGAATCTTCCAAATGCACTGCCGTTATACCGTTACGGCTTTATGTAAACTTCAGTAAGATAAAGAAGGCTTATTAGCTTAAATATGTTAAACTAATGATTTGAAGCATTTCGATATCGATTGCTAAATGTGTATATACAAGAAAATCGACTTTATACATAAATATATGATAACGGAATTCGTCTAAATGCAATGCCGTTATACCCTTATGGCTTTATATAAACTTCAGTAAGATAAAGAAGGTTAATTAACTTAAATATGTTAAACTTATGATTTGAAGCATTTCGATATCGATTGCAAAGTGCGTATATACAACAAAATCGACTTTATACCTAAATATAAGATTACGGAATTCTTCCAAATTCACTGCCGTTATACCTTTAAGGATTTATGTAAATTTCAGTATGATAAAGAAGGTTAATTAACTTAAATATGTTAAACTAATGATTTGAAGCATTTCGATATCGGTTGCTAAATGCATATATACAAGAAAATCGACTTTATACATAAATATAAGATTACGGAATTCTTTCAAGTGCACTGCCGTTATGCGGTTAAGGCTTTAAGTAAACTTTAGTAAGATAAAGAAGGCTAATGAGCTCAAATTTCTTAAATTAATGATTTGAAGCATTTCGATATCGATTGCTAAATGAGTATATACAAGAAAATCGACTTTATACCTAAATATAAGATTACGGAATTCTTCCAAATTCACTGCCGTTATACCGTTAAGGATTTATGTAAATTTCAGTATGATAAAGAAGGTTAAATAGCTTAAATACGTTAAACTAATGATTTGAAGCATTTCGATATCGGTTGCTAAATGCATATATACAAGAAAATCGACTTTATACATAAATATAAGATTACGGAATTCTTTCAAGTGCACTGCCGTTATGCGGTTAAGGCTTTATGTAAACTTCAGTAAGATAAAGAAGGCTAATTAGCTTAAATATCTTAAATTAATGATTTGAAGCATTTCGATATCGATTGCTAAATGTGTATATACAAGAAAATCGACTTTATACATAAATATATGATAACAGAATTCTTCTAAATGCACTGCCGTTATACCCTTATGGCTTTATGTAAACTTCAGTAAGATAAAGAAGGTTAATTAACTTAAATATGTTAAACTAATTATTTGAAGCATTTCGATATCGATTGCTAAATGCGTATATAGAAGAAAATCGACTTTATACCTAAATATAAGATTACGGAATTCTTCCAAATGTACTGTCGTTATGCTGCCATGGCTTTATATCAACTTCAATATGTTAAAGAAAGTTAATTACCTTAAATATGTTAAACTAATGATTTGGAGAATTTCGATATCGATTGCAAAGTGCGTATATACAACAAAATCGACTTTATACCTAAATATAAGATTACGGAATTCTTCTACATACACTGCCGTTATGCCGCCATGGCTTCATATCACCTTCAATACGTTAAAGAAGGTTACTTAACTTAAATATGTTAAACTATTGAATTGAAGCATCTCGATATCGATTTCTAAAAGTGTATATACAACAAAATCGACTTTATACCTAAATATAAGATTACGGAATTCTTCCAAATGCACTGCCGTTATACCGTTATGGCTTTATGTAAACTTAAATAAGATAAAGAAGGTTAATTAACTTAAATATGTTAAACTAATGATTCAAAGCATTTCGATATCGATTGCTAAATGAGTATATACAAGAAAAGCGACTCTATACCTAAATATAAGATTACGGAATTCTTCCAAATGCACTGCCGTTATACCCTTATGGCTTTATGTAAACTTGATTAAGATAAAGAAGGTTAATTAACTTAAATATGTTAAACTATCGATTTGAAGCATTTCGATATCGATTGCTAAATGCGTATATAGAAGAAAATCGACTTTATACCTAAATATAAGATTACGGAATTCTTCCAAATGTACTGTCGTTATGCTGCCATGGCTTTATATCAACTTCTATATGCTAAAGAAGGTTAAATAACTTAAATGTGTTAAACTAATGATTTGAAGAATTTCGATATCGATTGCAAAGTGCGTATCTACAACAAAATCGACTTTATACCTAAATATAAGATTACGGAATTCTTCTACATACACTGCCATTATGCCGTCATGGCTTCATATCACCTTCAATACGTTAAAGAAGGTTACTGAACTTAAATATTTTAAACTAATGATTTGAAGCATTTCGATATCGATTGCTAAATGTGTATGTACAACAAAATCGACTCTATACCTAAATATAAGACTACGGAATTCTTCCAAATGCACCACCGTTGTACCGTTAAGGCTTTATGTAAACTTCAGTAAAATAGAGAAGGTTAATTAACTTAAATATGTTAAACTAATGATTTGAAGCATTTCGATATCGATTGCTAAATGAGTATATACAATAAAATCGACTTTATACCTAAATATAAGATTATGGAATTCTTCCAAATGCACTGCCGTTATACCGTTATGGCTTTATGTAAACTTAAATAAGATAAAGAAGGTTAATTAACTTAAATAAGTTAAACTAATGATTTGAAGCATTTCGATATCGATTGCTAAATGAGTATATACAAGAAAATCGACTCTACACCTAAACATATGATTACGGAATTCTTCCAAATGCACTGCCATTATACCGTTAAGGCTTTATGTAAACTTCAGTAAGATAATGAAGGTTAATTAGCTCAAATATGTTAAACTAATGATTTGAAGCATTTCGATATCGATTGCTAAATGCGTATATACAAGAAAATCGACTTTATACATAAATATAAGATTACGGAATTCTTCCAAATGCACTGCCGTTATACCGTTAAGGCTTTTGTAGACTTAAGTAAGATAAAGATAGTTAATTTACTTAAATATGTTAAACTATTGAATTGAAGCATCGCGATATCGATTGCTAAAAGTGTATATACAACAAAATCGACTTTATACCTAAATATAAGATAACGGAATTCTTCAAATGCACTGCCGTTATACCGTTATGGCTTTATGTAAACTTAAATAAGATAAAGAAGGTTAATTAACTTAAATATGTTAAACTAATGATTCAAAGCATTTCGATATCGATTGCTAAATGAGTATTTACAAGAAAAGCGACTCTATACCTAAATATAAGATTACGGAATTTTTCTACATACACTGCCGTTATGCCGTCATGGCTTCATATCACCTTCAATACGTTAAAGAAGGTTACTTAACTTAAATATGTTAAACTAATTATTTGAAGCATTTCGATATCGATTGCTAAATGTGTATGTACAACAAAATCGACTTTATACCTAAATACAAAATTCTGACAATAGCACTGCCGTTATACCGTTAAGGCTTTTGTAGACTTAAATAAGATAAAGAAGGTTAATTAGCTTAAATATGTTAAACTATCGATTTGAAGCATTTCGATATCGATTTCTAAATGCGTATATAGAAGAAAATCGACTTTATACCTATATATAAGATTACGGAATTCTTCCAAATGTACTGTCGTTATGCTGCCATGGCTTTATATCAACTTCAATATGTTAAAGAAAGTTAATTACCTTAAATATGTTAAACTAATGATTTGGAGAATTTCGATATCGGTTGCTAAATGCATATATACAAGAAAATCGACTTTATACATAAATATAAGATTACGGAATTCTTTCAAGTGCACTGCCGTTATGCGGTTAAGGCTTTATGTAAACTTCAGTAAGATAAAGAAGGCTAATTAGCTTAAATATCTTAAATTAATGATTTGAAGCATTTCGATATCGATTGCTAAATGTGTATATACAAGAAAATCGACTTTATACATAAATATATGATAACAGAATTCTTCTAAATGCACTGCCGTTATACCCTTATGGCTTTATGTAAACTTCAGTAAGATAAAGAAGGTTAATTAACTTAAATATGTTAAACTAATTATTTGAAGCATTTCGATATCGATTGCTAAATGCGTATATAGAAGAAAATCGACTTTATACCTAAATATAAGATTACGGAATTCTTCCAAATGTACTGTCGTTATGCTGCCATGGCTTTTTATCAACTTCAATATGTTAAAGAAAGTTAATTACCTTAAATATGTTAAACTAATGATTTGGAGAATTTCGATATCGATTGCAAAGTGCGTATATACAACAAAATCGACTTTATACCTAAATATAAGATTACGGAATTCTTCTACATACACTGCCGTTATGCCGTCATGGCTTCATATCACCTTCAATACGTTAAAGAAGGTTACTTAACTTAAATATTTTAAACTAATGATTTGAAGCATTTCGATATCGATTGCTAAATGTGTATGTACAACAAAATCGACTCTATACCTAAATATAAGACTACGGAATTCTTCCAAATGCACTGCCGTTATACCCTTATGGCTTTATGTAAACTTGAGTAAGATAAAGAAGGTTAATTAACTTAAATATGTTAAACTATCGATTTGAAGCATTTCGATATCGATTGCTAAATGCGTATATAGAAGAAAATGCTAAATGAGTATTTACAAGAAAATCGACTCTACACCTAAACATATGATTACGGAATTCTTCCAAATGCACTGCCATTATACCGTTAAGGCTTTATGTAAACTTCAGTAAGATAATGAAGGTTAATTAGCTCAAATATGTTAAACTAATGATTTGAAGCATTTCGATATCGATTGCTAAATGCGTATATACAAGAAAATCGACTTTATACATAAATATAAGATTACGGAATTCTTCCAAATGCACTGCCGTTATACCGTTAAGGCTTTTGTAGACTTAAGTAAGATAAAGATAGTTAATTTACTTAAATATGTTAAACTATTGAATTGAAGCATCGCGATATCGATTGCTAAAAGTGTATATACAACAAAATCGACTTTATACCTAAATATAAGATAACGGAATTCTTCCAAATGCACTGCCGTTATACCGTTATGGCTTTATGTAAACTTAAATAAGATAAAGAAGGTTAATTAACTTAAATATGTTAAACTAATGATTCAAAGCATTTCGATATCGATTGCTAAATGAGTATTTACAAGAAAAGCGACTCTATACCTAAATATAAGATTACGGAATTTTTCTACATACACTGCCGTTATGCCGTCATGGCTTCATATCACCTTCAATACGTTAAAGAAGGTTGCTTAACTTAAATATGTTAAACTAACGATTTGAAGCATTTCGATATCGATTGCTAAATGTGTATGTACAACAAAATCGAATTTATACCTAAATACAAAATTCTGCCAAATGCACTGCCGTTATACCGTTAAGGCTTTTGTAGACTTAAATAAGATAAAGAAGGTTAATTAGCTTAAATATGTTAAACTATCGATTTGAAGCATTTCGATATCGATTGCTAAATGCGTATATAGAAGAAAATCGACTTTATACCTAAATATAAGATTACGGAATTCTTCCAAATGTACTGTCGTTATGCTGCCATGGCTTTATATCAACTTCTATATGCTAAAGAAGGTTAAATAACTTAAATGTGTTAAACTAATGATTTTAAGAATTTCGATATCGATTGCAAAGTGCGTATCTACAACAAAATCGACTTTATACCTAAATATAAGATTACGGAATTCTTCTACATACACTGCCGTTATGCCGTCATGGCTTCATATCACCTTCAATACGTTAAAGAAGGTTGCTTAACTTAAATATTTTAAACTAATGATTCGAAGCATTTCGATATCGATTGCTAAATGTGTATGTACAACAAAATCGACTCTATACCTAAATATAAGACTACGGAATTCTGCCAAATGCACTGCCGTTATACCGTTAAGGCTTTTGTAGACTTAAATAAGATAAAGATAGTTAATTAACTTAAATATGTTAAACTATTGAATTGAAGCATCTCGGTATCAATTGCTAAGTGTGTATATGCAATAAAATCGACTTTATACCTAAATATAAGATTATGGAATTCTTCCAAATGCACTGCCGTTATACCGTTATGGCTTTATGTAAACTTAAATAAGATAAAGAAGGTTAATTAACTTAAATAAGTTAAACTAATGATTTGAAGCATTTCGATATCGATTGCTAAATGAGTATATACAAGAAAATCGACTCTACACCTAAACATATGATTACGGAATTCTTCCAAATGCACTGCCATTATACCGTTAAGGCTTTATGTAAACTTCAGTAAGATAATGAAGGTTAATTAGCTCAAATATGTTAAACTAATGATTTGAAGCATTTCGATATCGATTGCTAAATGCGTATATACAAGAAAATCGACTTTATACATAAATATAAGATTACGGAATTCTTCCAAATGCACTGCCGTTATACCGTTAAGGCTTTATGTAAACTTCAGTAAGATAAAGAAGGCTTATTAGCTTAAATATGTTAAACTAATGATTTGAAGCATTTCGATATCGATTGCTAAATGAGTATGTACAAGAAAATAGACTTTATACCTAAATATAAGATTACGGAATTCTTCCAAATGCACTGCCGTTATACCCTTATGGCTTTATGTAAACTTGAGTAAGATAAAGAAGGTTAATTAAGTTAAGTTTTTTTTAATAAAATCGACTTTATACCTAAATATAAGATTACGGAATTCTTCAATCACTGCGTTATCCGTAGGCTATTACTTCAATAGTAAAGAAGGTTTTAACTTAAATATGTTAAACTAATGATTTGAAGCATTTCGATATCGATTGCTAAATGAGTATATACAAGAAAATGACTTAACCTAAATATAAGATTACGGAATTCTTCCAAATGCACTGCCATATACCGTTAAGGCTTTATGTAAACTTCAGTAAGATAAAGAAGGTTAATAAGCTTAAATATGTTAAACTAATGATTTGAAGCATTTCGATATCGATTGCTAAATGTGTATATACAACAAAATCGACTTCTTACCTAAATATAAGATTACGGAATTCTTCCAAATGCACTGCCATTATACCGTTAAGGCTTTATGTAAACTTCAGTAAGTTAAAGAAGGTTAATTAACTTAAATATGTTAAACTAATGATTTGAAGCATTTCGATATCGATTGCTAAATGTGTATATACAAGAAAATCGACTTTATACCTAAATATAAGATTACGGAATTCTTCCAAATGCACTGCCGTTATACCGTTATGGCTTTATGTAACTTAATACGTTAAAGAAGGTTAATTAACTTAAATATGTTAAACTAATGATTTGAAGCATTTCGATATCGATTGCTAATGCGTATATACAAGAAAATCGACTTTATACCTAAATATAAGATTACGGAATTCTTCCAAATGCACTGCCGTTATGCCGCCATGGCTTTATGTAACTTCAATAGTAAAGAAGGTTAATTAACTTAAATATGTTAAACTAATGATTTGAAGCATTTCGATATCGATTGCTAAATGGTATATACAAGAAAATCGACTTTATACCTAAATATAAGATTACGGAATTCTTCCAAATGCACTGCCGTTATGCCGCATGGCTTTATATAACTTCAATAGTTAAAGAAGGTTATTAACTTAAATATGTTAAACTAATGATTTGAAGCATTTCGATATCGATTGCTAAATGGTATATACAAAAAATCGACTTTATACCAAATATAAGATTACGGAATTCTTCTAAATGCACTGCCGTTATGCCGCCATGGCTTTATGTAACTTCAGTACGTAAAGAAGCTTAATTAACTTAAATATGTTAAACTAATGATTTGAAGCATTTCGATATCGATTGCTAAATGGTATATACAAGAAAATCGACTTTATACCTAAATATAAGATTACGGAATTCTTCCAAATGTACTGTCGTTATGCGCCATGGCTTTATATCAACTTCAATAGTTAAAGAAGGTTAATTAACTTAAATATGTTAAACTAATGATTTGAAGCATTTCGATATCGATTGCTAAGTGTGTATATACAACATTATCGACTTTATACCAAATATAAGATTACGGAATTCTTCTAAATGCACTGCCGTTATGCCGCCATGGCTTTATGTTAACTTCAGTGCGTAAAGAAGCTTTATTTACTTAAATATGTTAAACTAATGATTTGAAGCATTTCGATATCGATTGCTAAATGGTATATACAAGAAAATCGACTTTATACCTAAATATAAGATTGCGGAATTCTTCCAAATGTACTGTCGTTATGCTGCCATGGCTTTATATCAACTTCAATATGTTAAAGAAGGTTAATTAACTTAAATATGTTAAACTAATGATTTGAAGCATTTCGATATCGATTGCTAAGTGTGTATATACAACATTATCGACTTTATACCAAATATAAGATTACGGAATTCTTCTAAATGCACAGCCGTTATGCCGCCATGGCTTTATGTAAACTTCAGTGCGTAAAGAAGCTTTATTTACTTAAATATGTTAAACTAATGATTTGAAGCATTTCGATATCGATTGCTAAATGTGTATATATAAGAAATCGACTTTATACCTAAATATAAGATTACGGAATTCTTCCAAATGTACTGTCGTTATGCTGCCATGGCTTTATATCAACTTCAATATGTTAAAGAAGGTTACTTAACTTAAATATGTTAAACTAATTATTTGAAGCATTTCGATATCGATTGCTAAGTGTGTATATACAACATTATCGACTTTATACCAAATATAAGATTACGGAATTCTTCTAAATGCACTGCCGTTATGCCGCCATGGCTTTATGTTAACTTCAGTGCGTAAAGAAGCTTTATTTACTTAAATATGTTAAACTAATTATTTGAAGCATTTCGATTTCGATTGCTTAATGCATATATACAAGAAAATCGTCTTTATACCTAAATATAAGATTACGAAATTCTTCTACATGCACTGCCGTTATGCCGCCATGGCTTTGCATCAACTTCAATATGTTAAATAAGATTAATTAACTTAAATACGCCAAACTAAGGATTTGAAGCATTTCTATATCGATTGCTAAATGTGTATATAAAAAAAATCGGCTTTATTTCTAAATATAAGATTACGGAATTCTTCCAAATGCACTGCCATTATACGGTTAAGGCGTTATGTAAACTTCAGTAAGATAAAGAAGGTTAATTAGCTTAAATATGTTAAACTAATGATTTGAGGCATTTCGATATCGATTGCTAAATGCGTATATACAAGAAAATCGACTTTATGCATAAATATAAGATTACGGAATTCTTCCAAATGCACTGCCGTTATACCGTTAAGGCTTTATGTAAACTTCAGTAAGATAAAGAAGGCTAATTAGCTTAAATATGTTAAACTAATGATTTGATGCATTTCGATATCGATTGCTAAATGAGTATATACAAGAAAATCGACTATATACCTAAATATAAGATTACGGAATTCTTCCAAATGCACTGCCGTTATACCGTTAAGGCTTTATGTAAACTTCAGTAAGATAAAGAAGGTTAATTAGCTTAAATATGTTAAACTAATGATTTGAAGCATTTCGATATCGATTGCTAAATGCTTATATGCAAGAAAATCGAGTTTATACATAAATATATGATAACGGAATTCTTCTAAATGCCGTTATACCCTTATGGCTTTATGTAAACTTCAGTAAGATAAAGAAGGCTAATTAGCTTAAATATGTTAAACTAATGATTTGAAGCATTTCGATATCGATTGCTAAATGCGTATATAGAAGAAAATCGACTTTATACCTAAATATAAGATTACGGAATTCTTCCAAATGCACTGCCGTTATACCGTTAAGGCTTTTGTAGACTTAAGTAAGATAAAGATAGTTAATTAACTTAAATATGTTAAACTATTGAGTTGAGGCATTTCGATATCGATTGCCGAGTGTGTATATGCAACAAAATCGACTTTATACCTAAATATAAGATCACGGAATTCTTCCAAATGCACTGCCGTTATACCGTTATGGCTTTATGTAAACTTCAATAAGATAAAGAAGGTTAATTAACTTAAATATGTTAAACTAATGATTTGAAGCATTTCGATATCGATTGCTAAATGAGTATGTACAAGAAAATGGATTTTATACCTAAATATAAGATTACGGAATTCTTCCAAATGCACTGCCGATATACCTTCAAGGCTTTATGTAAACTTCAGTAAGATAAAGAAGGTTAATAAGCTTAAATATGTTAAACTAATGATTTGAAGCATTTCGATATCGATTGCTAAATGCATGTATACAAAAAAATCGACTTTATACCTAAATATAAGATTACGGAAGTCTTCCAAATGCACTGCCGTTATACCGTTAAGGCTTTATGTAAACTTCAGTAAGATAAAGAAGGCTAATTAGCTTAAATATGTTAAACTAATGATTTGAAGCATTTCGGTATGGATTGCTAAATGTGTATATACAAGAAAATCGACTTTATATATAAATATATGATAACGGAATTCGTCTAAATGCACTGCCGTTATACCCTTATGGCTTTATGTTAACTTCAGTTCGCTAAAGAAGTTTCATTAAGTTAAATATGTTAAACTAATGATTTGAAGCATTTCGATATCGATTGCTTAATGCATATATACAAGAAAATCGACTTTATACCTAAATATAAGATTACGGAATTCTTCCAAATGCACTGCCGTTATACCGTTAAGGCTTTTGTAGACTTAAGTAAGATAAAGATAGTTAATTAACTTAAATATGTTAAACTAATGATTTGAAGCATTTCGATATCGATTGCTAAATGTGTATATAGTTACAAGAAAATCGGCTTTATACATAAATATATGATAACGGAATTCTTCTAAATGCACTGCCGTTATACCCTTATGGCTTTATGTTAACTTCAGTTCGTTAAAGAAGTTTCATTAAATTAAATATGTTAAACTAATAATTTGAAGCATTACGATATAGATTTGCTAAATGCATATATACAAAATATCGACTTTATACCTAAATATAAGATTACGGAATTCTTTCAAATGCACTGCCGTTATACCGTTATGGCTTTGTGTAAACTTCAATAAGATAAAGAAGGTTGATTAACTTAAATATGTTAAACTAATGATTTGAAGCATATCGATATCGATTGCTAAATGCATTCATACAAAAAAATCGACTTTATACCTAAATATAAGATTACGGAATTCTTCCAAATGCACTGCCGTTATACCTTTAAGGCTTTATGTAAACTTCAGTAAGATAAAGAAGGTTAATTAGCTTAAATATGTTAAACTAATGATTTGAAGCATTTCGATATCGATTGCTAAATGTGTATATACAAGAAAATCGACTTTATACCTAAATATAAGATTACGGAATTCTTCTAAATGCACTACCGTTATGTTGTTATGGCTTTATGTTAACTTCTGTTCGTTAAAGAAGGTTTATTAACTTAAATATGTTAAACCAGTTATTTGAAGCAAGAAAATCGACTTTATACCTAAATATAAGATAACGGAATTCTTCTAAATGCACTGCCGTTATACCCTTATGGCTTTATGAAAACTTCAGTAAGATAAAGAAAGTTAATTAACTTAAATATTTGAAACTAATGATTTGAAGCATTTCGATATCGATTGCTAAATGTGTATATACAAGAAAATCGACTTTATACCTAAATATAAGATTACGGAATTCTTCTAAATGTACTGTCGTTATGCCGCCATGACTTTATGCCAACTTCAGTTCGTTAAAGAAGATTTATTAACTCAAATATGTTAAACTAATGACTTGAATCATTTTGATATCGATTGCTAAATGTGTATATACAAGAAAGTTGACTTTATACCTAAATATAAGATAACGAAATTCTTCCAAATGCTCTGCCGTTATACTGTTATGGCTTTATGTAAACTTCAGTAGGATAAAGAAGGTTATTTAGCTTTAATATGTTAAACTAATGATTTGAAGCATTTCGAAATCGATTGCTTAATGCATATATACAAGAAAATCGACTTTATACCTAAATATAAGATTACGGAATTCTTCCAAATGCTGTGCCGTTATACCGTTATAGCTTTATGTAAACTTCAATAAAATAAAGAAGGTTAATTAACTTAAATATATTGAACTAATGATTTGAAGCATTTCGATATCGATTGCTTAATGCATATATACAAGAAAATCGACTTTATACCTAAATATACGATAACGAAATTCTTCCAAATGCTCTGCCGTTATACCGTTATGGCTTTATGTAAACTTCAGTAAGATAAAGAGGGTTAATTAGCTTAAATATGTTAAACTAATGATTTGAAGCATTTCGATATCGGTTGCTAAATGCATATATACAAGAAAATCGACTTTATACCTAAATATAAGATTACGGAATTCTTCCAAATGTACTGTCGTTATGCTGCCATGGCTTTATATCACCTTCAATACGTTAAAGAAGTTTAATTAACTTAAATATGTTAAACTAATGATTTGAAGCATTTCGATATCGATTGCTAAATGAGTATGTACAAGAAAATGGATTTTATACCTAAATATAAAATTACGGAATTCTTCCAAATGCACTGCCGATATTTTTTTTTTTTTTTTTTTTTTTTTTTTTTTTTTTTTTTTTTAAATATGTTAAACTAATAATTTGAAGCATTTCGATATAGATTTGCTAAATGCATATATACAAAATATCGACTTTATACCTAAATATAAGATTACGGAATTCTTTCAAATGCACTGCCGTTATACCGTTATGGCTTTGTGTAAACTTCAATAAGATAAAGAAGGTTGATTAACTTAAATATGTTAAACTAATGATTTGAAGCATATCGATATCGATTGCTAAATGCATTCATACAAAAAAATCGACTTTATACCTAAATATAAGATTACGGAATTCTTCCAAATGCACTGCCGTTATACCTTTAAGGCTTTATATCACCTTCAATACGTTAAAGAAGTTTAATTAACTTAAATATGTTAAACTAATGATTTGAAGCATTTCGATATCGATTGCTAAATGAGTATGTACAAGAAAATGGATTTTATACCTAAATATAAAATTACGGAATTCTTCCAAATGCACTGCCGATATACCTTCAAGCCTTTATGTAAACTTCAGTAAGATAAAGAAGGTTAATTAGCTTAAATATGTTAAACTAATGATTTGAAGCATTTCGATATCGATTGCTAAATGCATATATACGAAAAAATCGACTTTATACCTAAATATAAGATTACGGAAGTCTTCCAAATGCACTGCCGTTATACCTTTAAGGCTTTATGTAAACTTCAGTAAGATAAATAAGGTTAATTAGCTTAAATATGTTAAACCAATGATTTGAAGCATTTCGATATCGATTGCTAAATGTGTATATACAAGAAAATCGACTTTATACCTAAATATAAGATTACGGAATTCTTCTAAATGCACTACCGTTATGTTGTTATGGCTTTATGTTAACTTCTGTTCGTTAAAAAAGGTTTATTAACTTAAATATGTTAAACCAGTTATTTGAAGCAAGAAAATCGACTTTATACCTAAATATAAGATAACGGAATTCTTCTAAATGCACTGCCGTTATACCCTTATGGCTTTATGAAAACTTCAGTAAGATAAAGAAAGTTAATTAACTTAAATATTTGAAACTAATGATTTGAAGCATTTCGATATCGATTGCTAAATGTGTATATACAAGAAAATCGACTTTATACCTAAATATAAGATTACGGAATTCTTCTTAATGCACTGCCCTTATGCCGTTATGGCTTTGTGTTAACTTCTGTTCGTTAAAGAAGGTTTATTAACTTAAATATGTTAAACCAGTTATTTGAAGCATTTCGATATCAATTGCTAAATGCATGTATACAAGAAAATCGAATACATACCTAAATATAAGATTACGGAATTCTTCCAAATGTACTGTCGTTATGTCGCCTTGACTATATATCACCTTCAATACGTTAAAGAAGGTTAATTAACTTAAATGTGTTAAATTAATGATTTAAAGCATTTCGATATCGATTGCTAAATGTGTATATACAAGAAAATCGACTTCTTACCTAAATATAAGATTGCGGAATTCTTGTAAATGTACTGTCGTTATGCCGCCATGACTTTATGCCAACTTCAGTTCGTTAAAGAAGATTTATTAACTCAAATATGTTAAACTAATGACTTGAATCATTTTGATATCGATTGCTAAATGTGTATATACAAGAAAGTCGACTTTATACCTAAATATAAGATAACGAAATTCTTCCAAATGCTCTGCCGTTATACTGTTATGGCTTTATGTAAACTTCAGTAGGATAAAGAAGGTTATTTAGCTTTAATATGTTAAACTAATGATTTGAAGCATTTCGAAATCGATTGCTTAATGCATATATACAAGAAAATCGACTTTATACCTAAATATAAGATTACGGAATTCTTCCAAATGCTGTGCCGTTATACCGTTATAGTTTTATGTAAACTTCAATAAAATAAAGAAGGTTAATTAGCTTAAATATGTTAAACTAATGATTTGAAGCATTTCGATATCGATTGCTAAATCGTATATACAAGAAAATCGACTTTATACCTAAATATAAGATTACGGAATTCTTCTAAATGCACTACCGTTATGTTGTTATGGCTTTATGTTAACTTCTGTTCGTTAAAGAAGGTTTATTAACTTAAATATGTTAAACCAGTTATTTGAAGCAAGAAAATCGACTTTATACCTAAATATAAGATAACGGAATTCCTCTAAATGCACTGCCGTTATACCCTTATGGCTTTATGAAAACTTCAGTAAGATAAAGAAAGTTAATTAACTTAAATATTTGAAACTAATGATTTGAAGCATTTCGATATCGATTGCTAAATGTGTATATACAAGAAAATCGACTTTATACCAAAATATAAGATTACGGAATTCTTCTTAATGCACTGCCCTTATGCCGTTATGGCTTTGTGTTAACTTCTGTTCGTTAAAGAAGGTTTATTAACTTAAATGTGTTAAATTAATGATTTAAAGCATTTCGATATCGATTGCTAAATGCATGTATACAAGAAAATCGAATACATACCTAAATATAAGATTACGGAATTCTTCCAAATGTACTGTCGTTATGTCGCCATGACTATATATCACCTTCAATACGTTAAAGAAGGTTAATTAACTTAAATGTGTTAAATTAATGATTTAAAGCATTTCGATATCGATTGCTAAATGTGTATATACAAGAAAATCGACTTCTTACCTAAATATAAGATTGTGGAATTCTTCTAAATGTACTGTCGTTATGCCGCCATGACTTTATGCCAACTTCAGTTCGTTAAAGAAGATTTATTAACTCAAATATGTTAAACTAATGACTTGAATCATTTTGATATCGATTGCTAAATGTGTATATACAAGAAAGTCGACTTTATACCTAAATATAAGATAACGAAATTCTTCCAAATGCTCTGCCGTTATACTGTTATGGCTTTATGTAAACTTCAGTAGGATAAAGAAGGTTATTTAGCTTTAATATGTTAAACTAATGATTTGAAGCATTTCGAAATCGATTGCTTAATGCATATATACAAGAAAATCGACTTTATACCTAAATATAAGATTACGGAATTCTTCCAAATGCTGTGCCGTTATACCGTTATAGCTTTATGTAAACTTCAATAAAATAAAGAAGGTTAATTAACTTAAATATGTTAAACTAATGATTTGAAGCATTTCGATATCGATTGCTTAATGCATATATACAAGAAAATCGACTTTATACCTAAATATACGATAACGAAATTCTTCCAAATGTACTGCCGTTATACCGTTATGGCTTTATAGAAACTTCAGTAAGATAAAGAAGGTTAATTAGCTTAAATATGTTAAACTAATGATTTGAAGCATTTCGAAATCAACTGCTTAATGCATATATACAAGAAAATCGACTTTATACCTAAATATAAGATTACGGAATTCTTCCAAATGTACTGTCGTTATGCTGCCATGGCTTTATACGAACTTCAGTATGTTAAAGAAGGTTAATTAACTTAAATATGTTAAACTAATGATTTGAAGCATTTCGATATCGATTGCTAAATGAGTATGTACAAGAAAATGGATTTTATACCTAAATATAAGATTACGGAATTCTTCCAAATGCACTGCCGATATACCTTCAAGCCTTTATGTAAACTTCAGTAAGATAAAGAAGGTTAATTAGCTTAAATATGTTAAACTAATGATTTGAAGCATTTCGATATCGATTGCTAAATGCATATATACGAAAAAATCGACTTTATACCTAAATATAAGATTACGGAGTCTTCCAAATGCACTGCCGTTATACCTTTAAGGCTTTATGTAAACTTCAGTAAGATAAATAAGGTTAATTAGCTTAAATATGTTAAACTAATGATTTGAAGCATTTCGATATCGATTGCTAAATGTGTATATACAAGAAAATCGACTTTATACCTAAATATAAGATTACGGAATTCTTCTAAATGCACTACCGTTATGTTGTTATGGCTTTATGTTAACTTCTGTTCGTTAAAGAAGGTTTATTAACTTAAATATGTTAAACCAGTTATTTGAAGCAAGAAAATCGACTTTATACCTAAATAACGGGTGATTTTTTTGAGGTTAGGATTTTCATGCATTAGTATTTGACAGATTACGTGGGATTTCAGACATGGTGTCAAAGAGAAAGATGCTCAGTATGCTTTGACATTTCATCATGAATAGACTTACTAACGAGCAACGCTTGCAAATCATTGAATTTTATTACCAAAATCAGTGTTCGGTTCGAAATGTGTTTTATCGACAAATTTTGTTCAGCGATGAGGCTCATTTCTGGTTGAATGGCTACGTAAATAAGCAAAATTGCCGCATTTGGGGTGAAGAGCAACCAGAAGCCGTTCAAGAACTGCCCATGCATCCCGAAAAATGCACTGTTTGGTGTGGTTTGTACGCTGGTGGAATCATTGGACCGTATTTTTTCAAAGATGCTGTTGGACGCAACGTTACGGTGAATGGCGATCGCTATCGTTCGATGCTAACAAACTTTTTGTTGCCAAAAATGGAAGAACTGAACTTGGTTGACATGTGGTTTCAACAAGATGGCGCTACATGCCACACAGCTCGCGATTCTATGGCCATTTTGAGGGAAAACTTCGGACAACAATTCATCTCAAGAAATGGACCCGTAAGTTGGCCACCAAGATCATGCGATTTAACGCCTTTAGACTATTTTTTGTGGGGCTACGTCAAGTCTAAAGTCTACAGAAATAAGCCAGCAACTATTCCAGCTTTGGAAGACAACATTTCCGAAGAAATTCGGGCTATTCCGGCCGAAATGCTCGAAAAAGTTGCCCAAAATTGGACTTTCCGAATGGACCACCTAAGACGCAGCCGCGGTCAACATTTAAATGAAATTATCTTCAAAAAGTAAATGTCATGAACCAATCTAACGTTTCAAATAAAGAACCGATGAGATTTTGCAAATTTTATGCGTTTTTTTTTTAAAAAAGTTATCAAGCTCTTAAAAAATCACCCTTTATAAGATAACGGAATTCTTCTAAATGCACTGCCGTTATACCCTTATGGCTTTATGAAAACTTCAGTAAGATAAAGAAAGTTAATTAACTTAAATATTTGAAACTAATGATTTGAAGCATTTCGATATAGATTGCTAAATGTGTATATACAAGAAAGTCGACTTTATACCTAAATATAAGATTACGGAATTCTTCTTAATGCACTGCCCTTATGCCGTTATGGCTTTGTGTTAACTTCTGTTCGTTAAAGAAGGTTTATTAACTTAAATATGTTAAACCAGTTATTTGAAGCATTTCGATATCGATTGCTAAATGAGTATGTACAAGAAAATGGATTTTATACCTAAATATAAGATTACGGAATTCTTCCAAATGCACTGCCGATATTCCTTCAAGCCTTTATGTAAACTTCAGTAAGATAAAGAAGGTTAATTAGCTTAAATATGTTAAACTAATGATTTGAAGCATTTCGATATCGATTGCTAAATGCATATATACGAAAAAATCGACTTTATACCTAAATATAAGATTACGGAGTCTTCCAAATGCACTGCCGTTATACCTTTAAGGCTTTATGTAAACTTCAGTAAGATAAATAAGGTTAATTAGCTTAAATATGTTAAACTAATGATTTGAAGCATTTCGATATCGATTGCTAAATGTGTATATACAAGAAAATCGACTTTATACCTAAATATAAGATTACGGAATTCTTCTAAATGCACTACCGTTATGTTGTTATGGCTTTATGTTAACTTCTGTTCGTTAAAGAAGGTTTATTAACTTAAATATGTTAAACCAGTTATTTGAAGCAAGAAAATCGACTTTATACCTAAATATAAGATAACGGAATTGTTCTACATGCAATGCCGTTATACCCTTATGGCTTTATGAAAACTTCAGTAAGATAAAGAAAGTTAATTAACTTAAATATTTGAAACTAATGATTTGAAGCATTTCGATATAGATTGCTAAATGTGTATATACAAGAAAATCGACTTTATACCTAAATATAAGATTACGGAATTCTTCTTAATGCACTGCCCTTATGCCGTTATGGCTTTGTGTTAACTTCTGTTCGTTAAAGAAGGTTTATTAACTTAAATATGTTAAACCAGTTATTTGAAGCATTTCGATATCAATTGCTAAATGCATGTATACAAGAAAATCGAATACATACCTAAATATAAGATTACGGAATTCTTCCAAATGTACTGTCGTTATGTCGCCTTGACTATATATCACCTTCAATACGTTAAAGAAGGTTAATTGACTTAAATGTGTTAAATTAATGATTTAAAGCATTTCGATATCGATTGCTAAATGTGTATATACAAGAAAATCGACTTCTTACCTAAATATAAGATTGCGGAATTCTTGTAAATGTACTGTCGTTATGCCGCCATGACTTTATGCCAACTTCAGTTCGTTAAAGAAGATTTATTAACTCAAATATGTTAAACTAATGACTTGAATCATTTTGATATCGATTGCTAAATGTGTATATACAAGAAAGTCGACTTTATACCTAAATATAAGATAACGAAATTCTTCCAAATGCTCTGCCGTTATACTGTTATGGCTTTATGTAAACTTCAGTAGGATAAAGAAGGTTATTTAGCTTTAATATGTTAAACTAATGATTTGAAGCATTTCGAAATCGATTGCTTAATGCATATATACAAGAAAATCGACTTTATACCTAAATATAAGATTACGGAATTCTTCCAAATGCTGTGCCGTTATACCGTTATAGCTTTATGTAAACTTCAATAAAATAAAGAAGGTTAATTAGCTTAAATATGTTAAACTAATGATTTGAAGCATTTGACTTGCTAAATGTGTATATACAAGAAAATCGACTTTATACCTAAATATAAGATTACGGAATTCTTCTAAATGCACTACCGTTATGTTGTTATGGCTTTATGTTAACTTCTGTTCGTTAAAGAAGGTTTATTAACTTAAATATGTTAAACCAGTTATTTGAAGCAAGAAAATCGACTTTATACCTAAATATAGATAACGGAATTCTTCTAAATGCACTGCGTTATACCCTTATGGCTTTATGAAAACTTCAGTAAGATAAAGAAAGTTAATTAACTTAAATATTTGAAACTAATGATTTGAAGCATTTCGATATCGATTGCTAAATGTGTATATACAAGAAATCGACTTTATACCTAAATATAAGATTACGGAATTCTTCTTAATGCACTGCCCTTATGCCGTTATGGCTTTGTGTTAACTTCTGTTCGTTAAAGAAGGTTTATTAACTTAATATGTTAAACCAGTTATTTGAAGCATTTCGATATCAATTGCTAAATGCATGTATACAAGAAAATCGAATACATACCTAAATATAAGATTACGGAATTCTTCCAAATGTACTGTCGTTATGTCGCCTTGACTATATATCACCTTCAATACGTTAAAGAAGGTTAATTAACTTAAATGTGTTAAATTAATGATTTAAAGCATTTCGATATCGATTGCTAAATGTGTATATACAAGAAAATCGACTTCTTACCTAAATATAAGATTGCGGAATTCTTCTAAATGTACTGTCGTTATGCCGCCATGACTTTATGCCAACTTCAGTTCGTTAAAGAAGATTTATTAACTCAAATATGTTAAACTAATGACTTGAATCATTTTGATATCGATTGCTAAATGTGTATATACAAGAAAATCGACTTTATACCTAAATATACGATAACGAAATTCTTCCAAATGCTCTGCCGTTATACCGTTATGGCTTTATGTAAACTTCAGTAGGATGAAGAAGGTTATTTAGCTTTAATATGTTAAACTAATGATTTGAAGCATTTCGAAATCGATTGCTTAATGCATATATACAAGAAAATCGACTTTATACCTAAATATAAGATTACGGAATTCTTCCAAATGCTGTGCCGTTATACCGTTATAGCTTTATGTAAACTTCAATAAAATAAAGAAGGTTAATTAACTTAAATATGTTAAACTAATGATTTGAAGCATTTCGATATCGATTGCTAAATGTGTATATACAAGAAAATGGACTTTATACCTAAATATACGATAACGAAATTCTTCCAAATGCTCTGCCGTTATACCGTTATGGCTTTATGTAAACTTCAGTAAGATAAAGAAGGTTAATTAGCTTAAATATGTTAAACTAATGATTTGAAGCATTTCGAAATCAACTGCTTAATGCATATATACAAGAAAATCGACTTTATACCTAAATATAAGATTACGGAATTCTTCCAAATGTACTGTCGTTATGCTGCCATGGCTTTATACGAACTTCAGTATGTTAAAGAAGGTTAATTAACTTAAATATGTTAAACTAATGATTTGAAGCATTTCGATATCGATTGCTAAATGTGTATATACAAAAAATCGACTTTATACCTAAATATAAGCTTACGGAATTCTTCTAAATGCACTGCCGTTATGCCGCCATGGCTTTATATCACCTTCAATACGTTAAAGACGGTTAACTAACTCAAATATGTTAAACTAATGATTTGAAGCATTTTGATATCGATTGCTAAATGTGTATATACAAAAAAATCAACTTCTTACCTAAATATAAGATTACGGAATTCTTCCAAATGCACTGCCGTTATACCGTTATGGCTTTATGTAAACTTCAGTAAGATAAAGAAGGCTAATTAGCTTAAATATGTTAAACTAATGATTTGAAGCATTTTGATATCGATTGCTAAATGAGTATATACAAGAAAACGGACTTTATACCTAAATATAAGATTACGGAATTCTTCCAAATGCACTGCCGTTATACCGTTAAGGCTTTATGTAAACTTCGTAAGATAAAGAAGGTTAATTAGCTTAAATATGTTAAACTAATGATTTGAAGCATTTCGATATCGATTGCTAAATGCTTATATGCAAGAAAATCGACTTTATACATAAATATATGATAACGGAATTCTTCTAAATGCACTGCCGTTATACCCTTATGGCTTTATGTAAACTTCAGTAAGATAAAGAAGGTTAATTAACTTAAATATGTTAAACTAATGATTTGAAGCATTTCGATATCAAATTGCTAGTGTGTATATGCAACAAAATCGACTTTATACCTAAATATAAGATTACGGAATTCTTCCAAATGCACTTCCGTTAAACCGTTATGGCTTTATGAAAAACCTTCAAAAACGTTAAAGAAGGTTAATTAACTTAAATATGTTAAACTAATGATTTGAAGCATTTCGATATCGATTACTAAATTAGTATATACAAGAAAATGGATTTTATACCTAAATATAAGATTACGGAATTCTTCCAAATGCACTGCAGTTATACCGTTAAGGCTTTATGTAAACTTCAGTAAGATAAAGAAGGTTAATTAGCTTAAATATGTTAAACTAATGATTTGAAGCATTTCGATATCGATTGCTAAATGCATATATACAAGAAAATCGACTTTATACATAAATATAAGATTACGGAATTCTTCCAAATGCACTGCCGTTATACCGTTAAGGCTTTATGTAAACTTCAGTAAGATAAAGAAGGCTAATTAGCTTAAATATGTTAAACTAATGATTTGAAGCATTTCGATATCGATTGCTAAATGCTTATATACAAGAAAATCGACTTATACATAAATATATGATAACGGAATTCTTCTAAATGCACTGCCGTTATACCCTTATGGCTTTATGTAAACTTCAGTAAGATAAAGAAGGTTAATTAACTTAAATATGTTAAACTAATGATTTGAAGAATTTCGACATCGATTGCAAAGTGCGTATATACAACAAAATCGACTTTATACCTAAATATAAGATTACGGAATTCTTCTACATACACTGCCGTTATGCCGCCATGGCTTCATATCACTCTCAATACGTTAAAGAAGATTACTTAACTTAAATATGTTAAACTAATGATTTGAAGCATTTCGATATCGATTGCTAAATGTGTATGTACAACAAAATCGACTTTATACCTAAATATAAGATTACGGAATTCTTCCAAATGCACTGCCGTTATACCGTAAAGGCTTTTGTAGACTTAAGTAAGATAAAGATAGTTAATTAACTTAAATATGTTAAACTAATGATTTGAAGCATTGCGATGTCGATTGCTAAATGTGTATATACAAAAAATCGACATTATACCTAAATATAAGCTTACGGATTTCTTCTAAATGCACTGCCGTTATACCGCCATGGCTTTATATCACCTTCAATACGTTAAAGAAGGTTAACTAATTCAAATATGTTAAACTAATGATTTGAAGCATTTCGATATCGATTGCTAAATGTGTATGTACAACAAAATCGACTTTATACCTAAATATAAGATAACGGATCTTCCAAATGCACTGCCGTTATACCGTTAAGGCTTTTGTAGACTTGAGTAAAATAAAGATAGTTAATTAACTTAAATATGTTAAACTATTGAGTTGAAGCATCTCGATATCGATTGCTAAGTGTGTATATACAGCAAAATCGACTTTATACCTAAATATAAGATTACGGAATTCTTCCAAATTCACTGCCGTTATACCGTTATGGCTTTATGTAAACTTCAATAAGATAAAGAAGGTTAATTAACTTAAATATGTTAAACTAATGATTTGAAGCATATCGATATCGATTGCTAAATGAGCATATACAAGATAATCGATTTTATACCTAAATATAAGATTACGGAATTCTTCCAAATGCACTGCCGTTATACCTTTAAGGCTTTATGTAAACTTCAGTAAGATAAAGAAGGTTAATTAGCTTAAATATGTTAAACTAATGATTTGAAGCATTTCGATATCGATTGCTAAATGTGTATATACAAGAAAATCAACTTTATACCTAAATATAAGATTACGGAATTCTTCTAAATGCACTACCGTTATGCCGTTATGGCTTTATGTTAACTTCTGTTCGTTAAAAAAGGTTTGTTAACTTAAATATGTTAAACCAGTTATTTGAAGCAAGAAAATCGACTTTATACTTATATATAAGATAACGGAATTCTTCTAAATGCACTGCCGTTATACCCTTATGGCTTTATGTAAACTTCAATAAGATAAAGAAGGTTAATTAACTTAAATATGTTAAACTAATGATTTGAAGCATATCGATATCGATTGCTAAATGAGCATATACAAGAAAATCGATTTTATACCTAAATATAAGATTACGGAATTCTTCCAAATGCACTGCCGTTATACCTTTAAAGCTTAAAGTAAACTTCAGTAAGATAAAGAAGATTAATTAGCTTAAATATGTTAAACTAATGATTTGAAACATTTCGATATCGATTGCTAAATGTGTATCTACAAGAAAATCGACTTTATACCTAAATATAAGATTACGGAATTCTTCTTAATGCACTGCCGTTATGCCGTTATGGCTTTGTGTTAACTTCTGTTCGTTAAAGAAGGTTTATTAACTTAAATATGTTAAACCAGTTATTTGAAGCATTTCGATATCAATTGCTAAATGCATGCATTCAAGAAAATCGACTACATACCTAAATATAAGATTACGGAATTCTTCCAAATGTACTGTCGTTATGCCGCCATGGCTTTATATCACCTTCAATACGTTAAAGAAGGTTAATTAACTTAACTATGTTAAATTAATGATTTAAAGCATTCCGATATCGATTGCTAAATGTGTATATACAAGAAAATCGACTTCTTACCTAAACATAAGATTGCGGAATTCTTCTAAATGTACTGTCGATATGCCGCCATGACTTTATGCCAACTTCAGTTCGTTAAAGAAGGTTTATTAACTCAAATATGTTAAACTAATGACTTGAAGCATTTTGATATCGATTGCTAAATGTGTATATATAAGAAAATCGACTTTATACTTAAATATAAGATTACGAAATTCTTCCAAGTGCACTGCCGTTATACTGTTATGGCTTTATGTAAACTTCAGTAAGATAAAGAAGGTTAATTAACTTAAATATGTTAAACTAATGATTTGAAGCATTTCGAAATCGATTGCTTAATGCATATATACAAGAAAATCGACTTTATACCTAAATATAAGATTACGGAAGATAAAGATATTTAATTAACTTAAATATGTTAAACTATTGAGTTGAAGCATCTTGATATCGATTGCTGAGTGTGTATATGCAACAAAATCGACTTTATACCTAAATATAAGATTACGGAATTCTTCCAAATGCACTGCCGTTATACCGTTATGGCTTTATGTAAACTTCAATAAGATAAAGAAGGTTAATTAACTTAAATATGTTAAACTATTGAGTTGAAGCATCTCGATATCGATTGCTGAGTGTGTATATGCAACAAAATCGACTTTATACCTAAATATAAGATCACGGAATTCTTCCAAATGCACTGCCGTTATACCGTTATGGCTTTATGTAAACTTCAATAAGATAAAGAAGATTAATTAACTTAAATATGTTAAACTAATGATTTGAAGCATTTCGATATCGATTGCTAAATGAGTATATACAAGAAAATGGATTTTATACCTAAATATAAGATTACGGAATTCTTCCAAATGCACTGCCGTTATACCTTTAAGGCTTTATGTAAACTTCAGTAATATAAAGAAGGTTAATTAGCTTAAATATGTTAAACTAATGATTTGAAGCATTTCGATATCGGTTGCTAAATGCATGTATACAAAAAAATCGACTTTATACCTAAATATAAGATAACGGAAGTCTTCCAAATGCACTGCCGTTATACCGTTAAGGCTTTATGTAAACTTCAGTAAGATAAAGAAGGCTAGTTAGCTTAAATATGTTAAACTAATGATTTGAAGCATTTCGATATCGATTGCTAAATGTGTATATACAAGAAAATCGACTTTATACATAAATATATGATAACGGAATTCGTCTAAATGCACTGCCATTAAACCCTTATGGCTTTATGTTAACTTCAGTTCGTTAAAGAAGTTTCATTAAGTTAAATATGTTAAACTAATGATTTGAAGCATTTCGATATCGATTGCTTAATGCATATATACAAGAAAATCGACTTTATACCTAAATATAAGATTACGGAATTCTTCCAAATGTACTGTCGTTATGCTGCCATGGCTTTATATCAACTTCATTATGTTAAAGAAGGTTAATTAACTTAAATATGTTAAACTAATGATTTGAAGCATTTCGATATCGATTGCTAAATGTGTATATACAACATTATCGACTTTATACCAAATATAAGATTACGGAATTCTTCTAAATGCACTGCCGTTATGCCGCCATGGCTTTATGTCAACTTCAGTGCGTAAAGAAGCTTTATTTACTTAAATATGTTAAACTAATAATTTAAAGCTTTTCGATATCGATTGCTAAATGTCTATATATAAGAAAATCGACTTTATACCTAAATATAAGATTACGGAATTCTTCCAAATGTACTGTCGCTATGCTGCCATGGCTTTATATGAACTTCAATATGTTAAAAATGGTTAATTAACTTAAATATGTTAAACTAATGATTTGAAGCATTTCGATATCGATTGCTAAATGAGTATATACAAGAAAATCGACTTTATACCTAAATATAAGATTACGGAATTCTTTTACATGTACTGCCGTTATGCCGCCATGGCTTTGCATCAACTTCAATATGTTAAATAAGGTTAATTAACTTAAATACGCTAAACTAATGATTTGAAGCATTTCGATATCGATTGCTAAATGTGTATATACAAGAAAATCGACTTTATACCTAAATATAAGATTACGGAATTCTTCTTAATGCACTGCCGTTATGCCGTTATGGGTTTGTGTTAACTTCTGTTCGTTAAAGAAGGTTTATTAACTTAAATATGTTAAACCAGTTATTTGAAGCATTTCGATATCGATTGCTTAGTGCATATATACAAGAAAATCGACTTTATACCTAAATATAAGATTACGAAATTCTTCAAATGCTCTGCCGTTATACCGTTATGGCTTTATGTAAACTTCAGTAAGATAAAGAAGGTTAATTAGCTTAAATATGTTAAACTAATGATTTGAAGCATTTCGAAATCAACTGCTTAATGCATATATACAAGAAAATCGACTTTATACCTAAATATAAGATTACGGAATTCTTCCAAATGTACTGTCGTTATGCTGCCATGGCTTTATACGAACTTCAGTACGTTAAAGAAGGTAAATTTACTTAAATATGTTAAACTAATGATTTGAAGCATTTCGATATCGATTGCTAAATGTGTATATACAAAAAATCGACTTTATACCTAAATATAAGCTTACGGAATTTTTCTGAATGCACTGCCGTTATGCCGCCATGGCTTTATATCACCTTCAATACGTTAAAGACGGTTAACTTACTCAAATATGTTAAACTAATGATTTGAAGCATTTCGATATCGATTGCTAAATGTGTATATACAAAAAAATCAACTTCTTACCTAAACATAAGATTACGGAATTCTTCCAAATGCACTGCCGTTATACCGTTATGGCTTTATGTAAACTTCAGTAAGATAAAGAAAGTTAATTAACTTAAATATCTTAAACTAATGAGTTGAGGCATCTCGATATCGATTGCTAAGTGTGTATATACATCAAAATCGACTTTATACCTAAATATAAGCTTACGGAATTCTTCTAAATGCACTCCCGTTATGCCGCCATGGCTTTATATCACCTTCAATACGTAAAAGACGGTTAACTAACTCAAATATGTTAAAATAATGATTTGAAGCATTTCGATATCGATTGCTAAATGTGTATATACAAAAAATCGACTTTATACCTAAATATAAGCTTACGGAATTCTTCTAAATGCACTGCTGTTATACCGTTAAGGCTTTTGTAGACTTAAGTAAGATAAAGATAGTTAATTAACTTAAATATGTTAAACTATTGAGTTGAAGCAACTCGATATCGATTGTTAAGTGTGTATATTCAGCAAAATCGACTTTATACCTAAATATAAGATTACAGAATTCTTCCAAATGCACTGCCGTTATACCGTTATGGCTTTATGTAAACTTCAATAAGATAAAGAAGGTTAATTAACTTAAATATGTTAAACTAATGATTTGAGGCATATCGATATCGATTGCTAAATGAGCATATACAAGAAAATCGATTTTATACCTAAATATAAGATTACGGAATTCTTCCAAATGCACTGCCGTTATACCTTTAAGGCTTTATGTAAACTTCAGTAAGATAAAGAAGGTTAATTAGCTTAAATATGTTAAACTAATGATTTGAAGCAATTCAATATCGATTGCAAAAATGTGTATATACAAGAAAATCGACTTTATACCAAAATATAAGATTACGGAATTCTTCTAAATGCTCTACCGTTATGCCGTTATGGCTTTATGTTAATTTCTGTTCGTTAAAGAAGGTTTATTAACTTAAATATGTTAAACCAGTTATTTGAAGCAAGAAAATCGACTTTATACCTAAATATAAGATAACGGAATTCTTCTAAATGCACTGCCGTTATACCCTCATGGCTTTATGTAAACTTCAGTAAGATAAAGAAAGTTAATTAACTTAAATATTTGAAACTAATGATTTGAAGCATTTCGATATCGATTGCTAAATGTGTATATACAAGAAAATCGACTTTATACCTAAATATAAGATTACGGAATTCTTCTAAATGCACTGCCGTTATGCCGTTATGGCTTTGTGTTAACTTCTGTTCGTTAAAGAAGGTTTATTAACTTAAATATGTTAAACCAGTTATTTGAAGCATTTCGATATCAATTGCTAAATGCATGTATACAAGAAAATCGACTACATACCTAAATATAAGATTACGGAATTCTTCCAAATGTACTGTCGTTATGCCGCCATGGCTTTATATCACCTTCAATACGTTAAAGAAGGTTAATTAACTTAAATATGTTAAATTAATGATTTAAAGCATTTCGATATCGATTGCTAAATGTGTATATACAAGAAAATCGACTTCTTACCTAAATATAAGATTACGGAATTCTTCCAAATGTACTGTCGTTATGCCGCCATGACTTTATGCCAACTTCAGTTCGTTAAAGAAGGTTTATTAACTCAAATATGTTAAACTAATGACTTAAAGCATTTTGATATCGATTGCTAAATGTGTTGTGTATATACAAGAAAATCGACTTTATACCTAAATATAAGATTACGGAATTCTTCCAAATGCACTGCCGTTATACCGTTATGGCTTTATGTAAACTTCTAGTAAGATAAAAAAGGGTTTTAATTAACTTAAATATGTTAAACCAGTTATTTGAAGCATTTCGATATCGATTGCTAAATGCATATATACAAGAAAATCGACTTTATACCTAAATATAAGATTACGGAATTCTTCCAAATGTACTATCATTATGCCGCCACTGCTTTATATCACCTTCGATACGTTAAAGAAGTTTAATTAACTTAAATATGTTAAACTAATGATTTGAAGCATTTCGATATCGATTGCTAAATGTGTATATACAAGAAAATCGACTTTATACCTAAATATAAGATAACGGAGTTCCTCTAAATGCACTGCCGTTATGCCGTTATGGCTTTATGTTAACTTCAGTTCGTTAAAGAAGGTTTATTAACTTTAAAATGTTAAACCAGTTATTTGAAGCATTTCGATATCGATGGCTAAATGCATATATACAAGAAAATCGAATTTATACCTAAATATAAGATTACGGAATTCTTCCAAATGTACTGTCGTTATGCCGCCACTGCTTTATATCAACTTCGATACGTTAAAGAAGGTTAGTTAACTTAAATATGTTAAACTAATGATTTGAAGCATTTCGATATCGATTGCTAAATGAGTATATACAAGAAAATCGACTCTATACCTAAATATAAGATTACGGAATTCTTCCAAATGCACTGCCATTATACCGTTAAGGCTTTATGTAAACTTCAGTAAGATAAATAAGGTTAATTAGCTTAAATATGTAAAACTAATGATTTGAAGCATTTCGATATCGATTGCTAAGTGCATATATACAAGAAAATCGACTTTATACATAAATAGAAGATTACGGAATTCTTCCAAATGCACTGCCGTTATGCCGTTAAGGCTTTATGTAAACTTCAGTAAGATAAAGAAGGTTAATTAGCTTAAATATGTTAAACTAATGATTTGAAGCATTTCGATATCGATTGCTAAATGCTTATATACAAGAAAATCGACTTTATACATAAATATATGATAACGGATTTCTTCTAAATGCACTACCCTTATGGCTTTATGTAAACTTCAGTAAGATAAAGAAGGTTAATTAACTTAAATATGTTAAACTAATGATTTGAAGCATTTCGATATCGATTGCTAAATGCTTATATACAAGAAAATCGACTTTATACATAAATATAAGATTACGGAATTCTTCCAAATGCACTGCCATTATACCGTTAAGGCTTTATGTAAACTTTAGTAAGATAAATAAGGTTAATTAGCTTAAATATGTTAAACTAATGATTTGAAGCATTTCGATATCGATTGCTAAATGCATATATACAAGAAAATCGACTTTATACCTAAATATAAGATTACGGAATTCTTCTACATACACTGCCGTTATGCCGCCATGGCTTCATATCACTGTCATTTGAAGCATATCGATATCGATTGCTAAATGAGCATATACAAGAAAATCGATTTTATACCTAAATATAAGATTACGGAATTCTTCCAAATGCACTGCCGTTATACCTTTAAGGCTTTATGTAAACTTCAGTAAGATAAAGAAGGTTAATTAGCTTAAATATGTTAAACTAATGATTTGAAGCATTTCGAAATCAACTGCTTAATGCATATATAAAAGAAAATCGACTTTATACCTAAATATAAGATTACGAAATTCTTCCAAATGCTCTGCCGTTATAGCGTCATGGCTATATGTAAACTTCAGTAAGATAAAGAAGGTTAATTAGCTTAAATATGTTAAACTAATGATTTGAAACATTTCGATATCGATTGCTAAATGTGTATATACAAAAAATCGACTTTATACCTAAATATAAGCTTACGGAATTCTTCTAAATGCACTGCCGTTATGCCGCCATGGCTTTATATCACCTTCAATACGTTAAAGACGGTTAACTAACTCAAATATGTTAAACTAATGATTTGAAGCATTTCGATATCGATTGCTTAATGCATATATACAAGAAAATCGACTTTATACCTAAATATAAGATTACGAAATTCTTCCAAATGCTCTGCCGTTATAGCGTCATGGCTTTATGTAAACTTCAGTAAGATAAACAAGGTTAATTAGCTTAAATATGTTAAACTAATGATTTGAAGCATTTCGAAATCAACTGCTTAATGCATATATACAAGAAAATCGACTTTATACCTAAATATAAGATTACGGAATTCTTCCAAATGTACTGTCGTTATGCTGCCATGGCTTTATACGAACTTCAGTATGTTAAAGAAGGTTAATTAACTTAAATATGTTAAACTAATGATTTGAGGCATTTCGATATCGATTGCTTAATGCATATATACAAGAAAATCGACTTTATACCTAAATATAAGATTACGAAATTCTTCCAAATGCTCTGCCGTTATAGCGTCATGGCTTTATGTAAACTTTAGTAAGATAAATAAGGTTAATTAGCTTAAATATGTTAAACTAATGATTTGAAGCATTTCGAAATCAACTGCTTAATGCATATATACAAGAAAATCGACTTTATACCTAAATATAAGATTACGGAATTCTTCCAAATGTACTGTCGTTATGCTGCCATGGCTTTATACGAACTTCGGTATGTTAAAGAAGGTTAACTAATTCAAATATGTTAAACTAATGATTTGAAGCATTTCGATATCGATTGCTAAATGCGTATATACAACAAAATCGACTTTATACCTTAAAATAATATTACGGAATTCTTTTAAATGCACTGCCGTTATGCCCCCATGGCTTTATGTTAACTTCAGTGGGTTAAAGAAGTTTAAATTAACTTAAATATGTTAAACTAATGATTTGAAGCATTTTGATATCGATTGCTTAATGTGTATATACAAGAAAATCGATTTTATACCTAAATATAAGATTACGGAATTCTTCTAAATGCACTGCCGTTATGCCGTTATGGCTTTATGTTAACTTCTGTTCGTTAAATAAGGTTTATTAACTTAAATATGTTAAACCAGTTATTTGAAGCATTTCGATATCGATTGCTAAATGCATGTATACAAGAAAATCGACTTTATACCTAAATATAAGATTACGGAATTCTTCCAAATGTACTGTCGTTATGCCGCCACTGCTTTATATAAACCTTCGATACGTTAAAGAAGTTTAATTAACTTAAATATGTTAAACTAATGATTTGAAGCATTTCGATATCGATTGCTAAATGTGTATATACAAGAAAATCGGCTTTATACCTAAATATAAGATTAGGGAAATTTCCCTTCTAAATGCACTGCCGTTATGCCGTTATGGCTTTATGTTAACTTCAGTTCGTTAAATAAGGTTTATTAATTTAAAAATATGTTAAACCAGTTATTTGAAGCATTTCGATATCGATGGCTAAATGCATATATACAAGAAAATCGAATTTATACCTAAATATAAGATTACGGAATTCCTCCAAATGTACTGTCGTTATGCCGCCACTGCTTTATATCAACTTCGATACGTTAAAGAAGGTTAGTTAACTTAAATATGTTAAACTAATGATTTGAAGCATTTCGATATCGATTGCTAAATGAGTATATGCAAGAAAATCGACTCTATACCTAAATATAAGATTACGGAATTCTTCCAAATGCACTGCCATTATACCGTTAAGGCTTTATGTAAACTTTAGTAAGATAAATAAGGTTAATTAGCTTAAATATGTAAAACTAATGATTTGAAGCATTTCGGTATCGATTGCTAAGTGCATATATACAAGAAAATCGACTTTATACATAAATAGAAGATTACGGAATTCTTCCAAATGCACTGCCGTTATGCCGTTAAGGCTTTATGTAAACTTCAGTAAGATAAAGAAGGTTAATTAGCTTAAATATGTTAAACTAATGATTTGAAGCATTTCGATATCGATTGCTAAATGCTTATATACAAGAAAATCGACTTTATACATAAATATATGATAACGGATTTCTTCTAAATGCACTGCCGTTATACCCTTATGGCTTTATGTAAACTTCAGTAAGATAAAGAAGGTTAATTAACTTAAATATGTTAAACTAATGATTTGAAGTATTTCGATATCGATTGCTAAATGCTTATATGCAAGAAAATCGACTTTATACATAAATATAAGATTACGGAATTCTTCCAAATGCACTGCCATTATACCGTTAAGGCTTTATGTAAACTTTAGTAAGATAAATAAGGTTAATTAGCTTAAATATGTTAAACTAATGATTTGAAGCATTTCGATATCGATTGCTAAATGCATATATACAAGAAAATCGACTTTATACCTAAATATAAGATTACGGAATTCTTCTACATACACTGCCGTTATGCCGCCATGGCTTCATATCACTGTCATTTGAAGCATATCGATATCGATTGCTAAATGAGCATATACAAGAAAATCGATTTTATACCTAAATATAAGATTACGGAATTCTTCCAAATGCACTGAAGTTATACCTTTAAGGCTTTATGTAAACTTCAGTAAGATAAAGAAGGTTAATTAACTTAAATATGTTAAACCAGTTATTTAAGCAAGAAAATTGACTTTATACCTAAATATAAGATAACGGATTTCTTCTAAATGCACTGCCGTTATACCCTTATGGCTTTATGTAAACTTCAGTAAGATAAAGAAAGCTAATTAACTTAAATATTTGAAACTAATGATTTGAAGCATTTCGATATCGATTGCTAAATGTTTATATACAAGAAAATCGACTTTATACCTAAATATAAGATTACGGAATTCCTCTTAATGCACTGCCGTTATGCCGTTATGGGTTTGTGTTAACTTCTGTTCGTTAAAGAAGGTTTATTAACTTAAATATGTTAAACCAGTTATTTGAAGCATTTCGATATCGATTGCTTAATGCATATATACAAGAAAATCGACTTTATACCTAAATATAAGATTACGAAATTCTTCCAAATGCTCTGCCGTTATACCGTTATGGCTTTATGTAAACTTCAGTAAGATAAAGAAGGTTAATTAGCTTAAATATGTTAAACTAATGATTTGAAGCATTTCGAAATCAACTGCTTAATGCATATACACAAGAAAATCGACTTTATACCTAAATATAAGATTACGGAATTCTTCCAAATGTATTGTCGTTATGCTGCCATGGCTTTATACGAACTTCAGTACGTTAAAGAAGGTTAATTTACTTAAATATGTTAAACTAATGATTTGAAGCATTTCGATATCGATTGCTAAATGTGTATATACAAAAAATCGACTTTATACCTAAATATAAGCTTACGGAATTCTTCTGAATGCACTGCCGTTATGCCGCCATGGCTTTATATCACCTTCAATACGTTAAAGACGGTTAACTTACTCAAATATGTTAAACTAATGATTTGAAGCATTTCGATATCGATTACAAAAATGTGTATATACAAAAAAACCGACTTCTTACCTAAACATAAGATTACGGAATTCTTCCAAATGCACTGCCGTTATACCGTTATGGCTTTATGTAAACTTCAGTAAGATAAAGAAAGTTAATTAACTCAAATATGTTAAACTAATGATTTGAAGCATTTCGATATCGATTGCTAAATGTGTATATACAAAAAATCGACTTTATACATAAATATAAGCTTATGGAATTCTTCTAAATGCACTGCTGTTATACCGTTAAGGCTTTTGTAGACTTAAGTAAGATAAAGATAGTTAATTAACTTAAATATGTTAAACTATTGAGTTGAAGCATCTCGATATCGATTGTTAAGTGTGTATATTCAGCAAAATCGACTTTATACCTAAATATAAGATTACGGAATTCTTCCAAATGCACTGCCATTATACCGTTATGGCTTTATGTAAACTTCAGTAAGATAAAGAAAGTTAATTAACTTAAATATCTTAAACTAATGAGTTGAGGCATCTCGATATCGATTGCTAAGTGTGTATATACATCAAAATCGACTTTATACCTAAATATAAGCTTACGGAATTCTTCTAAATGCACTGCCGTTATGCCGCCATGGCTTTAAATGACCTTCAATACGTAAAAGACGGTTAACTAACTCAAAGATGTTAAACTAATGATTTGAAGCATTTCGATATCGATTGCTAAATGTGCTATATACAAAAAATCGACTTTATATCTAAATATAAGATTACGGAATTCTTCTAAATGCACTGCCGTTATACCGCCATGGCTTTATATCACCTTCAATACGTTAAGGAAGGTTAACTAATTCAAATATGTTAAACTAATGATTTGAAGCATTTCGATATCGATTGCTAAATGTGTATGTACAACAAAATCGACTTTATACCTAAATATAAAATTACGGAATTCTTCTACATACACTACCGTTATGCCGCCATGGTTTCATATCACCTTCAATACGTTAAAGAAGGTTACTTAACTCAAATATGTTAAACTAATGATTTGAAGCATTTCGATATCGATTGCTAAATGTGCATATACAAAAAATCGACTTTATACCTAAATATAAGCTTACGGAATTCTTCTAAATGCACTGCCGTTATACCGCCATGGCTTTATATCACCTTCAATACGTTAAGGAAGGTTAACTAATTCAAATATGTTAAACTAATGATTTGAAGCATTTCGATATCGATTGCTAAATGTGTATGTACAACAAAATCGACTTTATACCTAAATATAAGATTACGGATCTTCCAAATGCACTGCCGTTATACCGTTAAGGCTTTCGTAGACTTAAGTAAGATAAAGATAGTTAATTAACTCAAATATGTTAAACTATTGAGTTGAAGCATCTCGATATCGATTGCTAAGTGTGTATATACAGCAAAATCGATTTTATACCTAAATATAAGATTACGGAATTCTTCCAAATGCACTGCCGTTATACCTTTAAGGCTTTATGTAAACTTCAGTAAGATAAAGAAGGTTAATTAGCTTAAATATCTTAAACTAATGAGTTGAGGCATCTCGATATCGATTGCTAAGTGTGTATATACATCAAAATCGACTTTATACCTAAATATAAGCTTACGGAATTCTTCTAAATGCACTGCCGTTATGCCGCCATGGCTTTAAATGACCTTCAATACGTAAAAGACGGTTAACTAACTCAAATATGTTAAACTAATGATTTGAAGCATTTCGATATCGATTGCTAAATGTGTATGTACAACAAAATCGACTTTATACCTAAATATAAGATTACGGATCTTCCAAATGCACTGCCGTTATACCGTTAAGGCTTTCGTAGACTTAAGTAAGATAAAGATAGTTAATTAACTCAAATATGTTAAACTATTGAGTTGAAGCATCTCGATATCGATTGCTAAGTGTGTATATACAGCAAAATCGACTTTATACCTTAATAAAAGATTACGGAATTCTTCCAAATGCACTGCCGTTATGCCGCCATGGCTTTATATCACCTTCAATACGTTAAAGACGGTTAACTAACTCAAATATGTTAAACTAATGATTTGAAGCATTTTGATATCGATTGCTAAATGTGTATATACAAAAAAATCGACTTCTTACCTAAACATAAGATTACGGAATTCTTCCAAATGCACTGCCATTATACCGTTATGGCTTTATGTAAACTTCAGTAAGATAAAGAAAGTTAATTAACTTAAATATCTTAAACTAATGAGTTGAGGCATCTCGATATCGATTGCTAAGTGTGTATATACATCAAAATCGACTTTATACCTAAATATAAGCTTACGGAATTCTTCTAAATGCACTGCCGTTATGCCGTCATGGCTTTAAATGACCTTCAATACGTAGAAGACGGTTAACTAACTCAAAGATGTTAAACTAATGATTTGAAGCATTTCGATATCGATTGCTAAATGTGTATATACAAAAAATCGACTTTATACCTAAATATAAGCTTACGGAATTCTTCTAAATGCACTGCCGTTATACCGCCATGTCATTATATCACCTTCAATACGTTAAGGAAGGTTAACTAATTCAAATATGTTAAACTAATGATTTGAAGCATTTCGATATCGATTGCTAAATGTGTATGTACAACAAAATCGACTTTATACCTAAATATAAGATTACGGATCTTCCAAATGCACTTCCGTTATACCGTTAGGGCTTTCGTAGACTTAAGTAAGATAAAGATAGTTAATTAACTCAAATATGTTAAACTATTGAGTTGAAGCATCTCGATATCGATTGCTAAGTGTGTATATACAGCAAAATCGACTTTATACCTATATAAAAGATTACGGAATTCTTCCAAATGCACTGCCGTTATACCGTTATGACTTTATGTAAACTTCAATAAGATAAAGAAGGTTAATTAACTTAAATATGTTAAACTAATGATATGAAGCATATCGATATCGATTGCTAAATGAGCATATACAAGAAAATCGATTTTATACCTAAATATAAGATTACGGAATTCTTCCAAATGCACTGCCGTTATACCTTTAAGGCTTTATGTAAACTTCAGTAAGATAAAGAAGGTTAATTAGCTTAAATATGTTAAACTAATGATTTGAAGCATTTCGATATCGATTGCTAAATGCATATATACAAGAAAATCGACTTTATACCTAAATATAAAATTACGGAATTCTTCCACATGCACTGCCGGTATACCGTTAAGGCTTTATGTAAACTTCAGTAAGATAAAGAAGGCTAATTAGCTTAAATATATTAAACTAATGATTTGAAGCATTTCAATATCGATTGCTAAATGTGTATATACAAGAAAATCGACTTTATACATAAATATATGATAAAGGAATTCTTCTAAATGCACTGCCGTTATACCCTTACGGCTTTATGTTAACTTCAGTTCGTTAAAGAAGTTTCATTAAATTAAATATGTTAAGCTAATGATTTGAAGCCTTTCGATATCGATTGCTTAATGCATATATACTAGAAAAACGACTTTATACCTAAATATAAGATTACGGAATTCTTCCAAATGTTCTGTCGTTATGCTGCCATGGCTTTATATCAACTTCAATATGTTAAAGAAGGTTAATTAACTTAAATATGTTAAACAAATGATTTGAAGCATTTCGATATCGATTGCTTAATGTGTATATACAAGAAAATCGACTTTATACCTAAATATAAGATAACGGAGTTCCTCTAAATGCACTGCCGTTATGCCGTTATGGCTTTATGTAAACTTCAGTAAGATAAAGAAGGTTAATTAGCTTAAATATGTTAAACTAATGATTTGAAGCATTTCGAAATCGATTGCTTAATGCATATATACAAGAAAATCGACTTTATACCTAAATATAAGATTACGGAATTCTTCCAAATGTACTGTCGTTATTCTGCCAAGGCTTTATACGAACTTCAGTATGTTAAAGAAGTTAAATTAATTTAAATATGTTAAACTAATGATTTGAAGCATTTCGATATCGACTGCAAAGTGCATATATACAGCAAAATCGACTTTATACCTAAATATAAAATTACGGAATTCTTCTACATACGCTACCGTTATGCCGCCATGGTTTCATATCACCTTCAATACGTTAAAGAAGGTTACTTAACTCAAATATGTTAAACTAATGATTTGAAGCATTTCGATATCGATTGCTAAATGTGTATATACAAAAAATCGACTTTATACCTAAATATAAGCTTACGGAATTCTTCTAAATGCACTGCTGTTATGCCGCCATGGCTTTATGTCACCTTCAATACGTTAAAGAAGGTTAACTAATTCAAATATGTTAAACTAATGATTTGAAGCATTTCGATATCGATTGCTAAATGCGTATGTACAACAAAATCGTTTTTATACCTAAATATAAGATAACGGAGTTCCTCTAAATGCACTGCCGTTATGCCGTTATGGCTTATTGCTAAATGCATATATACAAGAAAATCGACTTTATACCTAAATATAAAATTACGGAATTCTTCCATATGCACTTCCGGTATACCGTTAAGGCTTTATGTAAACTTCAGTAAGATAAAGAAGGCTAATTAGCTTAAATATATTAAACTAATGATTTGAAACATTTGGATATCGATTGCTAAATGTGTATATACAAGCAAATCGACTTTATACATAAATATATGATAAAGGAATTCTCCTAAATGCACTGCCGTTACACCCTTACGGCTTTATGTTACCTTCAGTTTGTTAAAGAAGTTTCATTAAATTAAATATGTTAAACAAATGATTTGAAGCATTTCGATATCGATTGCTTAATGTATATATACTAGAAAATCGACTTTATACCTAAATATAAGATTACAGAATTCTTCCAAATGTTCTGTCGTTATGCTGCCATGGCTTTACATCAACTTCAATATGTTAAAGAAGGTTAATTAACTTAAATATGTTAAACAAATGATTTGAAGCATTTCGATATCGATTGCTAAATGTGTATATACAAGAAAATCGACTTTATACCTAAATATAAGATAACGGAGTTCCTCTAAATGCACTGCCGTTATGCCGTTATGGCTTTATGTAAACTTCAGTAAGATAAAGACGGTTAATTAGCTTAAATATGTTAAACTAATGATTTGAAGCATTTCGAAATCGATTGCTTAATGCATATATACAAGAAAATCGACTTTATACCTAAATATAAGATTACGGAATTTTTCCAAATGTACTGTCGTTATTCTGCCATGGCTTTATACGAACTTCAGTATGTTAAAGAAGGTAAATAAATTTAAATATGTTAAACTAATGATTTGAAGCATTTCGATATCGACTGCAAAGTGCATATATACAGCAAAATCGACTTTATACCTAAATATAAAATTACGGAATTCTTCTACATACACTGCCGTTATGCCGCCATGGCTTCATATCACTTTCAATACGTTAAAGAAGGTTACTTAACTTAAATATGTTAAACTAATGATTTGAAGCATTTCGATATCGATTGCAAAATGTGTATATACAAAAAATCGACTTTATACCTAAATATATGCTTACGGAATTCTTCTAAATGCACTGCTGTTATGCCGCCATGGCTTTATGTCACCTTCAATACGTTAAAGACGGTTAACTAACTCAAATATGTTAAACTAATGATTTGAAGCATTTCGATATCGATTGCTAAATGTGTATACACAAAAAAATCGACTTCTTACCTAAATATAAGATTACGGAATTCTTCCAAATGCACTGCCGTTATACCGTTATGGCTTTATGTAAACTTCAGTAAGATAAAGAAAGTTAATTAACTTAAATATGTTAAACTAATGATTTGAAGCATTTCGATATCGATTGCTAAATGCATATATACAAGAAAATCGACTTTATACCTAAATATAAGATTACGGAATTCTTCCAAATGCACTGCCGTTATACCGTTAAGACTTTTGTAGACTTAAGTAAGATAAAGATAGTTAATTAACTTAAATATGTTAAACTATTGAGTTGAAGCATCTCGATATCGATTGCTAAGTGTGCATATACAACAAAATCGACTTTATACCTAAATATAAGATTACGGGATTCTTCTAAATGCACTGCCGTTATGCCGCCGAGGCTTTATGTTAACTTCAGTGCGTTAAAGAAGCTTTGTTAACTCAAATATGTTAAACTAATTATTTGAAGCATTTCGATATCGATTGCTAAATGAGTATAAACAAGAAAATCGACTTTATTCCTAAATATAAGATTGCGGAATTCTTCCAAATGTACTGTCGTTATACCGTTAAGGCTTTATGTAAACTTCAGTAAGATAAAGAAGGCTAATTAGCTTAAATATATTAAACTAATGATTTGAAGCATTTCGATATCGATTGCTTAATGCATATATACAAGAAAATCGACTTTATACCTAAATATAAGATTACGAAATTCTTCCAAATGCCCTGCCGTTATACCGTTATGGCTTTATGTAAATTTCAGTAAGATAAAGAAGGTTAATTAACTTAAATATGTTAAACCAATAATTTGAAGCATTTCGATATCGTTTGTCAAATGCGTATATACAACAAAATCGACTTTATACCTAAATATAAGATTACGAAATTCTTCCAAATGCTCTGCCGTTATACCGTTATGGCTTTATGTTAACTTCAGTAAGATAAAAAAGGTTAATTAGCTTTAATATGTTAAACTAATGATTTGAAGCATTTCGAAATCGATTGCTAAATGCATATATACAAGAAAATCGACTTTATACCTAAATATAAGATTACGGAATTCTTCTACATGCACTGCCGTTGTGCCGCCATGGCTTCATATAACCTTCAATACGTTAAAGAAGGTTAATTAACTTAAATATGTTAAACTAATGATTTGAAGCATTTCTATATCGATCGCTTAATGCATATATACAAGAAAATCGATTTTATACCTAAATCTAAGATTACGGAATTCTTCCAAATGTACTGTCGTTATGCTGCCATGGCTTTATATCAACTTCAATATGTTAAAGAAAGTTAATTAACTTAAATATGTGAAACTAACGGTTTGAAGCATTTCGATATCGATTGCTAAATGCGTATATACAACAAAATCGACTTTGTACCTAAATATAAGATTACGGAATTCTTCTAAATGCAATGCCGTTATGCCGCCATGGCTTTATGTTAACTTCAGTAAGATAAAGAAAGTTAATTAACTTAAATATGTTAAACTAATGATTTGAAGCATTTCGAAATCGATTGCTAAATGCATATATACAAGAAAATCGACTTGATACCTAAATATAAGATTACGGAATTCTTCCAAATGTACTGTCGTTATGCCGCCATTGCTTTATATCACCTTCGATACGTTAAAGAAGGTTAATTAGCTTAAATATGTTAAACTAATGATTTGAAGCATTTCGATATCGATTGCTAAATGTGTATATACAACAAAATCGACTTTATACCTAAATATAAAATTACGGAATTCTTCCAAATGCACTGCCGTTATACCGATAAGGCTTTTGTAGACTTAGTTAAGATAAAGATAGTTAATTAACTTAAATATGTTAAACTATTGAGTTGAAGCATCTCGATATCGATTGCTAAGTGTGTATATACAACAAAATCGACTTTATACCTGAATATAAGATTACGGAATTCTTCCAAATGTACTGTCGTTATGCTGCCATGGCTTCATATAACCTTCAATACGTTAAAGAAGGGTAATTAACTTAAATATGTTAAACTAATGATTTGAAGAATTTCGATATCGATTGCAAAGTGCGTATATGCAACAAGATCGACTTTATACCTGAATATAAGATTACGAAATTCTTCCAAATGCACTGCCGTTATACCGATAAGGCTTTTGTAGACTTAATTAAGATAAAGATAGTTAATTAACTTAAATATGCCAAACTAAGGATTTGAAGCATTTCGATATCGATTGCTAAATGTCTATATACAAGAAAATCGACTTTATACCTAAATATAAGATTACGGAATTCTTCTAAATGTACTATGCCGTCATGGCTTTATGTTAACTTCTGTTCGTTAAAGAAGGTTCATTACCTTAAATATTTTAAACCAGTTATTTGAAGCATTTCGATATCGATTGCTAAATGCATATATACAAGAAAATCGACTTTATACCTAAATATAAGATTACGGAATTCTTCCAAATGTGCAGTCGTTATGCCGCCATTGCTTTATATCACCTTCGATACGTTAAAGAAGATAAATTAACTTAAATATGTTAAACTAATGATTTGAAGCATTTCGAAATCGATTGCCTAATGCATATATACAAGAAAATCGACTTTATATATAAATATAAGATTACGAAATTCTTCCAAATGCTCTGCCGTTATACCGTTATGGCTTTATGTTAACTAAAGTAAGATAAAGAAGGTTAATTAGCTTAAATAGGGTAAACTAATGATTTGAAGCATTTCGAAATCGATTGCTTGATGCATATATACAAGAAAATCGACTTTATACCTAAATATAGGATCACGGAATTCTTCCAAATGTACTGTCGTTATGCTGCCATGGCTTTATACGAACTTCAGTATGTTAAAGAAAATTAACTAACTTAAATATGTTAAACTAATGATTTGAAGCATTTCGATATCGATTGCTTAATGCATATATACAAGAAAATCGACTTTATACCTAAATATAAGATTACGAAATTCTTCTACATGCTCTGCCGTTATGCCGCCATGGCTTTATGCCAACTTCAGTTCGTTAAAGAAGGTTTATTAACTCAAATATGTTAAACTAATGATTCGAAGCATTTCGAAATCGATTGCTTAATGCAAATATACAAGAAAATCGACTTTATACCTAAATATAAGATTACGGAATTCTTCCAAATGTACTGTCGTTATGCTGCCATGGCTTTATATCAACTTCAATATGTTAAAGAAAGTTAATTAACTTAAATGTGTTAAACTAATGATTTGAAGCATTTCGATATCGATTGCTAAATGCGTATATACAACAAAATCGACTTTATACCTAAATATAAGATTACGGAATTCTTCTACATGCACTGCTGTTATGCCGCCATGGCTTTATGTTATTTTCAGTGCGTTAAAGAAGCTTTATTTACTTAAATATGTTAAACTAATGATTTGAAGCATTTCGAAATCGATTGCTTAATGCATATATACAAGAAAATCGACTTTATACCTAAATATAGTATTACGGAATTCTTCCAAATGTACTGTCGTTATGCTGCCATGGCTTTATACGAACTTCAGTATGTTAAAGAAGGTTAACTAACTTAAAAGTGTTAAACTAATGATTTGAAGCATTTCGATATCGAATGCTTAATGCATATATACAAGAAAATCGACTTTATACCTAAATATAAGATTACGAAATTCTTCCAAATGCCCTGCCGTTATGCCGTTATGGCTTTATGTAAACTTCAGTAAGATAAAGAAGGTTAATTAACTTAAATATGTTAAACTAATGATTTGAAGAATTTCGATATCGATTGCAAAGTGCGTATATGCAACAAGATCGACTTTATACCTGAATATAAGATTACGAAATTCTTCCAAATGCTCTGCCGTTATACCGTTATGGCTTTATGTTAACTTCAGTAAGATAAAGAAGGTTAATTAGCTTTAATATGTTAAACTAATGATTTGAAGCATTTCGAAATCGATTGCTAAATGCATATATACAAGAAAATCGACTTTATACCTAAATATAAGATTACGGAATTCTTCCAAATGTACTCTCGTTATGCCGCCATTGCTTTATATCACCTTCGATACGTTAAAGAAGGTTTATTAACTTAAATATGTTAAACTAATGATTTGAAGAATTTCGATATCGACTGCAAAGTGCCTATATACAACAAAATCGACTTTATACCTAAATATAAGATTACGGAATTCTTCCAAATGTACTGTCGTTATGCTGCCATGGCTTTACATCAACTTCAATATGTTAAAGAAGGTTAATTAACTTAAATATGTTAAACTAATGATTTGAAGCATTTCGATATCGATTGCTAAATGCGTATATACAACAAAATCGACTTTATACCTAAATATAAGATTACGGAATTCTTCCAAATGCACTGCCGTTATACCGATAAGGCTTTTGTAGACTTAAGTAAGATAAAGATAGTTAATTAATTTAAATATGTTAAACTGTTGAGTTGAGGCATCTCGATATCGATTGCTAAGTGTGTATATACAACAAAATCGACTTTATACCTAAATATAAGATTACGGAATTCTTCTACATGCACTGCCGTTGTGCCGCCATGGCTTCATATAACCTTCAATACGTTAAAGGAGGTTAATTAACTTAAATATGTTAAACTAATGATTCGAAGCATTTCGAAATCGATTGCTTAATGCATATATACAAGAAAATCGACTTTATACCTAAATATAAGATTGGGGAATTCTTCCAAATGTACTGTCGTTATGCTGCCATGGCTTTATATCAACTTCAATATATTAAAGAAGGTTAATTAACTTAAATATGTTAAACTAATGATTTGAAGCATTTCGATATCGATTGCTAAATGCGTATATACAACAAAATCGACTTTAGACCTAAATATAAGATTATGGAATTCTTCTAAATGCACTGCCGTTATGCCGCCATGGCTTTATGTTAACTTCAGTAAGATAAAGAAAGTTAATTAACTTAAATATGTTAAACTAATGATTTGAAGAATTTCTATATCGATTGCAAAGTGCGTATGTACAACAAAATCGACTTTATACCTAAATATAAGATTACGGAATTCTTCTACATGCACTGCCGTTATGCCGCCATGGCTTCATATCACCTTCAATACGCCAAAGAAGGTTACTTAACTTAAATATGTTGAACTAATGATTTGAAGCATTTCGATATCGATTGCTAAATGTGTATGTACAACAAAATCGACTTTATAAGTAAATATAAGATTACGGAATTCTTCCAAATGCACTGCCGCTATACCGATAAGGCTTTTGTAGACTTAAGTAAGATAAAGATAGTTAATTAACTTAAATATATTAAACTATTGAGTTGAAGCATCTCGATATCGATTGCTAAGTGTGTATATACAACAAAATCGACTTTATACCTAAATATAAGATTACGGAATTCTTCTACATGCACTGCCGTTGTGCCGCCATGGCTTCATATAACCTTCAATACGTTTGTTTACTTACTTCGATTTAGCCACCACTCACCTTGAAACTCGACACTGGTTATTTCACCGGCAATATTCGATTAGAGAAAAAAAATACACAATTGGGGGTTTTGTTTTCTTTTTATTTACTTCACTGCCACTTCAGAATAGATATGCAATAATACTTGCGGAAGGTATGCGGATGTAAAAGAAATGACGCTGCGTTGGACGTTCGCTCGGCTCTGGTCGACGTAGAAAAGGGGAGGTCGTCCTCTCGAACGGTCGGTTTTGACTGTTGGGCAGTGTAGAGTTGTGGTGTGATGTTCGTATGTGTGATATATATTCATGTGTAGTAGTGTGGAATGTCTGCATGTGTGTGTCTTCATTTATGGATCGCGTTAGTGTGGTGTGTTGTCATGTGGTTGTTCAGTGTCGGATGTATAAAAGGGGAGGGCTAACTCATCTAGCCATCCCGGCCCTCCTAGGCGAATATTAGCCTAGCAGACGCTGTAATTGCTGCAGCGTGGCAACAACGCTGCTAAGGCCAGTGGAGCGGCGGTATGATGAACGATGCTGCTGGTGCCGCGGGGATGATTCATTTCGCCTTGTTCTGGACGATGGAGGGGCAACTATCCTTCGATGCCGACTTGGCTGCTGCGATCGTTTCGTGGCAAGCTGCCCCGCGACGGGCCGCTTTGGGGTGCAATGCAGCATGGTATGGTGCGGCCTATTGCACAGTTGGCATAGGGTGATGGATGTACACTCCTGGGTGGTGTGTACCGTTGCTAAGCAATTCAGGCAGTGCCCGTGAGCTTGAGCAACCTTCTGCCGTTGCATGGGCTGCACGCTGCGGAAGATGCTACAGTGTTTTAGCCGGTGTGGGCGCCGACACAGGGGGCATCGGCTGCGCTGAGGTTCTGCTACGGGTGCTGAGGATGGTGGTAGTGGTCGCGTGCTACTACGATGAGCGGTAGCAGTGGCGGTTGCCGCTGGAGTTCGAGGCGCTGGAGTTGCCCCAGGACGTGGCACGGTTATGGCTGACCTCACCGTTGGCGTTGGCACTGCTGGCATATCCACATCCATTGTAATCTGTGCGGGAGGAGGAATGTGGTTAAAATGTGTGTCATTAAAATATGTTTGGCGATCGTGCCACGTTATTTGTCATGAAAGGGTCGTCACGTAGATCGACCATTGCGTTAGGTTTCGATAGTTTAAGCGAGTTTTTATTTGCGGGTTTATTACGTGGGGTTTTTGGTTATTTAATTTGCGTTACGATTGGTATCGGCGGTTTTTTCGATATCTGCGGTTTCGTCAATGTGTGGTAGAAAACATAGTTTCACGAGTGGTTTTGTTAATATACCGCATTTAGTGCGGAGATCAACGACTCGTACATGACCGTCGGAACCGTGGTGCAGTTTTTCAATGCGGCCAAGCCGCCATTCTGTAGGGGGCAGACAATCATCATGGATGATGACACACTCTCCAAGCTTTGGTGCCTTTTCTGGACTCTTCCATCTGTACCTTTTATGAAGGTCCCTTATATATTCTTCCTTCCATCGGCGGCTGAAATCGTGATGTAGAATTTTTATTCTCTCCCATTGATTTAATAAGGATAGCGACCCCACGCCTGGCTCAGGTGTGGCCAGAATGGGTGCTCTTTTTGAAATGGGATGCTACTTTTTTGAAATGGGATTTAAAGCTTTTTACTGCTGATTCCCATAAACCACCCATGTGAGGAGCGCTTGGGGGGATAAATTGCCAGTTAATACCTTGGGGAGCATACCTTTGTACAATCTCTGGTGAGACTTGTTTGATAAAATCCACAAACTCCTTTTCAGTGGCTCTTTGGGCTCCAATGAAGGTTTTACCATTATCGCTCATCAGTTTTGACGGGAAGCCGCGTCGTCCGACGAAGCGAGCGAATGCCGCGAGAAAAGCCTCCTTTGTTAGATTCGTACACAGCTCTAGGTGCACTGCTTTTGTCGTAAAACAGACAAAGACAGCCACATTGCCTTTCATTAGAGTGGGGGACCTTAGCATGGACGCCTTTATCTGAAAAGGCCCAGCAAAGTCGACACCTGTAACTGTGAAAGGCAGAGCGAAGTTGCAGCGTTCCGGTGGAAGTGCTGCCATAATCTGAGTTCGTAACTTCTGCTTGTGCATCGTGCAGATCTTGCACATGAAAATGCATTTCTTTATTTGGGGCTTAAGTCGGGGAATATAGAACTCTTGACGGACTATATGCTGCATTAGGCGATGTTCAGCGTGAAGCATGAGTAAGTGGATATAATTGAGGAGTAAAGTGGCAAGTTGGGATTTCTCTGCTATAATTAGAGGGTGGCGTTCGTTGTACGCCAGGCTTTAGTTAGCAAGCCTACCATTCGCACGAAGCAGACCTTTCGTGTCCAAGAATGGGTTAAGAACCAAGATTGAACTCCTTTTATCAATGGGTTTTGATTCTCTTAATAATGAGATATCGCGGCTGAAGTAGCGCAGTTGAGTGGATGCGATTAGTGCGACCTTTGCCTTTTGGAGTTCTAGGTGCGTTAACGTATCGCATTGGTTAGCTTTTGAGTGAATTCCCTTAATTTTATTTTTGAGTCGCTCTACGAATTTTAGCATGTAGGCGATAACTCGAAGGGCACGAGGGAACGATGAAAATCGCTCAAGGATGTCATTATCATCCAATGTTGCGTGAAAGCAGTCGATTTTTCGACTTTCTGGGGCAATTATATTGCGCATGGGCGATTTTGGCCAAGAATCGGGAGATTCTGTTAACCATCGGGGGCCATTCCACCAGAGGATGGTGGTGGCAAGGTGCAGCGGCTTGCACCCTCTTGTACCCAAATCGGCAGGATTGTCAGCACTGGCTACGTGTCGCCAAGTGGCTGACCCCACTAGGTCAAGTATTTGTGACGTACGATTAGAAATGTACGTTTTCCATGCGTGTGGTGGTTTTTCCAACCAGGCTAGAACGATTTCAGAATCGGACCAGAGATGCAATCTTCATTTCTTCATGTTTAAGTGGGTCTGCACCATGGAAACCAATTTTGCGAGTAGTAGGGCGCCACAGAGCTCAAGTCGAGGTGGACTTAGCGTTTTTAGAGGAGCCACCTTAGCTTTAGCTACTAATAAGTGGCTTGTGGTCGCGTTATCGCTTTGTGTGCGCACATATAAAGTGGCACAGTATGCCTTCTCAGAGGCATCACAGAAGCCGTGTAATTCGACTTTGTGTTCGGGGGAGTAGTTTACCCACCGTGGGATTTGTATCTGTGAGATATCGTTTAGATTGCTCGCGAACTGTGACCACTTTTCTAAACGAAGTGGTTTTAGTTGTTCGTCCCAATCGGTCCCATCTAGCCATAATTCTTGTATCAGGATTTTAGCTTGTATCATAATTGGCGAAAGCCATCCTGCGGGGTCGAAAAGTTTTGCCACAGAGGATAGAATTTGGCGTTTTGTAATGGCGGATACTGCAGATATTGACTCGGTAGTGTATGAAAACTGGTCAGATATCGCATTCCATTGAATCCCCAGAGTCTTTGTTGTACTTTCCTTTTCGAATTTAAGGAAATTAGTATCCAACAAGTTTTCTTTCGGTATATGTTTTACTATATCGGGATGATTAGCAGTAATCTTTTTCAGTGGAAACCCTGCGGTTTTGAGGGCTCTTATAACCTGTGATAGGGATTCGTATGCTTGTGGAAGACTGTGACTTCCAGACAAAATGTCGTCAACATACGTTTGCGTTTTTAACACCTCGGTTGCCAGAGGAAATTCTGACTTGGTGTTCTCTGCCAATTCGTGCAGTGTGCGAATGGCTAAGTATGGGGCACAGTTGACGCCAAAGGTTACTGTTTTTAACTTAAAGTCGCGTAGTTGACTAGTGGGGGATTTTCTGAAAATAATTCTTTGAAAATCTTGATCGTCTTTATGTACGACTATTTGTCTATACATTTTCTCGACGTCCCCGTTGAAGACGTATTTGAAGATACGCCAATTTAAGATAAGCAGCATTAGGTCTGGCTGAAGCGTGGGTCCCGTAAACAGGATATCGTTTAGGGAATTCCCCGAGGTAGTGGATTTTGACGCATTGAAGACAACTCTTACCTTTGTGGTTTTTTTGTCTGGCTTTACTACTGCATGATGTGGCAAATAAAACGAGTAGTATTTACTTTGTATTATTTTTTCGCCAGCGCTGACTTCCTCCATATGATCTAAAAGGAGGTATTCTTCTACGACCCTATCATATTCTGGTTTCAGCTCGCCTTTTTTAAGTAGGTTTTTTTCCATACTTAAAAACTGTTGAATAGCAGCGGTGCGGGAATGACCTAAGGCGAGCGTGTGGGGAAATTCTGGCTTTAGTGGTAGTCGTACGACGTACCGGCCATCTTCTGATCGAGTAGTTGTGGTTTTATAAAAATCCTCACAATACCGATCTTCAGGGGTTGTGATTGATACGGGGGGGAGTTCATCTAACTCCCAAAATTTTCTTAATTGCGAATTGAAGTATTCGTTGGAGATTTCCTCAACTTGAGTTGTTATCGTGGCAACTGGTTCCGCAACTAGTCCACTTAGGACCCATCCGAAAATGGTATTTTGCGCCAGAAGTGTTTTGGTAATTTTCTCAATACCTTCGAGTATTATCTGTGGTATGAGATCGCTGCCTAATAGGAGATCTATTTGAGCGGGAGTGTTGCAGTTGGGGTCTGCTAACTTAAGGTGTGAAACCTTTTGCCAATGCTTGCTATTTATATGATAGCTTGGAAGCATGTTTGTTAGTTGCGGTAAGGCAATAGCTTCTGCTTGAATGCGCTTATCCGCTTGGGGGGAAACTAGGGTAATGGGGCAAATTTTATTGGAGTTTTGAACTACTCTTCCGCCCATTCCCGTAATTTCAAAATTGAATAATTTCGTGGGCAGTTGTAGCCTATTTTGTGCCCTAGACGCAATAAATGATCGTTGTGATCCTTGGTCTATTAAGGCCCTGAGTTTAAACAGCTCTCCTCGGTTTTCGATGGAGACGACTGCTGTAGGTAGTAGTACTCTACTGTTGTTTTCGCTATGTAGCGTTTGGGTTTTCAACGCCTTTGAGCAGCATGGTGCTTCTTGGCTGTTTTCGGAATTCGTTGTTGCAACTAAACCTGTTGCTCTTTTTATGTTTGCGCTGTTTGGGGGTGAGCTGGAAAAATTGGTAATGTGTAACATCGAATGATGTCGTTTATGGCAATAAACGCAATTAAATTTGCTTTCACAATCTTTAAGCATGTGTGCATGTGATAAGCAGTTTGTGCAAAGTCTTTTTGACTTTACAAAATTCTTTCGGTCAACTATATTTAGTTTCTTAAATTTCTCGCAAGATTTAAGTTTATGTCCCCCTGTGCACAATTCGCATGACGTTTTTTTGTATTGTTCAGATGTGAACGTTTGATTTTTGAAGAAGCTTCTATTTGAATTGTTGTTGCTACTGGCTTGGGATCTTTGGAAGCTTCTATTAAGGTCATGGGAAATACCTTTTGGCTTAATTATCTTTTTATCAATTCTTTCTGCGATTTCATACTGGGTAGTTAGGAAATCTTGCATTTGCTGCCACGTGGGGCATTTTTTCCTTGATGAGAGAGATTGTTCCCATAGCAATAACGATTTTTCTGATAATGCGGCGGTGCATGTATTTATCAGAATTGGGTCCCAATTGTCTGTAGGAATATTTTGTGTCGCTAAAACCGACAAACAGTTGGAAGCAGTGGATTGAAGTTTCATATATTCTTCACTTGTTTCCTTTTGAATTTTGGGCAAGTTCATTAATATCGTTATTTGATTATCTACCAGTATTCGTTCATTTTCGTACCTTGATCTCAGAGCTTCCCAAGCCAAATGGAAATTGTCGTCATTTAATGCGAACTGTTTTACGATGACGCCTGCTTGGCCTTTTGTTTTGTATCTGAGGTGATAAAACTTTTGGGCATTTGATAATTTCGGATGGTTTATGTAAACAGCTGTGAACATGTCCCGGAAGGACGGCCATTGTTCATAACCACCATGGAAAATTTCAGTATCACATGCGGGCACCTTGAGGTGGATACCCGAACTTGCCTCTTGATTTTGAATGTGTGGCAGCTCTACTCTCGGAGGTGGAGTAGGTGCAACTGCTTTAATTAATTTTAGCTGATCTGCGATCATAGTTTTTATGTCTTCATACTGGTCTAAGCAGTTTTCAAATTTGGCGTAAGCAGAAGATTTAAAGTTTTCTGGTAGATCTGAATCGTCAGTATCTACAATTGCGTCATATGCAGTCTGGAGACGTGTCCAAAAATTTTCAATTGTTTGGCTTTTTATTTCTAGCGCCGATTCAGAATTTTCTTGAATCGGCGAAGAAGCAAATCGATTGCAATATTTTATTAGACAGTCACTATCAGAAATGAATTTAGAGAATGATATGTCTTTCCCCCTTTTCGGTTTCGTAGCACCTTGCTTCGAGCGTGTAGCTTCTGCAGGTGTACAAGGACTTTTTTCGTCAGAAATCATCTTTGGGACTTTCAGTAACTGGCTTGGTTTAGATTCTTTTGAGTCTGAGCTAATTTAAAAAAAAAAATGTGACGAATAGAAAATAACAATTTCCAATAAAAAATTGGTTGGTATTACAAAGTTGTAGATGTACTATTTCGAAATGAAGACTCTTTTGTAACTAAGAGTTTCAACGAAAATCGATAAACCGATAAATAAATTATATGTTGAAATTATTGAATTGGATCTCACCACAGATTGCGTATATGTATAAGTGTGTAGATGTAATGTTCAGACGAGAACTCTTCTACGTGAATGAGAGTTTTTAATTAAATTAGTAAACCGGAACGCTTTTAGTAACCGCGTATAATCGTGATTTTGTATAAAACTCTTTTAAGGTAAATAAGAGTTTTTTTTTTGTTTCGAATTATGCACTTTATTTAATTTCGATTTAATTTTATTTAATTATTTGATGTTAACCGCAAAAACAAATAATTTTTTTGTTGTATATATTTGTGTATGTACGTATATATATTTATGGTTATTTTATTTTATTATGTGCAAATGAGAGCTCGTTTTAGAGATCACTACACTTTGTATATATGCATGTATGTACATATGTATTACGCTTTATTATGTTTTGCACAATCCTGCTTGTGTGATATGTGCCAATGTGGGCTTTGAATATATTGTATACGCAATCCTGCTTGTTTTTGTTAATCAAAAACCAAGGGGTATTGCGGGATATATGCCAATGTGGTCTTTGAAATAATATGCGTGTTTACATATGTGACGATACACGATCGTACAAATTTTGGATTATATTATTATGATAAATTTTCCGCCGCTTAAAAACGTACTGATGTTGCGATCAATATTAATTGTTGATGATTTAAATGAAAAACAAATTGTATTTTGTTCAAGTTGTACCCGGGGTATACTTTTACCATATGCGTTTCGGCGTATGTATATATATACGTATTTATGTATAATGCGATCGTATATACTCGTACATAGGTACGCGTGCATATATGTATGTATATTCGCCGTACGGATAAACCGCGAGAATTAGCGGACACTTAAAGTGGGTAGATATTTATGTACATGTGTACATAAGTATGTAAATATAAGAAATATACGTATCGTTTCCTCGTATATGTTTTCCGACTGAGTAAATTTACTCTTGAAATTTATATAAAAATATGTATGTATATCGGATATATGTATGTATATGATATATGCAAAATTTTATTTATACGTATGTATGTACGTATGGTTTTCAGTTTAAATATTTTTTCTCTTTCGTTTGCTTATTATTTGCCGCCGCTTATTTTAAATAGTCCTGCTTATACTTGATTAAGTATAAGGGGTACCGCTGGAAATTGGTGCAAGTAAATACTTGCAATCTTTTTGTTCTTGAAATAATTTTGTGTTTTCACACAACTGTAAGCATTTAGTGAGAATTTTTTTTTTTTTTTTTTATACGTATTACCAAACTGTTTTGTTACTTAGCGGTATTTCGGTTTTTACCGGGAAATAACCGAATACTAAAACAGTTTGGCAACAGTTTTTTTTTTTTTTTTTTTTGTAACGGTTGGTTAGAAGCGCCAATTTATATGTATGTTTTAAATTGTTGGCCTCTATTTTTATTTGTTTTTTTATTAAAAAAAACCATACATATGTATACAATATAAATAATAGGAATGATACAACTCACTTGTATTTCCGCCAGGGCTTTTGGGGACAATTTGAGTGTATGTATGTATGTACGTGGTCTTGAGTGTGCGCGCTGGCCTCTTCTCCCAGTGTGTGCGTTTGTGATGTCTCTTCTCCCAGTCCTTTTGATGAGGTGAATTTCGATGAGATGGTGATGTTGTTTAAAAATTTTTTTTTGTTAGTTTTGTATTAATTCGCGCCCGTTTTTTTTTTTTTTTTTTGTTATTTATGTGGGTATTTTTTGTTGTTCGAACCGGCTTCGCGCCCGCTATGTCATTTATATCTTTATTTCGCGCCCGCTATTTGTATTATTTTTTAATTTTGCTTAGATTTTGTTTTTGTTTTTCCAAGCTTATGTAAGTATGTGTCACTGCACAACTTTTTCTGGTCGTTAAAAAGTTATTATTTTTTTTTTTTTTTTTTTTTTCATAGTGCCTTTCACTATGGTTTGAAGGACCAATGTTTACTTACTTCGATTTAGCCACCACTCACCTTGAAACTCGACACTGGTTATTTCACCGGCAATAATCGATTAGAGAAAAAAAATACACAATTGGGGGTTTTGTTTTCTTTTTATTTACTTCACTGCCACTTCAGAATAGATATGCAATAATACTTGCGGAAGGTATGCGGATGTAAAAGAAATGACGCTGCGTTGGACGTTCGCTCGGCTCTGGTCGACGTAAAAAAGGGAAGGTCGTCCTCTCGAACGGTCGGTTTTGACTGTTGGGCAGTGTAGAGTTGTGGTGTGATGTTTGTATGTGTGATATATATTCATGTGTAGTAGTGTGTGGTGTTTTCATGTGGAATGTCTGCATGTGTGGTGTCTTCATTTATGGATCGCGTTAGTGTGGTGTGTTGTCGTGTGGTTGTTCAGTGTCGGATGTTTAAAGGGGAGAGCTAACTCATCTAGCCAACGTTAAAGAAGGTTACTTAACTCAAATATGTTAAACTAATGATTTGAAGAATTTCGATATCGATTGCAATGTGCGTATATACAAGAAAATCGACTTTATACCTAAATATAAGATTACGGAATTCTTCCAAATGTACTGCCGTTGTGCCGCCATGGCTTCATATAACCTTCAATACGTTAAAGAAGGTTAATTAACTTAAATATGTTAAACTAATGATTTGAAGCATTTCGATATCGATTGTCAAATGCGTATATACAACAAAATCGACTTTATACCTAAACATAAGATTACGGAATTCTTCTAAATGCACTTCCGTTATGCCGCCATGGCTTTATGTTAACTTCTGTTCTTTAAAGAAACTTTATTTACTTAAATATGTTAAACTAATGATTTGAAGCATTTCGATATCGATCGCTAAATGTATATATATAAGAAAATCGACTTTATACCTAAATATAAGATAACGGAATTCTTCTAAATGCACGACCGTTATGCCGTTATGGCTTTATGTTAACTTCAGTTCGTTAAAGAAGCTTCATTAACTTAAATATGTTAAACTAATGATTTCAAGCAATTTAATATCGATTTCTTAATGCATATATTCAAGAAAATCGACTATATACCTAAATTTAAGTTTACGGAATTCTACCAAAAGTACTGTCGTTATGCCGCCATGGCTTTACACCAACTTCAATATGTTAAAGAAGGTTAATTAACTTAAATATGCCAAACTAAGGATTTGAAGCATTTCGATATCGATTGCTAAATGTGTATATACCAGAAAATCGACTTTATACCTAAATATAAGATTACGGAATTCTTCTAAATGCACTACCGTTATGCCGCCATGGCTTTATGTCAACTTCAATTCGCTAAAGAAGGTTTAAATATGTATTAAATATGTAAAACCAGTTATTTGAAGCATTTCGAAATCGATTGCTTAATGCATATATACAAGAAAATCGACTTTATACCTAAATATAAGATTACGGAATTCTTCCAAATGTACAGTCGTTATGCCGCCATTGCTTTATATCACCTTCGATACGTTAAAGAAGGTTAATTAACTTAAATATGTTAAACTAATGATTTGAGGAATTTCGATATCGATTGCAAAGTGCGTATATACAACAAAATCGACTTTATACCTAAATATAAGATTACGGAATTCTTCTACATGCACTGCCGTTATGCCGCCATGGCTTCATATCACCTTCAATACGTTAAAGAAGGTTACTTAACTTAAATATGTTAAACTAATGATTTGAAGCATTTCGATATCGATTGCTAAATGTGTATGTACAACAAAATCGACTTTACACCTAAATATAAGATTACGGAATTCTTCCAAATGCTCTGCCGTTATACCGTTAAGGCTTTTGTAGACTTAAGTAAGATAAGGATAGTTAAATAACTTAAATATGTTAAACTATTTAGTTGAAGCATTTCGATATCGATTGCTAAATGTTTATATACAAAAAATCGACTTTATACCTAAATATAAGATTACGGAATTCTTCTAAATGCACTGCCGTTATGCCGTTATGGCTTTATGCCAACTTCAGTTCGTTAAAGAAGGTTTATTAACTCAAATATGTCAAACTAATGATTTGAAGCATTTCGATATCGATTGCTAAATATGTATATACAAGAAAATGGAATTTATACCTAAATATAAGATAACGGAGTTCCTCCTAATGCTCTGCCGTTATGCCGTTATGGCTTTATGTTAACTTCAGTTCGTTAAAGAAGGTTTATTAACTTAAATATGTTAAACCAGTTATCTGAAGCATTTCGAAATCGATTGCTAAATGCATATATGCAAGAAAATCGACTCTATACCTCAATATAAGATTACGGAATTCTTCCAAATGTACTGTCGTTATGCTGTCATGGCTTTATACGAACTTCAGTATGTTAAAGAAGGTTTACTAACTTAAATATGTTAAACTAATGATTTGAAGCATTTCGATATCGATTGCTTAATGAGTATATACAAGAAAATCGAATTTATACCTAAATATAAGATTACGAAATTCTTCCAAATGCTCTGCCCTTATACCGTTATGGCTTTATGTAAACTTCAGTAAGATAAAGAAGCTTAAATATGTTTAACTAATGATTTGAAGCATTTCGAAACCGATTGCTTAATGCATATATACAAGAAAATCGACTTTATGCCTAAATATAAGATTACGGAATTCTTCAAAATGTACTGTCGTTATGCTGCCATGGCTTTATATCAACTTCAATATGTTAAAGAAAGTTAATTTACTTAAATATGTTAAACCAGTTACTTGAAGCATTTCGATATCGATTGCTAAATGCGTATATACAACAAAATCGACTTTATACCTAAATATAAGATTACGGAATTCTTCTGAATGCACTGCCGTTATGTCGCCATGGCTTTATGCCAACTTCAGTCGTTAAAGAAGGTTTATTAACTCAAATATATCAAACTAATGATTTGAAGCATTTCGATATCGATTGCTTAATATGTATATACAAGAAAATGGACTTTATACCTAAATATAAGATAACGGAGTTCCTCTAAATGCACTGCCGTTATGCCGTTATGGCTTTATGTTAACTTCAGTTCGTTAAAGAAGGTTTATTAATTTAAATATGTTAAACCAGTTATTTGAAGCATTTCGAAATCGATTGCTTAATGCATATATATAAGAAAATCGACTTTATACCTAAATATAAGATTACGGAATTCTTCCAAATGTACTGTCGTTATGCCGCCATGGCTTTGTATTAACTTTAATACGTTAAGGAAGGTTAACTAACTTAAACATGTTAAACTAATGATTTGAAGCATTTCGATATCGATTGCTAAATGTGTATATACAACAAAACCGACTTCTTACCTAAATATAAGATTACGGAATTCTTCCAAATGCACTGCCGTTATACCGTTATGGCTTTATGTAAACTTCAGTAAGATAAAGAAGGTTAATTAGCTTAAATATGTTAAACTAATGATTTGAAGCATTTCGAAATCGATTGCTTAATGCATATATACAAGAAAATCGACTTTATACCTAAATATAAGAATACGGAATTCTTCCAAATGTACTGTCGTTATGCTGCCATGGCGTTATATCAACTTCAATATGTTAAAGAAGGTTTATTAACTCAAATATGTCAAACTAATGATTTGAAGCATTTCGATATCGATTGCTAAATATGTATATACAAGAAAATGGACTTTATACCTAAATATAAGATAACGGAGTTCCTCTAAATGCTTTGCCGTTATGCCGTTATGGCTTTATGTTAACTTCAGTTCGTTAAAGAAGGTTACTTAACTTAAATATGTTAAACTAATGATTTGGAGCATTTCGAAATCGATTGCTTAATGCTTATATATAAGAAAATCGACTTTATACCCTAATACAAGATTACGGAATTTTTCCAAATTCACTGCCGTTATGCCGCCATGGCTTTATATCACCTTCAATACGTTAAAGAAGGTTACTTAACTTAAATATGTTAAACTAATGATTTGGAGCATTTCGATATCGATTGCTAAATGAGTATATACAAGAAAATCGACTTTATACCTAAATGTAAGATTACGGAATTCTTCCAAATGCACTGCCGTTATGGCGTTATGGCTTTATGTTAACTTCAGTTCGTTAAAGAAGGTTAATTAACTTAAATATGTTAAACCAGTTATTTGAAGCATTTCGAAATCGATTGCTTAATGCATATATATAAGAAAATCGACTTTATACCTAAATATAAGATTACGGAATTCTTCCAAATGTACTGTCGTTATGCCGCCATGGCTTTGTATTAACTTTAATACGTTAAGGAAGGTAAATTAACTTAAACATGTTAAACTAATGATTTGAAGCATTTCGATATCGATTGCTAAATGTGTATATACAACAAAACCGACTTCTTACCTAAATATAAGATTACGGAATTCTTCCAAATGAACTGCCGTTATACCGTTATGGCTTTATGTAAACTTCAGTAAGATAAAGAAAGTTAACTAACTTAAATATGTTAAACTAATGATTTGAAGCATTTAGATATCGATTGCTAAATGTGTATATACAAGAAAATCGACTTTATACATAAATATAAGTTTACTGAATTCTTCTAAATGCACTGCCATTATGCCGTTACGGCTTTATGTTGACTTCTGCTCGTTAAAGAAGGTTTGTTAACTTAAATATGTTTAACCAGTTATTTGAAGCATTTCGAGATCAATTGCTAAATGCATATATACAAAAAAAAATCGACTTTGTACCTAAAAACAAGATTATGAAATTCTTCCAAATGTATTGTCGTTATGCCGCCATGGCTTTATATCACCTTCAATACGTTAAATAAAGTTAATTAACTTAAATATGTTAAACTAATGATTTGAAGCATTTCGATATCGGTTGCTAAATGTGTATATACAACAAAATCGACTTCTTATTTAAATATAAGATTACGGAATTCTTCCAAATGTATTGCCGTTATACTGTTATGGCTTTATGTAAACTTCAGTAAGATAAAAAAGGGTTTAAAGTTAACTTAAATATGTTAAACTAATGATTTTAAGCATTTCGATATCGATTGCTAAGTGTGTATATACAACAAGCTAAATGTTTATATACAAGAAAATCGAATTTATACCTAAATACAAGATTACGGAATTCTTCCAAATGCACTGCCGTTATGCCGCCATGGCTTTATATCACCTTCAATACGTTAAAGAAGGTTACTTAATTAAAATATATTAAACTAATGATTTGAAGCATTTCGATATCGATTATTAAATGTGCATGTACAACAAAATCGACTTTATACCTAAATATAAGATTACGTAGTTCTTCTAAATGCACTGCTGTTATACCGTTATGGCTTTATGTAAACTTCAGTAAGATAAAGAATGTTAATTAGCTTAAATATGTTAAACTAATGATTTGAAGCATTTCGATATCGATTGCTAAATGTGTATATACAAGAAAATCGACTTTATACCTAAATATAAGATAACGGAGTTCGACTAAATGCACTGCCGTTATGCCGCCATGGCTTTATGTTAACTTCAGTTCGTTAAAGAATTTTCATTAACTTAAATATGTTAAACTAATGATTTGAAGCATTTCGATATCGATTGCTAACTGTGTACGTGCAACAAAATCGACTTTATACCTAAATACAAGAAATACGGAATTCTTCTACATGCACTGCCGTTATGCCGCCATGGCTTTATGTAAACTTCAGTTCGTTAAAGAAGCTTTATTAACTTAAATATGTTAAACTAAAGATTTGAAGCATTTCGATATGGATAGCTAAATGTGTATATACAAGAAAATCGAATTTATGCTTAAGTATAAGATTACGGAATTCTTCTAAATGCACTGCCGTTATGCCGCCATGGCTTTATATCAACTTCAATACGCTAAAGAAAGTTAATTAATTAATATATGTTAAACTAATGATTTGGAGCATTTCGATATCGATTGCTAACTGCGTATATACAACAAAATTGACTTTATACCTTAATATAAGATTACGGAATTCTTCCAAATGCACGGCCGTTATGCCTTTTTTTTTTTTTTTTTTTTTTTTTTTTTTTTTTTTTTTTTTTTTTTTTTTTTTTTTTTTTTTTTTTTTTTTTTTTTTTTTTTTTTTTTTTCCCCCCCCCCCCCCCCCCCCGCCCTTTAAATTAAGATTACGGAATTCTTCCAAATGCACTGCCGTTATGGCGTTATGGCTTTATGTTAACTTCAGTTCGTTAAAGAAGGTTAATTAACTTAAATATGTTAAACCAGTTATTTGAAGCATTTCGAAATCGATTGCTTAATGCATATATATAAGAAAATCGACTTTATACCTAAATATAAGATTACGGAATTCTTCCAAATGTACTGTCGTTATGCCGCCATGGCTTTGTATTAACTTTAATACGTTAAGGAAGGTAAATTAACTTAAACATGTTAAACTAATGATTTGAAGCATTTCGATATCGATTGCTAAATGTGTATATACAACAAAACCGACTTCTTACCTAAATATAAGATTACGGAATTCTTCCAAATGAACAGCCGTTATACCGTTATGGCTTTATGTAAACTTCAGTAAGATAAAGAAAGTTAACTAACTTAAATATGTTAAACTAATGATTTGAAGCATTTAGATATCGATTGCTAAATGTGTATATACAAGAAAATCGACTTTATACATAAATATAAGTTTACTGAATTCTTCTAAATGCACTGCCATTATGCCGTTACGGCTTTATGTTGACTTCTGCTCGTTAAAGAAGGTTTGTTAACTTAAATATGTTTAACCAGTTATTTGAAGCATTTCGAGATCAATTGCTAAATGCATATATAAAAAAAAAAAATCGACTTTGTACCTAAAAACAGATTATGAAATTCTTCCAAATGTATTGTCGTTATGCCGCCATGGCTTTATATCACCTTCAATACGTTAAATAAAGTTAATTAACTTAAATATGTTAAACTAATGATTTGAAGCATTTCGATATCGGTTGCTAAATGTGTATATACAACAAAATCGACTTCTTATTTAAATATAAGATTACGGAATTCTTCCAAATGTATTGCCGTTATACTGTTATGGCTTTATGTAAACTTCAGTAAGATAAAGAAGGTTAGTTAACTTAAATATGTTAAACTAATGATTTTAAGCATTTCGATATCGATTGCTAAGTGTGTATATACAACAAGCTAAATGTTTATATACAAGAAAATCGAATTTATACCTAAATACAAGATTACGGAATTCTTCCAAATGCACTGCCGTTATGCCGCCATGGCTTTATATCACCTTCAATACGTTAAAGAAGGTTACTTAATTAAAATATATTAAACTAATGATTTGAAGCATTTCGATATCGATTATTAAATGTGCATGTACAACAAAATCGACTTTATACCTAAATATAAGATTACGTAGTTCTTCTAAATGCACTGCTGTTATACCGTTATGGCTTTATGTAAACTTCAGTAAGATAAAGAATGTTAATTAGCTTAAATATGTTAAACTAATGATTTGAAGCATTTCGATATCGATTGCTAAATGTGTATATACAAGAAAATCGACTTTATACCTAAATATAAGATAACGGAGTTCGACTAAATGCACTGCCGTTATGCCGCCATGGCTTTATGTTAACTTCAGTTCGTTAAAGAATTTTCATTAACTTAAATATGTTAAACTAATGATTTGAAGCATTTCGATATCGATTGCTAACTGTGTACGTGCAACAAAATCGATTTTATACCTAAATACAAGAAATACGGAATTCTACTACATGCACTGCCGTTATGCCGCCATGGCTTTATGTAAACTTCAGTTCGTTAAAGAAGCTTTATTAACTTAAATATGTTAAACTAAAGATTTGAAGCATTTCGATATGGATAGCTAAATGTGTATATACAAGAAAATCGAATTTATGCTTAAGTATAAGATTACGGAATTCTTCTAAATGCACTGCCGTTATGCCGCCATGGCTTTATATCAACTTCAATACGCTAAAGAAAGTTAATTAATTTATATATGTTAAACTAATGATTTGAAGCATTTCGATATCGATTGCTAAATGTGTATATACAACAAAATCGACTTTATACCTAAATATAAGATTACGGAGTTCTTCTAAATGCACTGCCGTTATGCCGTTATGGCTTTATGTTAACTTCAGTTCGTTAAAGAAGTTTATTAACTTAAATATGTTAAACTAATGATTTGAAGCATTTCGATATCGATTGCTAAATGTGTATATACAAGAAAATCGACTTTATACCTAAATATAAGATTACGGAATTCTTCTAAATGCACTGCGTTATGCCGCCATGGCTTTATGTAACTTCAATTCGTTAAAGAAGGTTTATTAACTTAAATATGTTAAACTAATGATTTGAAGCATTTCGATATCGATTGCTAAATGTGTATATACAACAAAATCGACTTTATACCTAAATATAAGAATACGGAATTCTTCTAAATGCACTGCCGTTATGCCGCCATGGCTTTATGTCAACTTCATTCGTTAAAGAAGTTTATTAACTTAAATATGTTAAACTAATGATTGAAGCATTTCGATATCGATTGCTAAATGTGTATATACAAGAAAATCGAATTTATACCTTAATATAAGATTACGGAATTCTTCCAAATGCACTGCCGTTATGCCGTTATGGCTTTATGTTAACTTCAGTTCGTTAAAGAAGTTTATTAACTTAAATATGTTAAACTAATGATTTGAAGCATTTCGATATCGATTGCTAAATGTGTATATACAACAAAATCGACTTTATACCTAAATATAAGATTACGGAATTCTTCCAAATGCACTGCCGTTATGCCGCATGGCTTTATGTAACTTCAATTCGTTAAAGAAGTTTATTAACTTAAATATGTTAAACCAGTTATTTGAAGCATTTCGAAATCGATTGCTTAATGCATATATATAAGAAAATCGACTTTATACATAAATATAAGATTACGGAATTCTTCCAAATGTACTGTCGTTATGCCGCCATGGCTTTGTATTAACTTTAATACGTTAAGGAAGGTTAATTAACTTAAACATGTTAAACTAATGATTCGAAGCATTTCGATATCGATTGCTAAATGTGTATATACAACAAAACCGACTTCTTACCTAAATATAAGATTACGGAATTCTTCCAAATGAACTGCCGTTATACCGTTATGGCTTTATGTAAACTTCAGTAAGATAAAGAAAGTTAACTAACTTAAATATGTTAAACTAATGATTTGAAGCATTTAGATATCGATTGCTAAATGTGTATATACAAGAAAATCGACATTATACATAAATATAAGTTTACTGAATTCTTCTAAATGCACTGCCATTATGACGTTACGGCTTTATGTTGACCTCTGCTCGTTAAAGAAGGTTTGTTAACTTAAATATGTTTAACCAGTTATTTGAAGCATTTCGAGATCAATTGCTTAATGCATATATACAAAAAAAATCGACTTTGTACCTAAAAACAAGATTACGGAATTCTTCCAAATGCACTGCCGTTATGCCGCCATGGCTTTATATCACCTTCAATACGTTAAAGAAAGTTAATTAACTTAAATATGTTAAACTAATGATTTGAAGCATTTCGATATCGGTTGCTAAATGTGTATATACAACAAAATCGACTTCTTATTTAAATATAAGATTACGGAATTCTTCCAAATGTATTGCCGTTATACTGTTATGGCTTTATGTAAACTTCAGTAAGATAAAGAAGGTTAATTAACTTAAATATGTTAAACTAATGATTTGAAGCATTTCGATATCGATTGCTAAGTGTGTATATACAACAAGCTAAATGTTTATATACAAGAAAATCGAATTTATACCTAAATACAAGATTACGGAATTCTTCCAAATGCACTGCCGTTATGCCGCCATGGCTTTATATCACCTTCAATACGTTAAAGAAGGTTACTTAATTAAAATATATTAAACTAATGATTTGAAGCATTTCGATATCGATTGCTAAATGTGCATGTACAACAAAATCGACTTTATACCTAAATATAAGATTACGTAGTTCTTCTAAATGCACTGCTGTTATACCGTTATGGCTTTATGTAAACTTCAGTAAGATAAAGAATGTTAATTAGCTCAAATATGTTAAACTAATAATTTGAAGCATTTCGATATCGATTGCTAAATGTGTATATACAAGAAAATCGACTTTATACCTAAATATAAGATAACGGAGTTCGACTTAATGCACTGCCATTATGCCGCCATGGCTTTATGTTAACTTCAGTTCGTTAAAGAAGTTTCATTAACTTAAATATGTTAAACTAATGATTTGAAGCATTTCGATATCGATTGCTAACTGTGTACGTGCAACAAAATCGACTTTATACCTAAATACAAGAAATACGGAATTCCTCTACATGCACTGCCGTTATGCCGCCATGGCTTTATGTAAACATTAGTTCGTTAAAGAAGCTTTATTAACTTAAATATGTTAAACTAAAGATTTGAAGCATTTCGATATGGATAGCTAAATGTGTATATACAAGAAAATCGAATTTATGCTTAAGTATAAGATTACGGAATTCTTCTAAATGCACTGCCGTTATGCCGCCATGGCTTTATATCAACTTCAATACGCTAAAGAAAGTTAATTAATTAATATATGTTAAACTAATGATTTGGAGCATTTCGATATCGATTGCTAACTGCGTATATACAACAAAATTGACTTTATACCTTAATATAAGATTACGGAATTCTTCCAAATGCACGGCCGTTATGCCGTTATGGCTTTATGTTAACTTCAGCTCGTTAAAGAAGTTTTATTAACTTAAATATGTTAAACTAATGATTTGAAGCATTTCGATATCGATTGCTAAATGTGTATATACAAGAAAATCTACTTTATACCTAAATATAAGATTGCGGAATTCTTCCAAATGTACTGTCGTTATGCCGCCATGGTTTTATATCACCTTCAATACGTTAAAGAAGGTTAATTAACTTAAATATGTTAAACTAATGATTTGAAGCATTTCGATATCGATTTTAAAATGCGTATATACAACAAAATCGACTTTGTACCTAAATATAAGAATACGGAATTCTTCTAAATGCACTGCCGTTATGCCGCAATGGCTTTATGCCAACTTCAGTTCGTTAAAGAAGGTTTATTAACTCAAATATGTTAAACTAATGATTTGAAGCATTTCGATATCGATTGCTAAATGTTTATATACAAGAAAATCGAATTTATACCTAAATACAAGATTACGGAATTCTTCCAAATGCACTGCCGTTATGCCGCCAAGGCTTTATATCACCTTCAATACGTTAAAGAATGTTAATTAACTTAATAATGTTAAACTAATGATTTGAAGCATTTCGATATCGATTGCTAAATGTGTATATACAAGAAAATCAACTTCTTACCTAAATATAAGATAACGGAATTCTTCCAAATGCACTGCCGTTATACCGATAAGGCTTTTGTAGACTTAAGTAAGATAAAGATAGTTAATTAACTTAAGTATGTTGAACTATTGAGTTGAGGCATCTCGATATCGATTGCTAAATGTGTATATACAACAAAATCGACTTTATACCTAAATATAAGAATACGGAATTCTTCTAAATGCACTACCGTTATGCCGCAATGGCTTTATGCCAACTTCCGTTCGTTAAAGAAGGTTTATTAACTCAAATATGTTAAACTAATGATTTGAAGCATTTCGATATGGATTTTAAAATGCGTATATACAACAAAATCGACTTTGTACCTAAATATAAGAATACGGAATTCTTCTAAATGCACTGCCGTTATGCCGCAATGGCTTTATGCCAACTTCAGTTCGTTAAAGAAGGTTTATTAACTCAAATATGTTAAACTAATGATTTGAAGCATTTCGATATCGATTGCTAAATGTTTATATACAAGAAAATCGAATTTATACCTAAATGCAAGATTACGGAATTCTTTTAAATGCACAACCGTTATGCCGCCATGGCTTTATATCAACTTCAAAACGTTAAAGAAAGTTAATTAATTTAAATATGTTAAACTAATGATTTGGAGCATTTCGATATCGATTGCTAAATGCGTATATACAACAAAATTGACTTTATACCTTAATATAAGATTACGGAATTCTTCCAAATGCACGGCCGTTATGCCGTTATGGCTTTATGTTAACTTCAGTTCGTTAAAGAAGTTTTATTAACTTAAATATGTTAAACTAATGATTTGAAGCATTTCGATATCGATTTCAAAATGCGTATATACAACAAAATCGACTTTATACCTAAATATAAGTCTACGGAATTCTTCTAAATGCACTGCCGTTATACCGTTAAGGCTTTATGTAAACTTCAGTAAGATAAAGAAGGTTAATTAGCTTAAGTATGGTAACCTAATGACTTGAAGCATTTCGAAATCGATTGCTAAATGCATATATACAAAAAATCGACTTTATACCTAAATGTAAGATAACGGAATTCTTCCAAATGTACTGGCGTTATGCCGTTATGGCTTTATGTTAACTTCAGTTCGTTAAAGAAGTTTTATTAACTTAAATATGTTAAACTATTGAGTTGAAGCATCTCGATATCGATTGCTAAGTGTGTATATACAACAAAATCGACTTTATACCTAAATATAAGATTACGGGATTCTTCCAAATGTACTGTCGTTATGCCGCCATGGCTTTGTATTAGCTTTAATACGTTAAGGAAGGTTAATTAACTTAAACATGTTAAACTAATGATTTGAAGCATTTCGATATCGATTGCTAAATGTGTATATACAACAAAATCGACTTCTTACCTAAATATAAGATAACGGAATTCTTCCATATGCACGGCCGTTATGCCGTTATGGCTTTATGTTAACTTCAGTTCGTTAAAGAAGTTTTATTAACTTAAATATGTTAAACTAATGATTTGAAGCATTTCGATATCGATTGCTTAATGCATATATACAAGAAAATCGACTTTATACCTAAATATAAGATTACGAAATTCTTCCAAATGCACTGCCGTTATACCGTTAAGGCTTTATGTAAACTTCAGTAAGATAAAGAAGGTTAATTAGCTTAAATATGGTAAACTAATGATTTGAAGCATTTCGAAATCGATTGCTAAATGCATATATACAAAAAATCGACTTTATACCTAAATATAAGATAACGGAATTCTTCCAAATGTACTGTCGTTATGCCGCCATTGCTTTATATCACCTTCGATACGTTAAAGAAGGTTAATTAACTTAAATATGTTAAACTAATGATTTGAAGAATTTCTGTATCGATTGCAAAGTGCGTATGTACAACAAAATCGACCTTATACCTAAATATAAGATTACGGAATTCTTCTACGTGCACTGCCGTTATGCCGCCATGGCTTCATATCACCTTTTATACGTTAAAGAAGGTTACTTAACTTAAATATGTTAAACTAATGATTTGAAGCATTTCGATATCGATTGCAAAATGTGTATGTACAACACAATCGACTTTATACCTAAATATAAGATTACGGAATTCTTCCAAATGCACTGCCGCTATACCGATAAGGCTTTTGTAGACTTAGGTAAGATAAAGATAGTTAATTAACTTAAATATGTTGAACTATTGAGTTGAAGCATCTCGATATCGATTGCTAAGTGTGTATATACAAAAAAATCGACTTTATACCTAAATATAAGATTACGGGATTCTTCCAAATGTACTGTCGTTATGCCGCCATTGCTTTAGATCACCTTCGATACGTTAAAGAAGGTTAATTAACTTAAATATGTTAAACTAATGATTTGAAGAATTTCGATATCGATTGCAAAGTGCGTATATACAAGAAAATCGACTTTATACCTAAATATAAGATTACGGAATTCTTCCAAATGAACTGTCGTTATGCTGTCATGGCTTTATATCAACTTCAGTAAGAAAAGAATGTTAATTAACTTAAATATGTTAAACTAATGATTTGAAGCATTTCGATATCGATTGCAAAATGTGTATGTACAACACAATTGACTTTATACCTTAATATAAGATTACGGAATTCTTCCAAATGCACGGCCGTTATGCCGTTATGGCTTTATGTTAACTTCAGTTCGTTAAAGAAGTTTTATTAACTTAAATATGTTAAACGAATGATTTGAAGCATTTCGATATCGATTTCAAAATGCGTATATACACCAAAATCGACTTTATACCTAAATATAAGATTACGAAATTCTTCCAAATGCAATGCCGTTATACCGTTAAGGCTTTATGTAAACTTCAGTAAGATAAAGAAGGTTAATTAGCTTAAATATAGTAAACTAATGATTTAAAGCATTTCGAAATCGATTGCTAAATGCATATATACAAAAAATCGACTTTATACCTAAATATAAGATAACGGAATTCTTCCAAATGTACTGTCGTTATGCCGCCATTGCTTCATATCACCTTCGATACGTTAAAGAAGGTTAATTAACTTAAATATGTTAAACTAATGATTTGAAGAATTTCTATATCGATTGCAAAGTGCGTATGTACAACAAAATCGACCTTCTACCTAAATATAAGATTACGGAATTCTTCTACATGCACTGCCGTTATGCCGCCATGGCTTCATATCACCTTCAATACGTCAAAGAAGGTTACTTAACTTAAATATGTTAAACTCATGATTTGAAGCATTTCGATATCGATTGCAAAATGTGTATGTACAACACAATCGACTTTATACCTAAATATAAGATTACGGAATTCTTCCAAATGCACTGCCGTTATACCGATAAGGCTTTTGTAGACTTGAGTAAGATAAAGATAGTTAATTAACTTAAATATGTTGACCTATTGAGTTGAAGCATCTCGATATCGATTGCTAAGTGTGTATATACAACAAAATCGACTTTATACCTAAATATAAGATTACGGGATTCTTCCAAATGTACTGTCGGTATGCCGCCATGGCTTTATGCCAACTTCAATACGATAAAGAAGGTTAATTAACTTAAATATGTTAAACTAATTGTTCATACCAAATGAACACATCCCTGCATTGTCCTCCTAACTCGTCTAAATACGAATTAGAGGACAATGCAAAAAACACCCAACAGCGCCAACATAACAGCGAAGTATCCAACAAAACGAAAAAACACAATAAAACAAATCACTAGAGCGGACGGACATATACAGGCGCCAAAACCAGCAGCAGCAACAAAATCATACAGCAGCAGCAGAGTCAGCAGCAACAACAGCAGCAGAACCTTTAAAGATCAACGCGGGAATAAGTAACCACATCAGATTAACATACATATACATATATTACACACCCTCAAATATATATCTGAATTGTTACCCAAAATTCTAATAGTTTTTATTTTATTTGGCTCACCGGCAAATACTTCGTCGATCACCCCGACATTTGGTCCTTCGAGCCGGATTAAGCGCCTCATAAAATAAACCCACCCAATTCAACATCATTTTGAAAATCAGGATTTTGGATCATCAGGATTTGCACTTTTTCACCCACCCAATCAACTATATTTTGAATCAACAGGATTAATATTTACCCACCCAATCAACTTATCAACTACTTTATCATCAAACCCATACGTGGAAAAATTGTAAGTACCCAAACTCAAATTTATTTAAAATATTGTGATATACAAAAATTAGTGCAAATCGGAATAAAACGGCAAAGTGAAACAAAAACAAAATTAATATTCTATTCCAAAGTAAATCTTTTGCTTAACCGGTATTAAGCACAAAGTATTTGCTAACTTTGTTATTGCCATATTCCGCTTTGCACCTTACCCGTTGACATACATACATACGCATATAAATTTTGTGAGCCAAATAGCGTTGCTTTGGCACCCACCCGTACCTACGCGTACATATGTTTTATTGTTTTACCCGCTCAACTAACAACGAACTAACGTTGACTGCAAGTGCAGTGTGAGCAAGCAAAAAAACAAACCCAGTAGGAAAAATTTCAAAAGACCCATTAGGAAATTTTACGTTCGTCGGAATTTCACTCATTATATTTTGCGGTTCAAAATATAAACAGCAAATAAAAAAATAAAGTCGTTGCTTATTAACTTATTCCAATTCAAACTTAAATAAAGAAATTGTTTTTCAAATTTATTATTTGTTTTATTTCAATTTAATTAATTATTACGACCCGGTTAAGTGAATTTTTAATAGCAATGGAAGAATTTAAATTTTGTATTTCCGATTTGTTCGAATACATTGAGGAACATTACGACACCCAACCCGAAGATGAGTCAATTTATACGCTAGAAATAAAAAGGGTTGAACTCAACGCGATATACGACAAGGCAAACAAGTCGTACGATGCCGTTCGTAGAACCCCACAAAAACCCTGTGAAACTATTGAAAAATCAAAGAAAATTTTAAAAAAGGTCATCAATTATATTTAAAGTGTTTAGGATCCATTAATAAAGCTATTGATGATCTCAAGACCCCAACCCCAGTAAAGGAAAGAGTTTCAGAAGAATTTACATCGCGGGACATAGGACCCTCAATACATATACCCCCTTGTGATACGGACATATTTTATGGAGATTTCGCAACCTGGCCTTCATTCCGAGATATGTTTACGGCTATATACGTAAACAATCACAAAATCAGCAACGTGGAAAAACTGTTCCATTTGATTCAAAAAACCCGAGGAGAAGCAAGAGCAATTGTTAAAAATACACCCTTAACAAATGATGGTTTCCTGATGGCATGGAGAGACCTGGTATCCCAATACGAGAACAAACGAGTTCAGGTCAACGCTCAATTGAAGATTTTATTCAACTTACCCCAAGCAACCCAAGAAAGTGGAAGCGCGATCAAACACCTTCAGAGGACCATCAACAATTGCCTCACAAATCTGCACAACGTGTACATAGACACTACCAGCTGGGACACCATCTTAATCTTCTTATGCGGATTGAAACTACCTAAAACCCTACTTCATCAGTTCGAGGACACCCTAGAAGATAACTCGGAAATACCATCCTGGAAAACTTTCGACGCGTTTCTCACTCATCGATATAAATCTTTGGAAGCAGTCGGAAATCTAACTGACCCCGTTCCAGTAACCCAATCTGACAGTGGATCCTATAGGAAAGGAAAAGACAGGAAGTTCAACACATTTCACGCTAATGTTTCCGGAAATTCGACCCTGGATTTTTCACACGCTAGTGCACACCCAGTTCGAGGCAACAACCTTTCAAAAAAGCCTCAAGACATTGAAAGTTGTAAGCTTTGTAGAACACAACATTCAATTCGAGGATGTCCAAAGTTCTTACAAATGAATGTTGAGACCCGAATAACCACAATTAAAAATAATGGTTATTGCTTCAATTGCCTTGCATTATCTCACAGTTTCAGAGATTGCAAGAACAAATATTCTTGTAGAATATGCAGAAAGAAACATAACACACTTCTGCATAGGGATACACCAACCCGTTCCCAATCCCCCCCGCAAGGATCAAGAGCCTCAAACCCGCCTCTTGACCCAAGCACCAGTAGTACCTCCCAAACCCTTAATACCAATATAAATCCGCAAGCCTACACAACCCTCTTACAGTCCACTAAAACTCAAGACCCTCAAAACTTTAGTGGGAAGCAGATTTTGTTAGGTACTGCTGTAGTCCAAGTTTTATACAAAGGGCAAATATTCACAGCTCGCGCACTAGTCGACTCCGGGTCAGAAGCCACTTTTGTTTCAGAGAAATTCCAGAGAAAATTGGACATACCCACGTTCAGGAGAAATGCACAAATGACTGTGAAGTTCACAAAATTTGTGAACTCACACTTAGTTCACCGACAAGAAAGGAGTTTAAGATAACAACACACGCGTTTATCTTAAAATCTTTAACCGATAATTTACCCACTCACTCACTTAATACGATCATCACTAATACAGATTTCGGTTTTAGTTTAGCTGACCCTCACTTTTATAAACCCAGACCAGTGGACATATTGATCGGAAGTGACCTGTACCCACAAATAATTCTCAGTGGTGTACGGAAAAATGTACTCGGAACCCTTCTAGCCCAAGAAACGGAATTCGGATGGATTTTATCCGGACCCACACCAGAAAAACCTTTATCACCCTCGATAATGTCATTTTTCAATAAGATGACCCCAGACAAGTTGCTCACACAATTTTGGGAAGTTGAAGAAGTTCCAAGGAAGCCTCTACCTTCAACTTCAGATATAGTTTGTGAGCAAATTTATAAAAATACGACCCACAGAAACTCAGATGGGCGCTATGTGGTAACATTACCCTTTAACACTCCAGAAAACATAGAATTGGGCAACTCAAGACACATAGCTCTAGCTCAATTTCTTAGAAATGAAAAGTCATTGTCGAGAAAACCCGAAATAAAAGCGGAATACGACAAGGCCATCAACGAGTATTTGGAACTCGGTCATATGACCAAATTTGAATACGACCCTGCGGATAATACGAAAACGTATTATCTGCCACATCACGCAGTCATTAAACCGGATCGCATAACGACTCAACTGCGAGTGGTATTCAACGCTTCATGCCCCACCTCGAACAGGAACAGCCTCAACGATGTACTACATACTGGACCCACTCTACAAGCAGACCTCGTAATCCTAGTAGTAAAATGGCGAATGTTTCAAATCGTATTCAACGCAGATATCCAAAAAATGTATCGTCAAATACTCGTTGAAAGCAGACACACTCCGTTTCAAAGAATCTTATTTAGGAAATCCTCTAACGACCCTATAGAAGACTTTGAATTACAAACTGTTACGTTTGGTATTAACTGTGCTCCATTTCTAGCTATCCGTACCCTCCTTAAATTAGCGGATGATGTACAAGGAACCCACCCACTGGCAGCAGAGATACTTCGAAACGGAATGTATGTTGATGATGTACTTGCAGGAGCACATGACGTACCAACAGCGATATTGGCACGAGATGAACTCACTTCATCCTTGAAGTCCGCAGGATTTGCTCTACGCAAATGGACCTCAAATGACCCGAAAGTTTTATCTGGAATCCCACAAGAACATCTATTGGATACCAACTCACTCAGTTTACCAGAGTCCAATAACACAAAAACACTAGGAATCAGATGGAATGCAAAAAAAGATGCGTTCTTTTTTCTCATCAACCCTATTCAGGATAAATCGTCGTATACTAAAAGAGAAGTACTATCGATTATAGCAAAATTGTTCGACCCAGCTGGTTGGCTCAGCCCCGTTGTAGTCACAGCTAAAATAATAATGCAACAGATCTGGCTGGATAAATCCGATTGGGATGAATGTCTGAAACCCTTAACCCTCCATCGATGGAAAATATTCATAAAGGACTATGATTCCTTAAATCTCATTGAAATTCCTCGATGGACCCACTTTTCGACATCGGCGATCATCAAATTTCATGGATTCTCTGACGCATCTGAAAAGGCCTACGCAGCAGCCCTCTATATCAGTGTTTCTACAAACACAAATACCTGGACTACCCTCTTGGTATCCAAGACTCGTGTGGCCCCAATAAAAACCATATCATTACCAAGGCTAGAACTTTGTGGAGCTGTTCTTCTGGCGAATCTAGTGGATGCGACCCTACCCCAACTAAGTATAACCCAATACCGTACTCACCTTTGGACGGATTCCACAATTGTTCTTTCATGGCTTAGCAAACCCCCATGCACATGGACAACCTTTGTATCCCACCGAATTGCCACAATCGCAGAAAAGGTTGGAACCGAAAATTGGACTCACGTCGAAAGTCAAGACAACCCGGCAGATCTAGCTACTCGCGGACGCACACCTCTGGAAATGGTTAACAATGACCTCTGGTGGCACGGACCCCAATGGCTAACACTCGACCCGAAACACTGGCCAGTTACCAAAATATCAAGCGATACAACACTGGAACTCCGGCCAATCAGAACCTTCGTGAACACAACACAAGAGGATATCCTGGATAGATTCTCTTCCTTACCCAAAGCCATTCGAGTTGTAGCATATTTGTTCAAATTCTGTTCGAATGCGTCACCCAGTAAATCACAGCAGTCATACACAACGTTTGAAATAACACCAGAAGAGTTCAACACTACCCGCACGAAGCTAATTATTTTATCACAAAAGAAGTATTTCCATGAAGAGTATGAAGCCTTAACCCAAAAAATCAGCATACCCAAAAAAAGTACAATTTTAACACTAAACCCTTTAATCGATCCCAAAGGAATAATGCGAGTTAATGGTCGGTTGAGCAATTCAGCGGCATTATCATACAACGAGCGTTATCCGATTATACTACCCTATAGCAGTCGATTAGCCAAACTACTCACCCAATTTACACATTTAATAACCCTTCATGGCGGCAACCAACTAGTATTACGACTTATGCGTTCGGAATTTTGGATACCGAAGCTGAAAACCCTCATCAAGTCTACCATTCATCAGTGCAAAACTTGTGTTTTGCACAAAAAGCGTAACACTACTCAGATAATGGCAGCATTACCCGCAGAACGTACCACCTTAACCCGTCCATTCGCAGCAACAGGAATCGATTTCGCCGGTCCTTATGACATAAAAAATTACACCGGCAGAGCATGTTTGATCACAAAAGGCTATGTATGCGTATTTGTTTGTTTTGCAACCAAAGCCATACATTTAGAGCCAGTAAGTGATCTCACCACTAACGCATTCATGGCCGCATTCGCACGTTTCTTTTCCAGGCGCGGATGTCCCGCCGATCTCTATTCGGACAATGGTACTAATTTTGTTGGAGCGTCTAAACTTTTAGTTAAAGATCGGCGAGAATTCATGAAGTCATTGAAAACTCAACTAACAACTAGCGAAGCACACCAAAACATCAACTGGCACTTTAACCCTCCAGGAGCTCCACACATGGGTGGACTCTGGGAAGCAGGAGTGAAAAGTTTAAAGAGCCACTTGAAAAAGGTGTCTCAGAACCAGAAATTCACTTTCGAAGAACTAGCTACCCTTTTAACCCGAATCGAAAGTTGCTTGAATTCTCGCCCTTTAAGCCCATTAAGTGAAGACCCAACAAATTTAGAACCTTTAACTCCAGGCCATTTCTTAATAGGTACCCCTTTATTAATCCCAGCAGAACCCAACTTAGAAGATGCACATCTAAGCACCGCACAAAGATGGCAAAAACTGAAGATACTCCATCAACACTTCTGCAAACGATGGAAAGGAGAATATTTGAAAGAACTCCACAAAAGATATAAGTGGAAATACCCTCAACGCAACATAGACGTTAACGATATGGTAGTTATACGTCAAGAAACTCTACCCCCAAATGAGTGGAGACTTGGTCGCATCGAAAAAACATATCTCGGTGCCGACAATAAAGCAAGAGTAGTTGATATACGTACCTCTCAGGGAACAATTACCCGCCCAATAACCAAAATAGTCACATTACCAAATAATTAATCTTATTTCCTTATAGTGACATGGCCCCTCAAAGCAGTACGAAGTCAATTTGCAGCCGCCAAAGCAGCCCCACATTCACTGTGCGATCACTTAGCGTGACCCGTAGTATCAGCCCACTCTCCGACGAAGGAACCCTGGCAAGACGCCTGCATCGCTTTAAAGCGACCCTTTCTCCCATTCGAGAGGAGCGTGGAAATACGCATCGCACGGCCCGACGTACCATCAGCCTTTCCCCTATTCGTGAAGAACGGGGAAGTAGTCATCGCACGGCTCGGCGTGCTATCAGCCGTTCATCAAAGCGAACACACAAACACGTCGCCTGTGGATTGTGCAAAAAAGACCATAGACTGGTAACTTGTTCAAAATTCACCAAAATGAACATCAATGAAAAGTTTGACGCAGTTAACAAACACAAGTACTGCGTCAATTGCTTGGCCAGATCGCATTCCACCCAAAAGTGCACAAGTAAAAAACGATGTGCCACGTGTAATGGGGAACACCATTCAACCCTACATGGACACCCCAGGCTGCAAAGAGCAAAAGAAAACAGCAAAAGGCGAAGAACGATTACATAGACAAGAGGATCTACCCACGTTACTGGCCAAGCCGACCCTCACACCTACAGTCATGGTCAAAATTAAACACGATGGCAAATGGAACAAAATACGAGCCATAGTCAACCCGACCCGAAAAGTGACTGTAATTGCATCAGAACTGGTGCAGAGATTGCGGTTACCAAAAACGTACCTCGACTCACATCGTATATGTAAAGTCGTCATAGGATCGTTAACTGATTCCGACTGGCATGTCGAAGTTAACTGCCTATTGACGTACGATTTACCGACCCGACCCTATAATCGTGACTTAAGTGGCGAAATCATTAAGAAGTTCGACCACTTAGTCCTAGCCGACCCTACATTCTGGAAAGACGATAAAATCATGTTGGAACTGGGAGCTGACATTTACCCAAGATTGATGAAACCCGGACTATTCAACCCCGATAACAGCACCGTGATCGCACAAAACACCGCACTCGGTTGGACTCTAACCGGTGCTTGTGCGATTTAAACCCAGCAGTATACCTCCAACTCGTTGATAACAATACTCATTTACCCAATTCAAAATAGATCTAAAAAATCTTTCTATTCGCAGACACTGCAAGGCGGCCGGGATGTTCATACCAAATGAACACATCCCTGCATTGTCCTCCTAACTCGTCTAAATACGAATTAGAGGACAATGCAAAAAACACCCAACAGCGCCAACATAACAGCGAAGTATCCAACAAAACGAAAAAACACAATAAAACAAATCACTAGAGCGGACGGACATATACAGGCGCCAAAACCAGCAGCAGCAACGAAATCATACAGCAGCAGCAGAGTCAGCAGCAACAACAGCAGCAGAACCTTTAAAGATCAACGCGGGAATAAGTAACCACATCAGATTAACATACATATACATATATTACACACCCTCAAATATATATCTGAATTGTTACCCAAAATTCTAATAGTTTTTATTTTATTTGGCTCACCGGCAAATACTTCGTCGATCACCCCGACACTAATGATTTGGAGCATTTCGATATCGATTGCTAACTGCGTCTATACAACAAAATTGACTTTATATCTTAATATAAGATTACGGAATTCTTCCAAATGCACGGCCGTTATGCCGTTATGGCTTTATGTTAACTTCAGTTCGTTAAAGAAGTTATATTAACTTAAATATGTTAAACTAATGATTTGAAGCATTTCGATATCGATTGCTAAATGTGTATATACAAGAAAATCTACTTTATACCTAAATATAAGATTACGGAATTCTTCTACATGTACTGTCGTTATGCCGCCATGGCTTTATATCACCTTCAATACGTTAAAGAAGGTTAATTAACTTAAATATGTTAAACTAATGATTTGAAGCATTTCGATATCGATTTTAAAATGCGTATATACAACAAAATCGACTTTGTACCTAAATATAAGAATACGGAATTCTTCAAAATGCACTGCCGTTATGCCGCAATGGCTTTATGCCAACTTCAGTTCGTTAAAGAAGGTTTATTAACTCAAATATGTTAAACTAATGATTTGAAGCATTTCGATATCGATTGCTAAATGTTTCATACAAGAAAATCGAATTTATACCTAAATACAAGATTACGGAATTCTTCCAAATGCACTGCCGTTATGCCGCCATGGCTTTGTATCACCTTCAGTACGTTAAAGAAGGTTAATTAACTTAAATATGTTAAACTAATGATTTGAAGCATTTCGATATCGATTGCTTAATGCATATATACAAGAAAATCGACTTTATACCTAAATATAAGATTACGGAATTCTTCTAAGTGCATTGTCGTTATGCCGCCATGGCTTTGTGATAGCTTTAATACGTTAAGGAAGGTTAATTAACTTAAACATGTTAAACTAATGATTTGAAGCATTTCGATATCGATTGCTGAATGTGTATATACAACAAAATCGAATTCTTAGCTAAATATAAGATAACGGAATTCTTCCAAATGCACTGCCGTTATACCGATAAGGCTTTTGTAGACTTAAGTAAGATAAAGATAGTTAATTAACTTAAATATGTTAAACTATTGAGTTGAAGCATCTCGATATCGATTGCTAAATGTGTATATACAACAAAATCGACTTTATACCTAAATATAAGATTACGGAATTCTTCTAAATGCACTGCCGTTATGCCGCCATGGCTTTATATCACCTTCAATACGTTAAAGAAGGTTAGTTAACTAAAATATGTTAAACTAATGATTTGAAGCATTTCGATATGGATTTTAAAATGCGTATATACAACAAAATCGACTTTGTACCTAAATATAAGACTACGGAATTCTTCCAAATGCACTGCCGTTATACCGTTAAGGCTTTTGTAGACTTAAGTAAGATAAAGATAGTTAATTAACTTAAATATGTTAAACTATTGAGTTGAAGCATTTCGATATCGATTGCTAAATGTGTATATACAAAAAATCGACTTTAAATCTAAATATAAGCTTACGGAATTCTTCTAAATGCATTGCCGTTATGCCGCCATGGCTTTATGCCAACTTCAGTTCGTTTAAGAAGGCTTATTAACTCAGATGTGTCAAACTAATAATTTGCAGCATTTCGATATCGATTGCTTAATGTGTATATACAAGAAAATTGACTTTATACCTAAATATAAGATAACGGAGTTCCTCTAAATGCACTGCCGTTATGCCGTAATGGCTTTATGTTAACTTCAGTTCGTTAAAGAAGGTTTATTAACTTTAATATGTTAAACCAGTTATTTGAAGCATTTTGAAATCGATTGCTTAATGCATATATATAAGAAAATCGACTTTATACCTAAATATAAGATTACGGAATTCTTCCAAATGTACTGTCGCTATGCCGCCATGGCTTTGTATTAACTTTAATACGTTAAGGAAGGTTAATTAACTTAAACATGTTAAACTAATGATTTGAAGCATTTCGATATCGATTGCCAAATGTGTATATACAACAAAACCGACTTCTTACCTAAATATAAGATTACGGAATTCTTCCAAATGCACTGCCGTTATACCGTTATGGCTTTATGTAAACTTCAGTAAGGAAAGAAAGTTAATAAACTTAAATTTGTTAACAATGATTTGAAGCATTTAGATATCGATTGCTAAATGGTATATACAAGAAAATCGAATTTATACCTAAAACAAGATTACGGAATTCTTCCAAATGCACTGCGTTGCCGCCATGGCCTTATATCACCTTCAATACGTTAAAGAAGGTTACTTATTTAAAATATATTAACAAATGATTTGAAGCATTTCGATATCGATTGCTAAATGTGCATGTACAACAAAATCGACTTTATACCTAAATATAAGAATACGTAGTTCTTCTTAATGCACTGCCGTTATCCGAATGGCTTTATGCAACTTCAGTTGTTAAAGAAGGTTATTAACTAAATATGTTAAACTAATGATTTGGGCATTTCGATATCGATTGCTAAATGCGTATATACAACAAAATTGACTTTATACTTAATATAGATTACGGAATTCTTCCAATGCACGCCGTTGTGCCGTTATGGCTTTATGTTAACTTCAGTTCGTTAAAGAAGGTTAATTAACTTAAATATGTTAAACTAATGATTTGAAGAATTTCTATATCGATTGCAAAGTGCGTATGTACAACAAAATCGACTTTGTACCTAAATATAAGATAACGGAGTTCCTCTAAATGCACTGCCGTTATGCCGTAATGGCTTTATGTTAACTTCAGTTCGTTAAAGAAGGTTTATTAACTTAAATATGTTAAACCAGTTATTTGAAGCATTTCGAAATCGATTGCTTAATGCATATATATAAAAAATCAAACTTTATATCTAAATATAAGATTAGGGAAACTTCTTCCAAATGTACTGTCGTTATGCCGCCATTGCTTTGTATCACCTTTAATACTTTAAAAGGAAGGTTAATTAACTTAAATATGTTAAACTAATGATTTGAAGCATTTCGATATCGTTTGGGCAAATGTGTATGTACAACAAAACCGACTTTTACCTAAATATAAGATTAGGGAAAGTTTTTCCCTAAATGCACTGCCGTTATGCCGTTATGGCTTTATGTAAACTTCAGTAAATTTAAAAAAAGGTTTATTAACTTAAATTTGTTAAACCAGTTATTTGAAGCATTTCAAATATCGATTGCTTAATGCATATATACAAGAAAATCGAATTTATACCTAAATATAAGATTACGGAATTCTTCCAATGTACTGTCGTTATGCCGCCATGGCTTTTATCACTTTCAATACGTTAAAGAAGGTTAATTAACTTAAAATATGTTAAACTAATGATTTGAAGCATTTCGATATCGATTGCAAATGTGCTATGTACAACAAAATCGACTTTTACCTAAATATAAGATTACGGAGTTCTTCTAAATGCACTGCCGTTATACCGTTATGGCTTTATGTAAACTTCAGTAAGATAAAGAAGTTAATTACTTAAATATGTTAAACAATGATTTGAAGCATTTCGATATCGATTGCTAAATGCGTATATACAAGAAAATCGAATTTATACCTAAATATAAGATTACGGATTCTTCCAAATGCACTGCCGTTATGCCGCCATGGCTTTATTGACTTCAATACGTTAAAGAAGGTTAATTAACTTAAATATGTTAAACTAATGATTTGAAGCATTTCGATATCGATTGCTAAATGTGTATATACAACAAAATCGACTTTATACCTAATATAAGATTACGGAATTCTTCCAAATGCACTGCCGTTATACCGTTATGGCTTTATGTAAACTTCAGTAAGTTAAAGAAAGTTAATTAACTTAAATATGTTAAACTAATGATTTGAGCATTTCGATATCGATTGCTAAATGCGTATATACAAGAAAATCGACTTTATACCTAAATATAAGATTACGGAGTTCTCTAAATGCACTGCCGTTATGCCGTTATGGCTTTATGTTACTTCAGTACGTTAAAGAAGGTTTATTAACTTAAATATGTTAAACAATGATTTGAAGCATTTCGATATCGATTGCTAAATGCGTATATACAACAAAATCGACTTTATACCTTAATATAAGGTTACGGAATTCTTCCAAATGCACGGCCGTTATGCCGTTATGGCTTTATGTTAACTTCAATACGTTAAAGAAAGTTAATTAATTTAAATATGTTAAACTAATGATTTGGAGCATTTCGATATCGATTGCTAAATGCGTATATACAACAAAATCGACTTAATACCTTAATATAAGGTTACGGAATTCTTCCAAATGCACGGCCGTTATGCCGTTATTGCTTTATGTTAACTTCAGTTCGTTAAAGAAGTTTTATTTACTTAAATATGTTAAACTGATGATTTGAAGCATTTCGATATCGATTGCTTAATGTGTATGCACAAGAAAATCGACTTTATACCTAAATATAAGATTGCGGAATTCTTCCAAATTTACTGTCGTTATGCCGCCATGGCTTTGTATCACCTTCAATACGTTCAAGAAGGTTAATTAACTTAAATACGTTAAACTAATGATTCGAAGCATTTCGATATCGATTTCACAATGCGTATAGACAACAAACTCGACTTTATACCTAAACTAGAGGACCCGTCCACGCTTCACTGTGGCTGATACATAGACAATACTACTACCATCTATATATTATATATGATTTCTATTAGTTGATTATAACTATTAGTTAATGAGATATAATATCTTATGAAGAAATTTGTGTTAGTTTACAAAAAAATGGATCATAAAGCATAAGCATAAAGCATTTGGCTTTTTGGGGAAAATACTGTTGAATTTAGGCTCAGAGAAATCCACCGTTGAAAAGATATTTGCTAACCTGGAAACAAGCGAAATGAGCAAAGGAGGTGCCTCGCAAGTTCATGATCCAACAAAAACAACGAACAACTGATTCTGAGAAGTGTTTTAGTGCTCTCTAATCCGCATAAAGCCGAAATTTTTCGTCAGTGATAGAAACATAGCTCCATCATTTCCCACTGGAGTCTAATCGACAGTCATTGTATTGAACTCCACATGATGAACCTGATGAACCGGTTCTTAGGCGTGGAAAAACAAAAAGGCGGCGGGAAAGGTTATGACACCAGTCTTTTGGGATGCACATGGTATAATACATGCTCAACGACTGATTACTGAGCCAGTTATAATCAATTTCACTGCGTATTTGGTGCAGTTCTTTCTTCTATTCCAAATACTTAGCAATTGTATTATTTTTGAGAAGACTCTGCTTAAAATTGTACGCATATATTCAAATGATTCCTACAAACATGTTTTGAAATATAATTTTTGAATTTATGAGTCGCATTAAACTTTGACATAAAGAGATAAAGGATATCCTATGTCCTTACACTGGTTCTAAGCTACCTCTTCACCAATTTTCAGCGAAATCGGTTCAGCCGTTCTTGAGTTATAAATGGTGTAACTAACATCAACTTTCTTTTATATATATAGATATAAGATAACGGAGTTCCTCTAAATGCAAAGCCGTTATGCCGTTATGGCTTTATGTTAACTTCAGTTCGTTAAAGAAGGTTCACAACTTAAATATTTGAAACCAGTAATTTGAAGTATTTCGAAGTCGATTGCTTAATGCACAAATACAAGAAAATCGACTTTATACCTAAATATAAGATTACGGAATTCTTCCAAATGTACTGTCGTTATGCCGCCATGGCTTTGTATTAACTTTAATACGTTAAGCAGTATGTTAAACTAATAATTTGAAGCATTTCGATCTCGATTGCTAAATGTTTATATACAAGAAAATCGACTATATACCTAAATATAAGATTACGGAATTCTTCCAAATGCACTGCCGTTATACCGTTATGGCTTTATGTAAACTTCACTAAGATAAAGAAGGTTAGTTAGCTTAAATATGTTAAACTAATGATTTGAAGCATTTCGATATCGATTGCTAATTGTGTATATACAAGAAAATCGACTTAAATATAAGATTACGGAATTCTTCCAAATGCACTGCCGTTATACCGTTATGGCTTTATGAAACTTCAGTAAGATAAAGAAGGTTAGTTAGCTTAAATATGTTAAACTAATGATTTGAAGCATTTCGATATCGATTGCTAAATGTGTATATACAAGAAAATCGACTTTATACCTAAATATAAGATTACGGAATTCTTCCAAATATACTGTCGTTATGCCGCAATGGCTTTATGCCAACTTCAGTTCGTTAAAGAAGGTTTATTAACTCAAATATGTTAAACTAATGATTTGAAGCATTTCGATATCGATTGCTAAATGTGTATATATAAGAAAATCGACTTTATAGCTAAATATAAGATTACGGAGTTCCTCTAAATGCAAAGCCGTTATGCCGTTATGGCTTTATGTTAACTTCAGTGCGTTAAAGAAGGTTCACAACTTAAATATTTTAAACCAGTAATTTGAAGTATTTCGAAATCGATTGCTTAATGCACAAATACAAGAAAATCGACTTTATACCTAAATATAAGATTACGGAATTCTTCCAAATGTACTGTCGTTATGCCGCCATGGCTTTGTATTAACTTTAATACGTTAAGGAATATGTTAAACTAATGATTTGAAGCATTTCGATATCGATTGCTAAATGTGTATATACAACAAAATCGACTTTATACCTAAATATAAGATTACGGAATTCTTCTAATGCACTGCCGTTATGCCGTTATGGCTTTATGTTAACTTCTGTTCGTTAAAGAAGGTTTATTAACTTAAATATGTTAAACTAATGATTCCAAGCATTTCGATATCGATTGCTAAATGCGTATATACAACAAAATCGACTTTATACCTAAATATAAGATTACGGAATTCTTCTACAAGCACTGCCGTTATGCCGCCATGGCTTTATATCACCTTCAATACGTTAAAGAAGGTTACTTAATTTAAATATGTTAAACTAATGATTTTAGGCATTTCGATATCGATTGCTGAATGCGTATATACAAGAAAATCGACTTTATACCTAAATATAATATTACGTAGTTCTTCTAAATGCACTGCCGTTATGCCGTTAAGGCTTTTGTGGACTTCAGTAAGATAAAGAGGGTAATTTAACTGAAATATGTTAGACTAATGATTTGAAGCATTTCGACATTGATTGCTAAATGTGTATATACAACAAAATCGACTTTATACCTAAATATAAGTCTACGGAATTCTTCTAAATGCATTGCCGTTATGCCGCCATGGCTTTGTATTAACTTCAATACGTTAAAGAAAATTAATTAACTTAAATATGTTAAACTAATGATTGAAAGCACTTCGATATCGATTGCTAAATGTGTATATATAACAAAATCGACTTTATACCTAAATATAAGGTTACGGAATTCTTCCAAATGCACGGGCGTTATGCCGTTATGCCGTTATGGCTTTATGTTAACTTCAGTTCGTTAAAGAAGTTTTATTAACTTAAATATGTTAAACTTATGATTTGAAGCATTTCGATATCGATTGCTAAATGAGCATATACAACAAACTCGACTTCTTACCTAAATATAAGATAACGGAATTCTTCCAAATGCACGGCCGTTATGCCGTTATGCTGTTATGGCTTTATGTTAACTTCAGTTCGTTAAAGAAGTTTTATTAACTTAAATATGTTAAACTTATGATTTGAAGCATTTCGATATCGATTGCTAAATGTGTATATACAAGAAAATCGACTTTATGCTTAAGTATAAGATTACGGAATTCTTCTAAATGCACTGCCGTTATGCCGCCATGGCTTTATATCAACTTCAATACGTTAAAGAAAATTAATTAACTTAAATATGTTAAACTAATGATTGAAAGCACTTCGATATCGATTGCTAAATGTGTATATATAACAAAATCGACTTTATACCTAAATATAAGGTTACGGAATTCTTCCAAATGCACGGGCGTTATGCCGTTATGCCGTTATGGCTTTATGTTAACTTCAGTTCGTTAAAGAAGTTTTATTAACTTAGATATGTTAAACTAATGATTTGAAGCATTTCGATATCGATTGCTAAATGTGTATATAAAAGAAAATCGACTTTATACCAAACTAAAAGATTGCGGAATTCTTCTAAATGTACTGTCGTTATGCCGCCATGGCTTTATATTACCTTCAATACGTTCAAGACGGTTAATTAACTTAAATATTTTAATATAATGATTTGAAGCATTTCGATATCGATTGCAAAATGCGTATATACAACAAAATCGACTTTATACCTAAATATAAGATTACGGAACTCTTCTAAATGCACTGCCTTGAAGCATTTCGATATCGATTGCTAAATGTGTATATACAACAAAATCGACTTCTTACCTAAATATAAGATAAAAGAATTCTTCCAAATGCACTGCCGTTATACCGTTATGGCTTTATGTAAACTTCAGTAAGATAAAGAATGTTAGTTAGCTTAAATATGTTAAACTAATGATTTGAAGCATTTCGATATCGATTGCTAAATGCGTAGATACAACAAAATCGACTTTATACCTAAATATAAGATTACGGGATTCTTCTAAATGCACTGCCGTTATGCCGCCATGGCTTTATGTTAACTTCAGTGCGTTAAAGAAGCTTTATTAACTTAAATATGTTAAACTAATGATTTGAAGCATTTCGATATCGATTGCTAAATATGTATATATAAGAAAATCGACTTTATACCTAAATATAATATAACGGAATTCTTCTAATTGCATGGCAGTTATGCCGTTATGGCTTTATGTTAACTTCTATATGTTAAAGAAGGTTAATTAAATTAAATATGCTAAACTAATGATTTGAAGCATTTCGATATCGATTGCTAAATGCGTATATACAAGAAAATCGACTTTATACCTAAATATAAGATTACGGAATTCTTCCAAATGCACTGCCGTTATGCCGTCATGGCTTTATGTTAACTTCTGTTCGTTAAAGAAGTTTTATTAACTTAAATATGTTAAACTAATGATTTGAAGCATTTCGATATCGATGGCTAAATGCATATATACAAAAAAAATCGACTTTATACCTAAATACAAGATTACGGAATTCTTCCAAATGTACTGTCGTTATGCCGCCATGGCTTTATATCACCTTCAATACGTTAAAGAAGGTTAATTAACTTAAATATGTTAAACTAATGATTTCTAGCATTTCGATATCGATTGCTAAATGCGTATATTAGGGTGATTCAAAAAAAAAAATTTTTTTTTTTCAATTGGTACTCGCAAAAATAGGTTCCTAGACACCTCTAAGAAAGCCTCTCCAAATATGAATTTTTAATTGTAACGGGAAGGTCCTCCGCCTAACGGTTTTCCATTTTTTCTTATTATCAGATAGAAACATTTATATCTCGCTTCCAACTAATTGAAAAAATATCTTGTTTATTAGGTTTTGTAGGAAATTGAATGCTCTAAAATATGGTCTCTTATGATTTTTTCGTAAACCCAACCGTTTAAAAGATATTAATGGTGGAAATTTGACTATTTTTGGAAAAATTCTTTATTTCTTATTAATTTTATAACTCAATGAAAAAAAATTATTATGAATGATTAAACACATAGTTTTGTAGGAAATTTACTGCTCTATAAAAATGGTCTACTATGATTTTTCGATTAAGTTAAGCGTTTACGAGATATTCATCGTCAAACATCAATGCTGCAGTTTGATAGCGCAATTTTCATTGCTATGAAAATTTCAAAGAGGCAACATATCCCATTTGCACATATGCTTACGGCATTTTCAATTCGGTAATATGAAATTAAGAAGAGCGAGTATTAAGACAGCTTTGTTGTATTATAAAAATATAGTACATTTTCAAAATAACAATTTTCAAAAAAATAATATTTAGTTTAATAATTTTAATTTACAGAAAAATTATGCAAATTGGGTTGGGAATATATCATTTCTCAATTTAAATTTATTATTTTAAATGGTATATAAAATTTATGCTAGAATTATTATCTAGTAGTCCAAATATATGAATTCTAATTTTCCCAGAAATACATTTGTAAAAAAGGGATCTTCATCTTTTTCTTATTATCTTATTTTTCCCAGAAATACATTTGTAAAAAAGGGATCTTTATCCTTTGTATTATCTTATTTTTTCCAGAAATACATTTTAAAAAAGGATCTTTATCCTTTGTATTATATTATTTTTCCCAGAAATACATTTGTAAACAAAGGATCTTTATCCTTTGTGTTATCTTATTTTAAGGGGTTCAAGAGCTCAAAACGTACGCTATATCATCTACCTACCTACCCGACGGCATTTCACAAATGATAAAATAAATTCATTTAATAGCGTATTTTCAGTGTTCCTAAAATCATCTTAAAGTTTTAAAGTATACAATCAAACAAAGTGCTAAAAATACAGTTGACCAAGTTATTGAAGTGTGGAGAAAAAATCAGATTCCAACTAGTGGAGCTCCTAATGCAGTCAAAAAATTTCTTCACTATCACAGTCAATGGTTAAAATTACAAAAAAGTTTCTATAAAAAAAGTGCAGGGCAACACCAAAAGGAAAAGAAATTTCAGAGCGATCTTGAACAATTATTCGACATTGTGAGCGAAAAATCCTTAAAAGTGCTTAATGATAATATTAGAAAGTTGTATTTGGATCAAAAATCCAGTACCCATAAAGAGATTCTTTCTAATAATGTACCTGTATCAAACTTAACCACAACTACGATGGAAATAGGTGAGAGTAGTAAGTATCTGAGATATTTAATTATAAAAAAAAACAAAAAAAAAAAAAAAACGATTTGAATTCATTACCGCAGAAAAGTCTGAGTGACTTTGTTTCTAATAAGTCTTTAAATCTCTTTAAAATATTTGATTTACCGTTTGACTTCCTTAATAAAGATATTGAATCGTGACCTACTAATGACAGTTACATTGAAAATAAAGAATACTTTAACCAATTGAAAGTTGTTAATGATTCAGCAGAACGAGCAGTTGCATTAGTTAGTGAATATAATCAATGCTTGACAAAAAATGAAGAGCAATTCCAATACTTATTGCAAGTGATCAAAGAACATCGAAGAAAATACCCAAACTGCAAAAAAGCAAATTATTTACAGTAATTATATATTAAAAAAATGCACTATTTTTTTGTTTTAATGTAACCAAACGTGCCCAAATATAGTTTTATAATACAACAAAGCTGTCTTAATACTCGCTCTTCTTAATTTCATATTACCGAATTGAAAATGCCGTAAGCATATGTGCAAATGGGATATGTTGCTTCTTTGAAATTTTCATAGCAATGAAAACTGCGCTATCAAACTGCAGCATTGATGTTTGACGATGAATATCTCGTAAACGCTTAACTTAATCGAAAAATCATAGTAGACCATTTTTATAGAGCAGTAAATTTCCTACAAAACTATGTGTTTAATCATTCATAATAATTTTTTTTCATTGAGTTATAAAATTAATAAGAAATAAAGAATTTTTCCAAAAATAGTCAAATTTCAACCATTAATATCTTTTAAACGGTTGGGTTTACGAAAAAATCATAAGAGACCATATTTTAGAGCATTCAATTTCCTACAAAACCTAATTAACAAGATATTTTTTCAAGTAGTTGGAAGCGAGATATAAATGTTTCTATCTGATAATAAGAAAAAATAGAAAACCGTTAGGCGGAGGACCTTCCCGTTACAATTAAAAATTCATATTTGGAGAGGCTTTCTTAGAGGTGTCTAGGAACCTATTTTTGCGAGTACCAATTGAAAAAAAAAAAAAAAATTTTTTTTGAATCACCCTAGCGTATATACAACAAAATCGACTTTATACCTAAATATAAGATTACGGAATTCTTCTACATGCACTGCCGTTATGCCGCCATGGCTTTATATCACCTTCAATACGTTAAAGAAGGTTACTTAACTTAAATATGTTAAACTAATGATTTGAAGCATTTCGATTTCGATTGCTAAATGTGCATGTACAACAAAATCGACTTTATACCTAAATATAAGATTACGTAGTTCTTCTAAATGCACTGCCGTTATACCGTTATGGATTTATGCCAACCTCAGTTCGTTAAAGAAGCTTTATTAACTTAAATATGTTAAACTAATGATTTGAAGCATTTCGATATCGATTGCTAAATGTGCATGTACAACAAAATCGACTTTATACCTAAATATAAGATTACGGGATTCTTCTAAATGCACTGCCGTTATGCCGCCATGGCTTTATGTTAACTTCAGTGCGTTGAAGAAGCTTTATTAACTTAAATATGTTAAACTAATGATTTGAAGCATTTCGATATCGATTGCCAAATGTATATATATAAGAAAATCGACTTTATACCTAAATATAAGATTACGGAATTCTTCCAAATGCACTGCCGTTATACCGTTATGGCTTTATGTAAACTTCAGTAAGATAAAGAAAGTTAATAAACTTAAATATGTTAAACTAATGATTTGAAGCATATCGATTGCAAAATGTGTATATATAAGAAAATCGACTTTATACCTAAATATAAGATTACGGGATTCTTCTAAATGCACTGCCGTTATGCCGTCATGGCTTTATGTTAACTTCTGTTCGTTAAAGAAGTTTTATTAACTTAAATATGTTAAACTAATGATTTGAATGTGTATGTACAACAAAATCGGTTTTATACCTAAATATAAGATTACGGAATTCTTCCAAATGCACTGCTGTTATACCGATAAGGCTTTTGAAGACTTAAGTAAGATAAAGGTGGTTAATTAACTTAAATATGTTAAACTATTGAGTTGAAGCATCTCGATATCGATTGCTAAGTGTGTATATACAACAAAATCGACTATATACCTAAATATGAGATTACGGAATTCTTCTAAATGCACTGCCGTTATGTCGCCATGGCTTTATATCACCTTCAATACGTTAAAGAAGGTTACTTAACTTAAATATGTTAAACTGATGATTTGAATGTGTATGTACAACAAAATCAAATTTATACCTAAATATAAGACTACGGAATTCTTCTAATGCACTGCCGTTATGACGTTAACGCTTTATGTTAACTTCTGTTCGTTAAAGAAGGTTTATTAACTTAAATATGTTAAACCAGTTATTTGAAGCATTTCGATATCGATGGCTAAATGCATATATACAGAAAAATCGACTTTATACCTAAATACCCGATTACGGAATTCTTCCAAATGTACTGCCGTTATGCCGCCATGGCTTTATATCACCTTCAATACGTTCAAATATAAGATTACGGAAATCTTCCAAATGCACTGCGGTTATGCCGTTATGGCTTTATGTTAACTTCTGTTCGTTAAAGAAGGTTTATTAACTTAAATATGTTAAACCAGTTATTTGAAGCATTTCGATATCGATGGCTAAATGCATATATACAAAAAAAATCGACTTTATACCTAAATACAAGATTACGGAATTCTTCCAAATGTACTGTCGTTATGCCGCCAAGGCTTTATATCACCTTCAATACGTTAAAGAAGGTTAATTAACTTAAATATGATAAACTAATGATTTCAAGCATTTCGATATCGATTGCTAAATGCGTATATACAACAAAATCGACTTTATACCTAAATATAAGATTACGGAATTCTTCTACATGCACTGCCGTTATGCCGCCATGGCTTTATATCACCTTCAATACGCTAAAGAAGGTAACTTAACTTAAATATGTTAAACTAATGATTTGAAGCATTTCGATTTCGATTGCTAAATGTGCATGTACAACAAAATCGACTTTATACCTAAATATAAGATTACGTAGTTCTTCTAAATGCACTGCCGTTAAGGCTTTTGTAGACTTCAGTAAGATGAAGATGGTAAATTAACTTAATTATGTTAAACTAATGATTTGAAGCATTTCGATATCGATTGCTAAATGTGTATATACAAACAAAAAAATCGACTTCTTACCTAAATGTAAGATTACGGAATTCTTCTAACTGCACTGCCGTTTTTGGCATTATGTTAAGTTCAGTTCGTTAAAGAAGGTTTATTAACTTAAATATGTTAAACTAATGAGTTGAATCATCTCGATATCGATTGCTAAATGTGCATATACAAAAAATCGATTTTGTACCTAAATACAAGGTTACGGAATTCTTCCAAATGCACTGAAGTTATGCCGCCATGGCTTTATGTAAACTTCAGTAAGATAAAGAGTGTTAATTAATTTAAATATGTTAAACTAATGATTTGAAGCATTTCGATATCGATTGCTAAATGCGTATATACAACAAAACCGACTTTATACCTAAATATAAGATTACGGAATTCTTCCAAATGTACTGTCGTTATGCCGCCATGGCTTTAAATCACCTTCAATACGTTAAAGAAGGTTAATTAACTTAAATATGTTAAACTAATGATTTGAAGCATTTCGATATCGATTGCTAAATGAGTATGTACAAGAAAATCGACCTTATACCTAAATATAAGATTACGCAGTTCTTCTAAATGCACTGCCGTTATGCCGTTAAGGCTTTTGTGGACTTCAGTAAGATCAAGAGGGTTAATTAACTTAAATATATTAAACTAATGATTTGAAGCATTTTGATATCGATTGCTTAATGTGTATATACAACAAAATTGACTTCTTACCTAAATATAAGATTACGGAATTCTTCCAAATGCACTGCAGTTATACCGTTAAGGCTTTATGTAGACTTCAGTATGATAGAGAAGGTTAATTAACTTAAATATGTTAAACTAATGATTTGAAGCATTTCGATATCGATTGCTAAATGTGTATGTACAACAAAATCGACTTTATACCTAATTATAAGATTACGGAATTCTTCTACATGTACTGTCGTTATGCCGCCATGGCTTTATATCACCCTCAATACTTTAAAGAAGGTTAATTAACTTAAATATGTTAAACTATTGATTTGAAGCATATCGATATCGATTGCTAAATATGTATATACAAGAAAATCGACTCTATACCTAAATATAAGATAACGGAGATCCTCTAAATGCAATGCCGTTATGCCGTTATGGCTTTATGTTCTCTTCAGTTCGTTAAAGAAGGTTTATTAACTTAAATATCTTAAACCAGTTATTTGAAGCATTTCGAAATCGATTTCTTAATGCATATATACAAGAAAATCGACTGTATACCTAAATATAAGATTGCAGAATTCTTCCAAATGTACTGTCGTTATGCCGCCATGGCTTTGTATTAACTTTAATACGTTAAGGATGGTTAATTAAACTAATGATTTGAAGCATTTCGATCTCGATTGCTAAATGTGTATATACAACAAAATCGACTGCTTACCTAAATATAAGATTACGGAATTCTTCCAAATGCACTGCCGTTATACCGTTAAGGCTTTACGTAAACTTCAGTAAGATAAGGAAGGTTAGTTAGCTTAAAAATGTTAAGCTAATGATTTCAAGCATTTCGATATCGATTACTAAATGAGTATATACAAGAAAATCGACTTTATACCTAAATATAAGATTACGAAATTCTTCTACATGCTCTGCCGTTATGCCGCCATGGCTTTATGCCAACTTCAGTTCGTTAAAGAAGGCTTATTAACTCAAATATATTAAACTAATGATTTGAAGCATTTCGATATCGATTGCTTAATGCATATATACAAAAAATCGACTTTATACCTAAATATAAGATTACGGAATTCTTCCAAGTGTATTGTCGTTATGCCGCCATGGCTTTTTATCACCTTCAATACGTTAAAGACGGTTAATTAACTTAAATATATTAAAAAAATGATTTGAAGCATTTCAATATCGATTGCTTAATGCGTATATTTAACAAAATCGACTTTATACCTAAATATAAGATTACGGAATTCTTCTACATGCACTGCCGTTATGCCGCCATGGCTTAATATCACCTTCAATACGTTCAAATGCGTTCAAATGCTAAACTAATGATTTGAAGCATTTCGATATCGATTTCTAAATGTGTATATACAAGAAAATCGACTTTATACCGAAATATAAGATTACGGAATTCTTCCAAATGCACCACCGTTATACCGTTATGGCTTTATGTAAACTTCAGTAAGATAAAGAAGGTTAATTAACTGAAATATGTTAAACTAATAATTTGAAGCATTTCGATATAGATTGCTAAATGAGTATATACAAGAAAATCGACTTTATACCTAAATATAAGATTACGTAGTTCTTCTAAATGTACTGTCGTTATGCTGCCATGGCTTTATATCAACTTCAATATGTTAAAGAAGGTTAATTAACTTAAATATGTTAAACTAATGATTTGAAGCATATCGATATCGATTGCTAAATGTGTATATACAAGAAAATCGACTTTATACCTAAATATAAGATTACGGAATTCTTCTACATGCACTGCCGTTATGCCGCCATGGATTTATGCCAACTTCAGTTCGTTAAAGAAGGTTTATTAACTTAAATAAGTTAAACTAATGATTTGGAGCATTTCGATATCGATTGCTAAATGCGTATATACAACAAAATCGACTTTATACCTAAATATAAGATTACGGGATTCTTCTAAATGCATTGCCGTTATACCCTCATGGCTTTGTATTAACTTTAATACGTTAAGGAAGGTTAATTAACTTAAACATGTTAAACTAATGATTTGAAGCATTTCGATCTCGATTGCTTAATGTGTATATATCACAAAATCGACTTTATACCTAAATATAAGATAACTAAGATCCTCTAAATGCAATGCCGTTATGCCGTTATGGCTTTATGTTAACTTCTATCCGATAAAGAAGGTTTATTAACATAAATATGTTAAACCAGTTATTTGAAGCATTTCGATATCGATTGCTAAATGCATATATACAAAAAATCGACTTTATACCTAAATACAAGATTACGGAATTCTTCCAAGTGTACTGTCGTTATGCCGCCCTGGCTTTATATCACCTTCAATACGTTAAAGACGGTTAATTAACTTAAATATGTTAAACTAATGATTTGAACCATTTCAATATCGATTGCTTAATGCGTATATTCAACAAAATCGACTTTATACCTAAATATAAGATTACGGAATTCTTCTACATGCACTGCCTTTATGTCGCCATGGCTTTATATCACCTTCAATACGTTAAAGAAGGTTACTTAACTTAAATATGTTAAACTAATGAAACGAAGCATTTCGATATCGATTGCTAGATGTGCATGTACAACAAAATCGACTTTATACCTAAATATAAGATTACGGGATTCTTCTAAATGCACTGCCGTTATACCGTTAAGGCTTTTGTAGACTTCAGTAAAATAAAGATGGTTAATTAACTTAAATATGTTAAACTAATGATTTGAAGCATTTCGATATCGATTTCTAAATGTGTATATACAACAAAATCGACTTTATACCGAAATATAAGATTACGGAATTCTTCCAAATGCACCACCGTTATACCGTTAAGGCTTTATGTAAACTTCATTAAGATAAAGAAGGTTAATTAACTTAAATATGTTAAACCAGTTATTTGAAGCATATCGATATCGATTGCTAAATGTGTATATACAAGAAAATCGACTTTATACCTAAATATAAGATTACGGAATTCTTCTACATGCACTGCTGTTATGCCGCCATGGATTTATGCCAACCTCAGTTCGTTAAAGAAGCTTTATTAACTTAAATATGTTAAACTAATGATTTGAAGCATTTCGATATCGATTGCTAAATGCGCATATACAACAAAATCGATTTTATACCTAAATATAAGATTACGGGATTCTTTTAAATGCACTGCCGTTATGCCGCCATGGCTTTATGTTAACTTCTGTGCGTTAAAGAAGCTTTATTAACTCAAATATGTTAAACTATTGATTTGAAGCATTTCGATATCGATTGGTAAATGTGTATATATAAGAAAATCGACTTTATACCTAAATATAATTTAACGGAATTCTTCAAAATGCACGGCAGTTATGCCGTTATGGCTTTATGTTAACTTCAGTTCGTTAAAGAAGTTTTATTAACTTAAATATGTTAAACTAATGATTTGAAGCATTTCGATATCGATTGCTTAATGCATATATACAAAAAAATCGACTTTATACCTAAATATTAGATTACGGAATTCTTCCAAATGCTCTGCCGTTATACCGTTATGGCTTTATGTAAACTTCAGTAACATAAAGAAGGTTAATTAGCTTAAATATGTTAAACTAATGATTTGAGGCATCTCGAAATCGATTGCTTAATGCAGATATGCAAGAAAATCGACTTTATGCCTAAATATAAGATTACGGAATTCTTCCAAATGTACTGTCGTTATGCCGCCTTGGCTCTACATCAACTTCAATATGTTAAAGAAGGTTAATTAAATTAAATATGCTAAACTAATGATTTGAAGCATTTCGATATCGATTGCTAAATGTGCATATACAAGAAAATCGACTTTATACCTAAATATAAGATTACGAAATTCTTCTAAATGCACTGCCGTTATGCCGTTATGGCTTTATGTTAACTTCTGTTCGTTAAAGAAGGTTTATTAACTTAAATATGTTAATGCCTAAATATAAGATTACGGAATTCTTCTACATGCACTGCCGTTATGTCGCCATGGCTTGATATCACCTTCAATACATTAAAAAAGGTTACTTAACTTAAATATGTTAAACTAATGATTTGAATGGTGTATGTACAACAAAATCGACTTTATACCTAAATATGAGATTACGGAATTCTTTCAAATGCACTGCTGTTATACCGTTATGGCTTTATGTAAACTTCAATAAGATAAAGAAGGTTAATTAACTTAAATATGATAAACTAATGATTTGAAGCATTTCAATATCGATTGCTAAATGTGTATATACAAAAAATCGTTTTTATACCTAAATATAAGCTTACGGAATTCTTCTAAATGCACTGCTGTTATGCCGCCATGACTTTATATCACCTTTAATACGTTAAAGAAGGTTAATAAACTCAAATATATTAAACTAATGATTTGAAGTATTTCGATATCGATTGCTAAATGTGTATATACAAGAAAATCGACTTTATACCGAAATATAAGATTGCGGAATTCTTCCAAATGTACTGTCGTTATACCGCCAATGCTTTATATCACCTTCAATACGTTAAAGAAGGTTAATTAACTTAAATATGTTAAACTAATGATTTGAAGCATTTCGATATCGATTGCAAAATGCGTATATACAACAAAATCGACTTTATACCTAAACATAAGATTACGGAATTCTTCTAAATGCACTGACGTTATGCCGCCATGGCTTAATGCCAACTTCAGTTCGTTATAGAAGGCTTATTAACTCAAATATGTTAAACTAATGATTTGAAGCATTTCGATCTGGATTGCTAAGTGTGTATATATCACAAAATCGACTTCTTACCTAAATATAAGATTACCGAATTCTTCCAAATGCACTGCCGTTATGCCGTTATGGCTTTATGTAAACTTCGGTAAGATAAAGAAGGTTAGTTAGCTTAAATATGTTAAACTAATGATTTGAAGCATTTCGATATCGATTGCATATTGTGTATATACAAGAAAATCGACTTTATAACTATATATAAGAAATACAGAATTCTTCTACATGCACTGGCGTTATGCCGTTATGGCTTTATGTTAACTTCTATCCGTTAAAGAAAGTTTATTAACTTAAATATGTTAAACCAGTTATTTGAAGCATTTCGATATCGATTGCTAAATGCATATATACAAAATACCGACTTTATACCTAAATACAAGATTACGGAGTTCTTCCAAGTGTACTGTCGTTATGCCGCCATGGCTTTATATCACCATCAATACGTTAAAGACGGTTAATTAACTTAAATATGTTAAAAAAATGATTTGAACCATTTCACTATCGATTGCTTAATGGGTATATTCAACAAAATCCAATTTACACCTAAATATAAGATTATGGAATTCTTCTACATGCACTGCCGTTATGCCGCCATGGCTTTATATCACCTTCAATACGTTAAAGAAGGTTACTTAACTTAAATATGTTAAACTAATGATACGAAGCATTTCGATATCGAGTGCTAAATGTGCATATACAAGAAAATCGACTTTATACCTAAATATAAGATTACGGAACTCTTCTACATGCACTGCCGTTATGCCGAAATGGATTTATGCCAACTTCAGTTCGTTAAGGAAGCTTTATTAACTTAAATATGTTAAGCTAATGATTTGAAGCATTTCGATATCGATTGCTAAATGCGTATATACAACAAAATCGACTTTATACCTAAATATAAGATTACGTAGTTCTTCTAAATGCACTGCCGTTATCCCGTTAAGGCTTTTGTAGACTTCAGTAAAATAAAGATGGTTAATTAACTTAAATATGTTAAACTAATGATACGAAGCATTTCGATATCGAGTGCTAAATGTGCATATACAAGAAAATCGACTTTATACCTAAATATAAGATTATGGAATTCTTCTACATGCACTGCCGTTATGCCGCCATGGCTTTATATCACCTTCAATACGTTAAAGAAGGTTACTTAACTTAAATATGTTAAGCTAATGATTTGAAGCATATCGATATCGATTACTAAATGTGTATATACAAGTAAATCGACTTTATACCTAAATATAAGATTACGGAATTCTTCTACATGCACTGCCGTTATGCCGCCATGGCTTTATGCCAACTTCAGTTCGTTAAAGAAGCTTTATTAACTTAAATATGTTAAACTAATGATTTGAAGCATTTCGATATCGATTGCTAAGTGTGTATATACCACAAAATCGACTTTATACCTAAATATAAGATTACGGGATTCTTTTAAATGCACTTCAGTAAGATAAAAAAGTTAATTAACTTAAATATGTTAATACCTAAATATAAGATTACGGAATTCTTCTACGTGCACTGCCGTTATGTCGCCATGGCTTGATATCACCTTCAATACGTTAAAGAAAGTTACTTAACTTAAATATGTTAAAATAATTTATGTTAATGATTTGAATGTGTATGTACAACAAAATCGACTTTATACCTAAATATAAGATTACGGAATTTTTCCAAATGCTCTGCCGTTATACCGTTAAGGCTTTTGAAGACTTAAGTAAGATAAAGATGGTTAATTAACTTAAATATGTTAAACTATTGAGTTGAAGCATCTCGATATCGATTGCTAAGTGTGTATATATAAAAAAATCGACTTAATACCTAAATATGAGATTACGGAATTCTTCCAAATGCACTGCCGTTATACCGTTATGGCTTTATATCACCTTCAATACGTTAAAGAAGGTTACTTAACTTAAATATGATAAACTAATGATTTGAAGCATTTAGATATCGAGTGCTAAATGTGCATATACAAGAAAATCGACTTTATACCTAAATATAAGATTACGGAACTCTTCTACATGCACTGCCGTTATGCCGAAATGGATTTATGCCAACTTCAGTTCGTTAAGGAAGCTTTATTAACTTAAATATGTTAAGCTAATGATTTGAAGCATTTCGATATCGATTGCTAAATGCGTATATACAACAAAATCGACTTTATACCTAAATATAAGATTACGGGATTCTTTTAAATGCACTTCAGTAAGATAAAAAAGTTAATTAACTTAAATATGTTAAACTAATGATTTGGAGCATTTCGATATCGATTGCTAAATGTGTATATACAAGGAAATCGACTTTATACCTAAATATAAGATTACGGAATTCTTCTAATGCACTGCCGTTATGCCGTTATGGCTTTATGTTAACTTCTGTTCGTTAAAGAAGGTTTATTAACTTAAATATTTTAAACCAGTTATTTGCAGCATTTCGATATCGATGGCTAAATGCATATATACAAAAAAATCGACTTTATACCTAAATACACGATTACGGAATTCTTCCAAATTTACTGTCGTTATGCCGCCAATGCTTTATATCACTTTCAATACGTTCAAATATAAGATTACGGGATTCTTTCAAATGCACTGCGGTTATGCCGTTATGGCTTTATGTTAACTTCTATCCGTTAAAGAAAGTTTATTAACTTAAATATGTTAAACCAGTTATTTGAAGCATTTCGATATCGATTGCTAAATGCATATACACAAAAAATCGACTTCATACCTAAATACAAGATTACGGAATTCTTCCAAGTGTACTGTCGTTATGCCGCCATGGCTTTATATCACCTTCAATACGTTAAAGACGGTTAATTAACTTAAATATGTTAAAAAAATGATTTGAACCATTTCAATATCGATTGCTTAATGCGTATATTCAACAAAATCCACTTTACACCTAAATATAAGATTACGCAATTCTTCTACATGCACTGCCGTTATGCCGCCATGGCTTTATATCACCTTCAATACGTTAAAGAAGGTTACTTAACTTAAATATGTTAAACTAGTGATACGAAGCATTTCGATATCGATTGCTAAATGTGCATGTACAACAAAATCGACTTTATACCAAAATATCAGATTACGTAGTTCTTCTAAATGCACTGCCGTTATACCGTTAAGGCTTTTGTAGACTTCAATAAGATGAAGATGGTTAATTAACTTAAATATGTTAAACTAATGATTTGAAACATTTCGATATCGATTGCTAAATGTGTATATACAACAAAATCGACTTCTTTCCTAAATATAAGATTACGGAATTCTTCCAAATGCACTGCCGTTATATTGTTATGGCTTTATGTAAACTTCAGTAAGATAAAGAAAGTTAATTAACTTAAACATGTTAAGCTAATGATTTAAAGCATTTCGATATCGATTGCTAAATGAGTATGTACAAGAAAATCGACTTTATGCCTAAATATAAGATTACGTAGTTCTTCTAAATGCACTGCCGTTATGCCGTTAAGGCTTTTGTGGACTTCAGTACGTAAAGAGGGTAAATTAACTTAAATATATTAAACTACTGATTTGAGGCATTTTGATATCGATTGTTAAATGTGTATATACAACCAAATCGACTTTATACCTAAATATAAGATTACGGAATTTTTCTAAATGCACTGTCGTTATGCCGCAATGGCTTTATATCACCTTCAATACGTTAAAGAAGGTTACCTAACTTAAATATGTTAAACTAATGATTTGAAGCATTTCGATATCGATTGCTAAATGTGTACGTACAACAAAATCGACTTTATACCGAAATATAAGATAACGTAGTTCTTCTAAATGTACTGTCGTTATGCTGCCATGGCTTTATATCAACTTGAATATGTTAAAGAAGGTTAATTAACTTAAATATGTTAAACTGATGATATGAAAAATTTCGATATCGATTGCTAAATGTGTATATATAAGAAAATCGAATTTATACCGAAATATAAGATAACGTAGTTCTTCTAAATGTACTGTCGTTATGCTGCCATGGCTTTATATCAACTTGAATATGTTAAAGAAGGTTAATTAACTTAAATATGTTTAACTAATGATTTGAAGCATTTCGATATCGATTGCTAAATGTGCATATACAAGAAAATCGACTTTATACCTAAATAAAAGATTACGTAATAATTCTACATGCACTGCCGTTATGCCGAAATGGATTTGTGCCAACTTCAGTTCGTTAAAGAAGCTTTATTAACTTAAATATGTTAAACTAATGATTTGAAGCATTTCGATATCGATTGCTAAATGTGTATATACAAGGAAATCGACTTTATAACTAAATATAAGATTACGGAATTCTTCTAATGCACTGCCGTTATGCCGTTATGGCTTTATGTTAACTTCTGTTCGTTAAAGAAGGTTTATTAACTTAAATATTTTAAACCAGTTATTTGTTGCATTTCGATATCGATGGCTAAATGCATATATACAAAAAAATCGACTTTATACCTAAATACACGATTACGGAATTCTTCCAAATTTACTGTCGTTATGCCGCCAATGCTTTATATCACCTTCAATACGTTCAAATATAAGATTACGGGATTCTTTCAAATGCACTGCGGTTATGCCGTTATAGCTTTATTTTAACTTCTGTAAGTTAAAGAAGGTTTATTGACTTAAATATGTTAAACCAGTTATTTGAAGCATTTCGATAGCGATTACTAAATGCGTATATACAACAAAATCGAATTTATACCTAAACATAAGATTACGGAATCCTTCTACGTGCACTGGCGTTATGCCGCCGTGGCTTTATATCAACTTCAATACGTTGAAGAAGGTTACTTAAATATATTAAACTAATGATTTGAAGCATTTCGATATTGATTGCTAAATGTGCATGTACAACAAAATCGACTTTATACCTAAACATAAGATAACGTAGTTCTTCTAAATGCACTGCCGTTATGCCGTTAAGGCTTTTGTAGACTTCAGTAAGATGAAGATGGTAAATTAACTTAAATATGTTAAACAAATGATTTTAGGTATTTCGATATCAATTGCTAAATGCGTATATACAACAAAATTCGACTTTATACCTAAATATAAGATTACGGAATTCTTCCAAATGTACTGTCGTTATACCGCCATGGCTTTATGTAAACTTCAGTAAGATAAAGAAAGTTAATTAACTTAAATATGTTAAACTAATGATTTGAAGCATTTCGTTATCGAGTGCTAAATTGCTAAATGCGTATATACAACAAAATCGAATTTATACCTAAACATTAGATTACGGAGTCCTTCTACATGCACTGCCGTTATGCCGCCATGGCTTTATATCAACTTCAATACGTTAAAGAAGGTTACTTAACTTAAATATGTTAAACTAATGATTTGAAGCATTTCGATATCGATTGCTAAATGTGTATATACAACAAAATCGACTTCTTACCTAAATATAAGATTACGGAATTCTTCCAAATGCACTGCCGTTATACCGTTATGGCTTTATGTAAACTTCAGTAAGATAAAGAAAGTTAATTTACTTAGATATGTTAAACTAATGATTTGAAGCATTTCGTTATCGAGTGCTAAATGAGTATGTACAAAAAAATCGACTTTATACCTAAATATAAGATTACGTAGTTCTTTTAAATGCACTGCCGTTATGCCGTTAAGGTTTTTGTGGACTTCAGTAAGATAAAGAGGGTTAGTTAACTTAAATATATTAAACTAATGATTTGAAGCATTTCGATATCGATTGCTAAATGTGTATATACAACAAAATCGACTTTATACCTAAATATAAGATTACGGAATTTTTGTAAAGGCACTGTCATTATGCCGCCATGGCTTGATATCACCCTCAATACGTTAAAGATGGTTACTTAACTTAAATATGTTAAACTAATGATTTGAAGAATTTCGATATCGATTGCTAAATGTGTACGTACACCAAAATCGACTTTATACCTAACTATAAGATAACGGAATTCTTCTTATGGCCTTATGTTAAGTTCAGTTCGTTAAAGAAGGTTACTTAACTTAAATATGTTAAACTAATGATTTGAAGCATTTCGTTATCGAGTGCTAAATGAGTATGTAAAAAAAAATCGACTTTATACCTAAATATAAGATTACGTAGTTCTTTTAAATGCACTGCCGTTATCCCGTTAAGGCTTTTGTAGACTTCAGTAAAATAAAGATGGTTAATTAACTTAAATATGTTAAACTAATGATTTGAAGCATTTCGATATCGATTTCTAAATGTGTATATACAACAAAATCGATTTTATACCGAAATATAAGATTACGGAATTTTCCAAATGCACCACCGTTGTACCGTTAAGGCTTTATGTAAACTTCAGTAAAATAAAGAAGGTTAATTAACTTAAATATGTTAAACTAATGATTTGAAGCATTTCGATATCGATTGCTTAATGAGTATATACAAGAAAATCGACTTTATACCTAAATATAAGATTACGTAGTTCTTCTAAATGTACTGTCGTTATGCTGCCATGGCTTTATACCAACTTCAATATGTTAAAGAAGGTTGATTAACTTAAATATGTTAAACTAATGATTTGAAGCATATCGATATCGATTGCTAAATGTGTATATACAAGAAAATCGACTTTATACCTAAATATAAGATTACGGAATTCTTCTACATGCACTGCCGTTATGCCGCCATGGATTTATGCCAACTTCAGTTCGTTAAAGAAGCTTTATTAACTTAAATATGTTAATACCTAAATATAAGATTACGGAATTTTTCTACATGCACTGCCGTTATGTCGCCATGGCTTGATATCACCTTCAATACGTTAAAGAAAGTTACTTAACTTAAATATGTTAAACTAATGATTTGAATGTGTATGTACAACAAAATCGACTTTATACCTAAATATAAGATTACGGAATTCTTCCAAATGCTCTGCCGTTATAACGTTAAGGCTTTTGAAGACTTAAGTAAGATAAAGATGGTTAATTAACTTAAATATGTTAAACTATTGAGTTGAAGCATCTCGATATCTATTGCTAAGTGTGTATAAACAAAAAAATCGACTTTATACCTAAATATGAGATTACGGAATTCTTCCAAATGCACTGCCGTTATACCGTTATGGCTTTATGTAAACTTCAATAAGATAAAGAAGGTTGATTAACTTAAATATGTTAAACTAATGAATTCAAGCATTTCGATATCGATTGCTAAATGCGTATATACAACAAAATCGTCTTTATACCTAAATATAAGATTACGGAATTCTTCCAAATGTACTGTCGTTATACCGCCATGGCTTTATGTAAACTTCAGTAAGATAAAGAAAGTTAATTAACTTAGATATGTTAAACTAATGATTTGAAGCATTTCGTTATCGAGTGCTAAATTGCTAAATGCGTATATGCAACAAAATCGAATTTATACCTAAACATTAGATTACGGAATCCTTCTACATGCACTGCCGCTATGCCGCCATGGCTTTATATCAACTTCAATACGTTAAAGAAGGTTACTTAACTTAAATATGTTAAACTAATGATTTGAAGCATTTCGATATCGATTGCTAAATGTGCATGTACAACAAAATCGACTTTATACCTGAATATAAGATTACGTAGTTCTTCTAAATGCACTACCGTTATGCCGTTAAGGCTTTTGTAGACTTCAGTAAGATGAAGATGGTAAACTAACTTAAATATGTTAAACTAATGATTTGAAGCATTTCGATATCGATTGCTAAATGTGTATATACAACAAAATCGACTTCTTACCTAAATATAAGATTACGGAATTCTTCCAAATGCACTGCCGTTATACCGTTATGGCTTTATGTAAACTTCAGTAAGATAAAGAAAGTTAATTAACTTAGATATGTTAAACTAATGATTTGAAGCATTTCGTTATCGAGTGCTAAATGAGTATGTACAAAAAAATCGACTTTATACCTAAATATAAGATTACGTAGTTCTTCTAAATGCACTGCCGTTATGCCGTTAAGGCTTTTGTGGACTTCAGTAAGATAAACAGGGTTAGTTAACTTAAATATATTAAACTAATGATTTGAAGCATTTTGATATCGATTGCTAAATGTGTATATACAACAAAATCGACTTTATACCTAAATATAAGATTACGGAATTTTTCTAAAGGCACTGTCATTATGCCGCCATGGCTTGATATCACCCTCAATACGTTAAAGAAGGTTACTTAACTTAAATATGTTAAACTAATGATTTTAAGCATTTCGATATCGATTGCTAAATGCGTATATACAACAAAATCGTCTTTATACCTAAATATAAGATTACGGAATTCTTCCAAATGCACCACCGTTGTACCGTTAAGGCTTTATGTAAACTTCAGTAAAATAGAGAAGGTTAATTAACTTAAATATGTTAAACTAATGATTTGAAGCATTTCGATATCGATTGCTAAATGAGTATATACAAGAAAATCGACTTTATACCTAAATATAAGATTACGGAATTCTTCTACATGCACTGCCGTTATGCCGCCATGGATTTATGCCAACTTCAGTTCGTTAAAGAAGCTTTATTAACTTAAATATGTTAAACTAATGATTTGAAGCATTTCGATATCGATTGCTAAATGCGTATATACCACAAAATCGACTTTATACCTAAATATAAGATTACGGGATTCTTCTAAATGCACTGCCGTTATGCCGCCATGGCTTTATGTTAACTTCAGTGCGTTAAAGAAGCTTTATTAACTCAAATATGTTAAACTATTGATTTGAAGCATTTCGATAGCGATTGCTAAATGTGTATATATAAGAAAATCGCCTTATACCTAAATAGAATTTAACGGAATTCTTCAAAATGCACGGCAGTTATGCCGTTATGGCTTTATGTTAACTTCAGTTCGTTAAAGAAGTTTTATTAACTTAAATATGTTAAACTAATGATTTGAAGCATTTCGATATCGATTGCTTAATGCATATATACAAGAAAATCGACTTTATACCTAAATATTAGACTACGGAATTTTTCCAAATGCTCTGCCGTTATACCGTTATGGCTTTATGTAAACTTCAGTAAGATAATGAAGGTTGATTAGCTTAAATATGTTAAACTAATGATTTGAAGCATCTCGAAATCGATTGCTTAATGAATATATGCAAGAAAATCGACTTTATGCCTAAATATGAGATTACGGAATTCTTCCAAATGTATTGTCGTTATGCCGCCTTGGCTCTACATCAACTTCAATATGTTAAGGAAGGTTAATTAAATTAAATATGCTAAACTAATGATGTGAAACATTTCGATATCGATTGCTAAATGTGCATATACAAGAAAATCGACTTAATACCTAAATATAAGATTACGAAATTCTTCTAAATGCACTGCCGTGATGCCGTTATGGCTTCATGTTAACTTCTGTTCGTTAAAGAAGGTTTATTAACTTAAATATGTTAATACCTAAATATAAGATTACGGAATTCTTCTACATGCACTGCCGTTATGTCGCCATGGCTTGATATCACCTTCAATACGTTAAAGAAAGTTACTTAACTTATATATGTTAAACTAATGATTTGAATGTGTATGTACAACAAAATCGACTTTATACCTAAATATAAGATTACGGAATTCTTCCAAATGCACTGCTGTTATACCGTTAAGGCTTTTGAAGACTTAAGTAAGATAAAGATGGTTAATTAACTTAAATATGTTAAACTATTGAGTTGAAGCATCTCGATATCGATTGCTAAGTGTGTATAAACAAAAAAATCGACTTTATACCTAAATATGAGATTACGGAATTCTTCCAAATGCACTGCCATTATACCGTTATGGCTTTATGTAAACTTCAATAAGATAAGGAAGGTTAATTAACTTAAATATGATAAACTAATGATTTGAAGCATTTAGATATCGAGTGCTAAATGTGCATATACAAGAAAATCGACTTTATACCTAAATATAAGATTACGGAATTCTTCCAAATGTACTGTCGTTATGTGCATGTGCAACAAAATCGATTTTATATCTAAATATAAGATTACGTAGTTCTTCTAAATGCACTGCCGTTATCTCGTTAAGGCTTTTGTAGACTTCAGTAAGATAAGGATGGTTAATTAACTTAAATATGTTAAACTAATGATTTGAAGCATTTCGATATCGATTGCTAAATGTGTATACAACAAAATCGACTTTATACCGAAATATAAGATTACGGAATTCTTCAAAATGCACCACCGTTGTACCGTTAAGGCTTTATGTAAACTTCAGTAAAATAAAGAAGGTTAATTAACTTAAATATGTTAAACTAATGATATGAAGCATTTCGATATCGATTGCTAAATGAGTATATACAAGAAAATCGACTTTATACCTAAATATGAGATTACGTAGTTCTTCTAAATGTACTGTCGTTATGCTGTCATGGATTTATGCCAACTTCAGTTCGTTAAAGAAGCTTTATTAACTTAAATATGTTAAACTAATGATTTGAAGCATTTCGATATCGATTGCTAAATGTGTATATACAACAAAATCGACTTTATAGCGAAATATAAGATTACGGAATTCTTCTAATGCACTGCCGTTATGCCGTTATGGCTTTATGTTAACTTCTGTTCGTTAAAGAAGGTTTATTAACTTAAATATGTTAAACCAGTTATTTGAAGCATTTCGATATCGATGGCTAAATGCATATATACAAAACATCGACTTTATACCTAAATATAAGATTACGGAATTCTTCCAAATGTACTGTCGTTATGCCGCCATGGTTTTATATCACCTTCAATACGTTAAAGAAGGTTAATTAACTTAAATATGTTAAACTATTGAGTTGAAGCATCTCGATATCGATTGCTAAGTGTGCATATAAAAGAAAATCGACTTTATACCTAAATATAAGATTACGGAATTCTTCTAATGCACTGCCGTTATGCCGTTATGGCTTTATGTTAACTTCTGTTCGTTAAAAAAGGTTTATTAACTTAAATATGTTAAACCAGTTATTTGAAGCATTTCGATATCGATGGCTAAATGCATATATACAAAACATCGACTTTATACCTAAATATAAGATTACGGAATTCTTCCAAATGTACTGTCGTTATGCCGCCATGGTTTTATATCACCTTCAATACGTTAAAGAAGGTTAATTAACTTAAATATGTTAAACTAATGATTTGAAGCATTTCGATATCGATTGCTAAATGCGTATATACAGCAAAATCGACTTTATATCTAAATATAAGATTACGGAATTCTTCTACATGCACTGCCGCTTTGCCGCCATGGCTTTATGTTAACTTCAGTTCGTTAAAGAAGTTTCATTAACTTAAATATGTTAAACTAATGATACGAAGCATTTCGATATCGATTGCTAAATATGCATGTACAACAAAATCGAATTTATGCCAAAATATAAGATTACGTAGTTCTTCTAAATGCACTGCCGTTATACCGTTAAGGCTTTCGTAGACTTCAATAAGATGAAGATGGTAAATTAACTTAAATATGTTAAACTAATGATTTGAAGCATTTCGATATCGATTGCTAAATGTGTATATACAACAAAATCGACTTTATACCTAAATATAAGATTACGGAATTTTTCTAAAGGCACTGTCATTATGCCGCCATGACTTGATATCACCCTCAATACGTTAAAGAAGGTTACTTAACTTAAATATGTTAAACTAATGATTTGAAGAATTTCGGTATCGATTGCTAAATGTGTACGTACACCAAAATCGACTTTATACCTAAATATAAGATAACGGAATTCTTCTTATGGCCTTATGTTAAGTTCAGTTCGTTAAAGAAGGTTTATTAACTTAAATATGTTAAACTAATGAGTTGAATCATCTCGATATTGATTGCTAAATGTGCATATACAAAAAAATCGACTTTGTACCTAAATACAAGATTACGGAATTCTTCCAAATGCACTGAAGTTATGCCGCCATGGCCTTATGTAAAATTCAGTAAGATAAAGAATGTTAATTAACTTAAATATGTTAAACTAATGATTTGAAGCATTTCGATATCGATTGCTAAATGTGTATATACAACAAAATCGACTTTATACCGAAATATAAGATTACGGAATTCTTCCAAATGCACCACCGTTATACCGTTATGGCTTTAAGTAAACTTCAGTAAGATAAAGGAGGTTAATTAACTTAAATATGCTAAACTAATGATTTGAAGCATTTCGATATCGATTGCTAAATGAGTATATACAAGAAAATCGACTTTATACCTAAATATAAGATTACGTAGTTCTTCTAAATGCACTGCCGTTATGCCGTTAAGGCTTTTGTAGACTTCAGTAAGATGAAGATGGTAAATTAACTTAAATATGTTAAACTAATGATTTGAAGCATTTCGATATCGATTGCTAAATGTGTGTATACAAAAAAATCGACTACTTACCTAAATATAAGATTACGGAATTCTTCCAAATGCACTTCCGTTATATCGTTATGGCTTTATGTAAACTTCAGTAAGATAATTTAAGTTAATTAACTTAAATATGTTAATCTAATGATTTGAAGCATTTCGATATCGATTGCTAAATGAGTATGTACAAGAAAATCGACTTTATACCTAATATAAGATTACGGAATTCTTCTAAATGCACTGCCGTTATGCCGTTAAGGCTTTTGTGGACTTCAGTAAGATAAAGAGGGTTAATTTACTTAAACATATTAAACTAATGATTTGAAGCATTTTGATATCGATTGCTAAATGTGTGTATACAAAAAAATCGAGTTTATACCTAAATATAAGATTACGTAGTTTTTCTAAAGGCACTGTCGTTATGTCGCCATGGCTTTATATTACCCTCAATACGTTAAAGAAGATTACTTAACTTAAATATGTTAAACTTATGATTTGAAGAATTTCGATATCGATTGCAAAGTGCGTATATACAATAAAATCGACTTTTTACCTAAATATAAGATTACGGAATTCTTCCAAATGTACTGTCGTTATGCCGCCATTGCTTTGTATCACCTTCGATACGTTAAAGAAGGTTAATTAAATTAAATATGTTAAACTAATGAATTGAAGAATTTCGATATCGATTGAAAAGTGCGTATATACAGCAATCGATATCGAAATGCTTCAGATCATTAGTTTAACATTTTAAAGTTAAAAAACCTTCTTCATCTTACTTAAGTCTACATAAAGCTTAACGGCATAACGGCAGTGCATTAGAAGAATTTCATAATGTTATATTTAGGTATAAAGTCGAATTTCTTTTATATACACAATTAGCAATCGATATTGAAATGCTTCCAATCATTAGTTTAACATATTTAAGTTAATAAACCTTCTTTAACGACACGAAGTTGACATAAAGCTTTTACGGTATAAATGCAGTGCATTTAGAAGAATTTCATAATCTTGTATTTAGGTATAAAGTAGATTTTCTTGTATATACACATTTAGCAATCTACATCGAAATGCTTCAGATCATTTGTTTAAAGTATTTGTGTTAATAAACTTTCTTTATCTTACTGAAGTCTACATAAAGCATTAACGGCCTAACGGCAGTTTATTAAGAAGAAGTACGTAATCTTTTATTTAGGTATAAAGTCGATTTTCTTGTGTATACACATTTAGCAATCGATATCGAAATGCTTCAAATCATTAGTTTAATATATTTAAGTTAATTAACCTTCTTCATCTTACTTAAGTGTACTAAAGCCTTAACGGTATAACGGCAGTGCATTAGAAGAATTCGGTAATGTTATATTTAGGTATAAAATCGATTTTCTTGTACATACACATTTAGCAATCGATATTGAAATGCTTCAAATCATTAGTTTAACATATTTTAGTTAATAAACTTTTTTTACCTTACTACATAAAACCTAAACGGTATACCGGCAGTGCATTTAGGAGAATTCCGTAATATTATACTTAGGTAAAATGTCGATTTTCTTGTATATACACATTTAGCAATCGATATCGAAATGCTTCAAATAACTGGTTTAACATATTTAAGTTAATAAACTTTCTTTATCTTACTGAAGTTGACATAAAGCTTTTACGGTATAAAGGCAGCGCATTTAGAAGAATTTCTTAATCTTATATTTAGGTATGAAGACGATTTTCTTGTATATACACATTTAGCAATCAATATCAAAATGCTTCAGATCATTAGTTTAACATATTTAAGTTAATAAACTTTCTTTATCTTACTGAAGTCTACATAAAGCCTTAACGGCATAACGGAAGTGCATTAAGAAGAACTACGTAATCTTTTATTTAGAAGTAAAGTCGATTTTCTTGTGCATATATAGACATTTAGCAATCGATTTTAAAATGCTACAAATCGTTAGTTTAACATATTTAAATTAAAAAAACTTTCTTTAACGCACTGAAGTTTACATAAAGCCATGGCGCTATAACGGCAGTGCATTTGGAAGAATTCCGTAATCTTATATTTAGGTATAAAGTCGAGTTTCTTGTATATACACATTTAACAATCGATATCGAAATGCTTCAAATCATTAGTTTAACATATTTAAGTTAATTAACCTTCTCTATCTTACTGAAGTCTACATAAAGCCTTAACGGTATAACGGCAGTGAATTTGGAAGAATACCGTAATCTTATATTTAGGTTTAGGGTCGATTTTGTTGTATATACTCATTTAGCAATCGATACCGAAATGCTTCAAATCATTAGTTTTACATATTTAAGTTAATTAACCTTCTCTAACGTATTGAAGTTGATATAAAGCCATGGCGACATAACGGCAGTGCATTTAGAAGAATTCCGTAATCTTATATTTGGGTATAAAGTCGATTTTCTTGTATATACACATTTAACAATCGATATCGAAATGCTTTAAATTATTAGTTTAACATATTTAAGTTAATTAACCTTGTCTATATTACTGAAGTCTACATAAAGCCTTAACGGTATAACGGCAGTGAATTTGGAGGAATTCCGTAATATTATATTTAGGTATAAAGTCGATTTTGTTGTAAATACTCATTTAGCAATCGATTTTAAAATGCTTCAAATCATTAGTTTAACATATTTAAGTTAAAAAACTTTCTTTAACGCACTGAAGTTAACATAAAGCCATGGCGGCATAACGGCAGTGCATTTGGAAGAATTCCGTAATCTTATATTTAGGTATATAGTCGATTTTGTTGTATATACGCATTTAGCAATCGATATCGAAATGCTTCAAATCATTATTTTTACATATTTAAGTTAATTAACCTTCTTTAACGTATTGAAGGCGATATAAAGCCATGGCGGAAAAACGGCAGTGCATTTAGAAGAATTCCGTAGTCTTGTATTAAGTTATAAAGTCGATTTTCTTGTATATACACATTTAGCAATCGATAGCGAAACGCTTCAAATCATTAGTTTAACATATTTAAGTTAGTTTACTTCTTTATCTTACTGAAGTTTACATAAAGACATAACGGTATAACGGCAGTACATTTGGAAGAATTCCGTAATCTTATATTTAGGAATAAAGTCGATTTTGTTGTACATACACATTTAGCAGTCGATACCGAGATGCTTCAACTCATTAGTTTAACATATTTAAGTTAATAAACCTTCTTTAACGATATGGAGTTGGCATATAGCCATGGCGGCATAACGGCAGTGCATGTAGAAGAATTCCGTAATCTTATATTTAGGTATAAAGACGATTTTCTTGTATATACACATTTAGCTATGGATATCGAAATGCTTCAAATCATTAGTTTAACATATTTAAGTTAATTAACCTGCTCTATCTTACTGAAGTCTACACAAAGCCTTAACGGTATAACGGCAGTGCATTTGGAAGAATTCCGTAATCTTATATTTACGTATATAGTCGATTTTGTTGTATATAGATATTTAGCAATCGATATCGAAATGCTTCAAATCATTAGTTTAACATATTTAAATTATAAAAACTTTCTTTAACGCACTGAAGTTAACATAAAGCCTTGGCGGCATAACGGCAGTGCATTTGGAAGAATTGGGTTATTTTATATTTAGATATAAAGTCGATTTTCTTTCATATGCACATGTGGCAATCGATATCGAAATGCTTTAAATCTTTATTTTAACATATTTAAGTTAATAAACCTCTTTTAGCGAACTGAAGTTGACATAAAGCCAGAACGGCAGTGCATTTGGAAGAATTCCGTAATGTTATTTTTAGGCATAAAGTCAATTTTCTTGTATATACACATTTTGCAATCGATATCGAAATGCTTTAAATAACTGGTTTAGCATATTTAAGTTAATTAACCTTCTTTATCTTACTGAAGTTTACATAAAGCCATGACGGCATAACGGCTGTATATTGATATGAATTCCGAAATCTTATATTTAGGTATAAAGCCGATTTTGTTGTACATACACATTTAGCAATCGATATCGAAATGCTTCAAATCATTAGTTTAACATATTTAAGTTAATTAACCTTCTCTATCATACTGAAGTCTACATAAAGCCTTAACGGTATAACTGCAGTGCATTTTGAAGAATTCCATTATCTTATATTTAGGTATAAAGTCGATTTTCTAGTTTATATACATTTGGCAATCGATATCGAAATGCTTTAAATAACTGATTTCAGATATTTAAGTTAATTAGCCTACTTTATCTGAATGAAGTTTACATAAAGCCTTAACGGTATAACGGCAGTGCATTTAGAAGAACTCCGTAATCTTATATTTAGGTACAAAGTCGATTTTCTTGCATATACACATTTAGCAATCGGTATAGAAATGCTTCAAATCTTTATTTTAACATATTTAAGTTAATAAACCTTCTTTAACGAACTGAAGTTTACATAAAACCATGGCGGCATAACGGCAGTGCATTTAGAAGAATTCCGTAACCTTGTAATTAGGTATAAAATCGATTTTCATGTATTTGCACATTTAGCAATCGATATCGAAATGCATCAAATCATTAATTTTAGTTAATATACTTTTTTTTAGCTTACTGATGTCTACATAAAGCCTTAGCGGTATAATGGCAGTGCATTTAGAAGAATTCCGTAATTTTATATTTACGTATAAAGTCGATTTTCTTGTATATACACATTTAGCAAACGATATCGAAATGTTCAAATCATTAGATTAACATATTAAAGTTAATAAACCTTCTTTAACGCACTGAAGTTAACATAAAGCCTTGGCGGTATAACGGCAGTGCATTTGGAAGAATTGGGTAATCTTATATTTAGGCATAAAGTCGATTTTCTTGTATATGCACATTTAGCACTCGATATCGAAATGCTTCAAATCATTAGGTTAACATATTTAAGTTAATTAACCTTCTTTATCTTACTGAAGTTGACATAAAGCCATGACGGTATAACGGCAGTGCATTTGGAAGAATTCCGTAATCTTATATTTAGGTATAAAGTCGATTTTCTTGTATATACACATTTAGCAATCGATATCGAAATGCTTCAATCATTAGTTTAACATATTTAAGTTAATAAACCTTCTTTAACGTACTGAAGTTACATAAAGCCATAACGGTATAACGGCAGTGCATTTGGAAGAATTCCGTAATTTATATTTAGGTATAAAGTCGATTTTGTTGTATATCACATTTAGCATCGATATCGAAATGCTTCAAATCATTAGTTTAACATATTTAAGTTAATTAACTTCTTTATCTTATTAAGTCTACATAAAGCCTAAACGATATAACGGCAGTGCATTTAGAAGAATTCCGTAATCTTATATTAGGTATAAAGTCGATTTTCTTGTATATACACATTTAGCAATCGATATCGAAATGCTTCAAATAAGTTTAACATATTTAAGTTAATAACCTTCTTTATCTTACTGAAGTTTACATAAAGCCTTAACGGTATAACGGCAGTGCATTTGAAGAATTCCGTAATCTTATATTTAGGTATAAAGTCGATTTTCTTGTATATCACATTTAGCAATCGATATCGAAATGCTTCAAATCATTAGTTTAACATATTTGAGTTAATTAACCTTCTTTACGTACTGAAGTTGACATAAAGCCATGGCGGCATAACGGCAGTGCATTTGGAAGAATTCCGTAATCTTATATTTAGGTATAAAGTCGATTTTTTGTATATACACATTTAGCAATCGATATCGAAATGCTTCAAATCATTAGTTTAACATATTTAAGTTAATTAACTTCTTTATCTTACTGAAGTCTACATAAAGCCTTAACGGTATAACGGCAGTGCATTTGGAAGAATTCCGTAATCTTATACTTTAGGTATAAATCGATTTTCTTGTATATACACATTTAGCAATCGATATCGAAATGCTTCAAATAATTAGTTTAACATATTTAAGTTAATAACCTTCTTTATCTTACTGAAGTTTACATAAAGCCTTAACGGTATAACGGCAGTGCATTTGGAAGAATTCGTAATCTTATATTTAGGTATAAAGTCGATTTTCTTGTATATACACATTTAGCAATCGATATCGAAATGCTTCAATCATTAGTTTAACTTATTTAAGTTAATAAACCTTCTTTAGCGTACTGAAGTTGACAAAAAAGCCATGGCGGCATAACGGCAGTGCATTTAGAAGAATTCCGTAATCTTATGTTTGGGTATAAAGTCGATTTTCTTGTATATACACATTTAGCAATCGATATCGAAATGTTCAAATCATCAGTTTAACATATTTAAGCTAATAAACCTTCTTTATTTTAAACTGAAGTCGACATAAAGCCATGGAGGTATAACGGCGGGTGCATTTGGAAGAATTCCGTAATCTTATATTAAGGTATAAATTCGATTTTCTTGTATATACCCATTTAGCAATCGTTATCGAAATGCTTCAAATCATTAGTTTAACATATTTAAGTTAATTAACCTTCTTAAACGTTGAAGGTAACATAAAGCCTTAACGGTATAATGGCAGTGCATTTAGAAGAATTCCGTAATCTTCTATTTAGGTATAAATTCGATTTTCTTGTATATTCACATTTAACAATCGATATCGAAATGCTTCAAATCATTAGTTTAACATATTTAAGTTAATTAACCTTCTCTATCTTACTGAAGTCTACATAAAGCCTTAACGGTATAACGGCAGTGAATTTGGAAGAATTCCGTAATCTTATATTTAGGTTTAGAGTCGATTTTGTTGTATATACTCATTTAGCAATCGATACCAAATTGCTTCAAATCATTAGTTTTACATATTTAAGTTAATTAACCTTCTCTAACGTATTGAAGTTGATATAAAGCCATGGCGGCATAACGGCAGTGCATTTAGAAGAATTCCGTAATCTTATATTTGGGTATAAAGTCGATTTTCATGTATATACACATTTAACAATCGATATCGAAATGCTTTAAATCATTAGCTTAACATATTTAAGTTAATTAACCTTGTCTATATTACTGAAGTCTACATAAAGCCTTAACGGTATAACGGCAGTGAATTTGGAGGAATTCCGTAATATTATATTTAGGTATAAAGTCGATTTTGTTGTAAATACTCATTTAGCAATCGATTTTAAAATGCCTCAAATCATTAGTCTAACATGTTTATTTTAAAAAACTTTCTTTAACGCACTGAAGTTAACATAAAGCCATGGCGGCATAACGGCAGTGCATTTGGAAGAATTCCGTTATCTTATATTTAGGTATAAAGTCGATTTTGTTGTATATACGCATTTAGCAATCGATATCGAAATGCTTCAAATCATTAGTTTAACATATTTAAGTTAATTAACCTTCTTTAACGTATTGAGGGCGATATAAAGCCATGGCGGAAAAACGGCAGTGCATTTAGAAGAATTCCGTAATCTTGTATTTAGGTATAAAGTCGATTTTCTTGTATATACACATTTAGCAATCGATAGCGAAACGCTTCAAATCATTAGTTTAACATATTTAAGTTAATTTACTTCTTTATCTTACTGAAGTTTACATAAAGACATAACGGTATAACGGCAGTACATTTGGAAGAATTCCGTAATCTTATATTTAGGAATAAAGTCGATTTTGTTCTACATACACATTTAGCAGTCGATATCGAGATGCTTCAACTCATTAGTTTAACATATTTAAGTTAATAAACCTTCTTTAACGATCTGGAGTTGGCATATAGCCATGGCGGCATAACGACAGTGCATGTAGAAGAATTCCGTAATCTTATATTTAGGTATAAAGACGATTTTCTTGTATAAACACATTTAGCTATGGATATCGAAATGCTTCAAATCATTAGTTTAACATATTTAAGTTAATTAACCTGCTCTATCTTACTGAAGTCTACATAAAGCCTAAACGGTATAACGGCAGTGCATTTGGAAGAATTCCGTAATCTTATATTTACGTATATAGTCGATTTTGTTGTATATAGATATTTAGCAATCGATATCGAAATGCTTCAAATCATTAGTTTAACATATTTAAATTATAAAAACCTTCTTTAACGCACTGAAGTTAACATAAAGCCTTGGCGGCATAACGGCAGTGCATTTGGAAGAATTGGGTTATCTTATATTTAGATATAAAGTCGATTTTCTTTCATATGCACATGTGGCAATCGATATCGAAATGCTTTAAATCTTTATTTTAACATATTTAAGTTAATAAACCTCCTTTAGCGAACTGAAGTTGACATAAAGCCAGAACGGCAGTGCATTTGGAAGAATTCCGTAATCTTATTTTTAGGCATAAAGTCAATTTTCTTGTATATACACATTTTGCAATCGATATCGAAATGCTTTAAATAACTGGTTTAGCATAATTAGGTTAATTAACCTTATTTATCTTACTGAAGTTTACATAAAGCCATGACGGCATAACGGCAGTATATTGATATGAGTTCCGAAATCTTATATTTAGGTATAAAGCCGATTTTGTTGTACATACACATTTAGCAATCGATATCGAAATGCTTCAAATCATTAGTTTAACATATTTAAGTTAATTAACCTTCTCTATCATACTGAAGTCTACATAAAGCCTTAACGGTATAACTGCAGTGCATTTTGAAGAATTCCATTATCTTATATTTAGATATAAAATCGATTTTCTAGTTTATATACATTTGGCAATCGATATCGAACCGCTGAAAATAACTGATTTCACATATTTAAGTTAATAAGCCTTCTTTATCTTACTTACGTTTACATAAAGCCTTAACGGTATAACGGCAGTGCATTTAGAAGAACTCCGTAATCTTATATTTAGGTACAAAGTCGATTTTCTTGCATATACACATTTAGCAATCGGTATAGAAATGCTTCAAATCTTTATTTTAACATATTTAAGTTAATAAACCTTCTTTAACGAACTGAAGTTTACATAAAACCATGGCGGCATAACGGCAGTGCATTTAGAAGAATTCCGTAACCTTGTAATTAGGTATAAAATCGATTTTCATGTATTTGCACATTTAGCAATCGATATCGAAATGCATCAAATCATTAATTTAAGTTAATAAACTTTTTTTTAGCTTACTGATGTCTACATAAAGCCTTAGCGGTATAATGGCAGTGCATTTAGAAGAATTCCGTAATTTTATATTTACGTATAAAGTCGATTTTCTTGTATATACACATTTAGCAAACGATATCGAAATGTTCAAATCATTAGTTTAACATATTAAAGTTAATAAACCTTCTTTAACGCACTGAAGTTAACATAAAGCCTTGGCGGTATAACGGCAGTGCATTTGGAAGAATTGGGTAATCTTATATTTAGGCATAAAGTCGATTTTCTTGTATATGCACATTTAGCACTCGATATCGAAATGCTTCAAATCATTAGGTAAACATATTTAAGTTAATTAAGCTTCTTTATCTTACTGAAGTCCACATAAGACCTGAACGGTATAACGGCAGTGCATTTGGAAGAATTCCGTAATCTTATCTTTGGGTATAAATGCGATTTTGTTGTATATACACATTTAGCAATCGATATCGAAATGCTTCAAATTATTAGTTTAACATATTTAAGTTAATAAACCTTCTTTAGCGAACTGAAGTTGACATAAAACCATGGCGGCATAACGGCAGTGCATTTAGAAGAATTCCGTAATCTTATGTTTGGGTATAAAGTCGATTTTCTTGAATATACACATTTAGCAATCGATATCGAAATGGTTCAAATCATCAGTTTAACATATTTAAGCTAATAAACCTTCTTTAATGAACTGAAGTCGACACAAAGCCATGGAGGCATAACGGCAGGGCATTTGGAAGAATTCCGTAATCTTATATTAAGGTATAAATTCGGTTTTCTTGCATATACACATTTAGCAATCGTTATCGAAATGCTTCAAATAATTAGTTTAACATATTTAAGTTAATTAACCTTCTTAAACGAATTGAAGGTAACATAAAGCCTTAACGGTATAATGGCAGTGCATTTAGAAGAATTCCGTAATCTTCTATTTAGGTATAAATTCGATTTTCTTGTATATACACATTTAGCAATCGACATCGAAATGCTTCAAATAACTGGTTTAACATATTTAAGTTAATAAACCTTCTTTAACGAACTGGAGTTGGCTTAAGGCCATGGCGGCATAACGGCAGTGCATTCAGAAGAATTCCATAATCTTATATTTAGGCATAAAGCCGATTTTCTTGTATATACACATTTAGCAATCGATATCGAAATGGTTCAAATCATCAGTTTAACATATTTAAGCTAATAAACCTTCTTTAATGAACTGAAGTCGACACAAAGCCATGGAGGCATAACGGCAGGGCATTTGGAAGAATTCCGTAATCTTATATTAAGGTATAATTTCGATTTTCTTGCATATACACATTTAGCAATCGTTATCGAAATGCTTCAAATAATTAGTTTAACATATTTAAGTTAATTAACCTTCTTAAACGAATTGAAGGTAACATAAAGCCTTAACGGTATAATGGCAGTGCATTTAGAAGAATTCCGTAATCTTCTATTTAGGTATAAATTCGATTTTCTTGTATATACACATTTAGCAATCGACATCGAAATGCTTCAAATAACTGGTTTAACATATTTAAGTTAATAAACCTTCTTTAGCGAACTGAAGTTGACATAAAACCATGGCGGCATAACGGCAGTGCATTTAGAAGAATTCCGTAATCTTATGTTTGGGTATAAAGTCGATTTTCTTGAATATACACATTTAGCAATCGATATCGAAATGGTTCAAATCATCAGTTTAACATATTTAAGCTAATAAACCTTCTTTAATGAACTGAAGTCGACACAAAGCCATGGAGGCATAACGGCAGGGCATTTGGAAGAATTCCGTAATCTTATATTAAGGTATAAATTCGATTTTCTTGCATATACACATTTAGTAATCGTTATCGAAATGCTTCAAATAATTAGTTTAACATATTTAAGTTAATTAACCTTCTTAAACGAATTGAAGGTAACATAAAGCCTTAACGGTATAATGGCAGTGCATTTAGAAGAATTCCGTAATCTTCTATTTAGGTATAAATTCGATTTTCTTGTATATACACATTTAGCAATCGACATCGAAATGCTTCATATAACTGGTTTAACATATTTAAGTTAATAAACCTTCTTTAACGAACTGAAGTTAACTTAAAGCCATGGCGGCATAACGGCTGCGTATTTGGAAGAATTCCGTAATCTTATGTTTGGATATAAGGTCGATTTTTTTCAACATACACATTTAGCAATCGATATCGGAATTCCTAAAATCATTAGTTTAACATATTTAAGTTAATTAACCTTCTTTATCTTACTGAAGTTTACATAAAGCCTTAACGGTATAACGGCAGTGCATTTGGAAGAATTCCGTAATCTTATATTTAGGTACATATATAGTCGCTTTTCTTGCATATACACATTTAGCAATAGATACCGAAATGCTTCAAATTTTTAGTTTAACATATTTAAGATAATTAACCCTCTTTAAAGAACTGAAGTTGACGTAAAGCCATAACGGCATAACGGCAGTGCAGTTGGAAGAATTCCGTAATCTTATATTTGGATATAAAGTCGATTTTCTTGAACATACTCATTTAGCAATCGACATCGAAATTCCTCAAATCATTAGTTTAATATATTTAAGTTTATTAACCTTCTTTATCTTACTGAAGTTTACATAAAGCCTTAACGGTATAAGGGCTGTGCATTTGGAAGAATCCCGTAATCTTATATTTGGTATATAGTCGATTTTCTTGTATATACACAGTTAGCAATCGATATCGAAATGCTTCAAATCTTAAGTTTAACATATTTAAGTTAATTAACCTTCTTTAAAGAACTAAAATTGAACTAAAGCCATAACGGCATGACGGCAATGCATTTGGAAGAATTCCGTAATCTTATGTTTGGATATAAAGTCGATTTTTTTCAACATACACATTTAGCAATCGATATCGGAATTCCTCAAATCATTAGTTTAACATATTTAAGTTAATTAACCTTCTCTATCTTACTGAAGTCTACATAAAGCCATAACGGTATAACGGCAGTGCATTTAGAAAAATTCCGTAATCTTGTATTTGGATATAAAGTCGATTTTCTTGAACATACACATTTAGCAATCGATATTGAACTGCTTCGAATCATTAGTTTAACATATTTAAGTTAATTAACTTTCTTTATCTTACTGAAGTTTACATAAAGCCATAACAGTATAACGGCAGTGCATTTGGAAGAATTCCGTAATCTTGTATTTAGGTAAGAAGTCGGTTTTGTTGTATATACACATTTAGCAATAGTTTAACATGTTTAAGTTAATTAACCTTCCTTAACGTAATAAAGTTAATACCAAGCCATGGCGGTATAACGACAGTACATTTGGAAGAATTCCGTAATCTTATATTTAGGTATAAAGTCGATTTTCTTGTATATACGCATTTAGCAATCGATATCGAAATGCTTCAAATCATTAGTTTAACATATTTAAGTTAATTAACCCTCTTTATCTTACTGAAGTCTACAAAAGCCTTAACGGCATAACGGCAGTGCATTTAGAAGAACTACGTAATCTTATATTATAATATTTATTCATAATCTTACATTTAATTATAAAGTCGATTTTCTTGTATATACACATTTAGCAATCTACATCGAAATGCTTCAGATCATTTGTTTAAGGTATTTGTGTTAATAAACTTTCTTTATCTTACTACAGTCTACATAAAGCATTAACGGCCTAACGGCAGTTTATTAAGAAGAAGTACGTAATCTTTTATTTAGGTATAAAGTCGATTTTCTTGTGTATACACATTTAACAATCGATATCGAAATGCTTCAAATCATTAGTTTAATATATTTAAGTTAATTAACCTTCTTCATCTTACTTAAGTGTACTAAAGCCTTAACGGTATAACGGCAGTGCATTAGAAGAATTCGGTAATGTTATATTTAGGTATAAAATCGATTTTCTTGTATATACACATTTAGCAATCGATATTGAAATGCTTCAAATCATTAGTTTAACATATTTTAGTTAATAAACTTTTTTTACCTTACTACATAAAGCCTAAACGGTATAACGGCAGTGCATTTAGGAGAATTCCGTAATATTATACTTAGGTATAAAGTCGATTTTCTTGTATATACACATTTAGCAGTCGATATCGAAATGCTTCAAATAACTGGTTTAACATATTTAAGTTAATAAACTTTCTTTATCTTACTGAAGTTGACATAAAGCTTTTACGGTATAAAGGTAGTGCATTTAGAAGAATTTCGTAATCTTATATTTAGGTATGAAGACGATTTTCTTGTATATACACATTTAGAAATCAATATCAAAATGCTTTAGATCATTAGTTTAACATATTTAAGTTAATAAACTTTCTTTATCTTACTGAAGTCTACATAAAGCCTTAACGGCATAACGTAAGTTCATTAAGAAGAACTACGTAATCTTTTATTTAGAAGTAAAGTCGATTTTCTTGTATATAGACATTTAGCAATCGATTTTAAAATGCTACAAATCATTAGTTTAACATATTTAAATTAAAAAAACTTTCTTTAACGCACTGAAGTTAACATAAAGCCATGGCGCTATAACGGCAGTGCATTTGGAAGAATTCCGTAATCTTATATTTAGGTATAAAGTCGATTTTCTTGTATATACACATTTAACAATCGATATCGAAATGCTTCAAATCATTAGCTTTACATATTTAAGTTAATTTACTTCTTTATCTTACTGAAGTTTACATAAAGCCTTAACGGTATAATGGCAGTGCATTTAGAAGAATTCCGTAATTTTATATTTACGTATAAAGTCGATTTTCTTGTATATACACATTTAGCAAACGATATCGAAATGTTCAAATCATTAGGTTAACATATTTAAGTTAATTAAGCTTCTTTATCTTACTGAAGTCTACATAAAACCTTAACGGTAAAACGGCAGTGCATTTGCAAGAATTCCGTAATCTTATCTTTGGGTATAAATGCGATTTTGTTGTATATACTTATTTAGTAATCGATATCGAAACGCTTCAACTCATAAGTTTATTATAATTAAGTTAATCAACCTTCTTTATCTTACTGAAGTTTACATAAAGCCTTAACGGTATAACGGCAGCGCATTTGGAAATATTGCGTCATCTTATATTTAGGAATAAAGTCGATTTTCTTGTATATACACATTTAGCAATCGATATCGAAATGCTTCAAATCATTAGTTTAACATATTTAAGTTAATAAACCTTCTTTAGCGAACTGAAGTTGCGTAAAACCATGGCGGCATAACGGCAGTGCATTTTGAAGAATTCCGTAATCTTCTGTTTGGGTATAAAGTCGATTTTCTTGAATATACACATTTAGCAATCGATATCGAAATGGTTCAAATCATCAGTTTAACATATTTAAGCTAATAAACCTTCTTTAATGAACTGAAGTCGACACAAAGCCATGGAGGCATAACGGCAGGGCATTTGGAAGAATTCCGTAATCTTCTATTAAGGTATAAATTCGATTTTCTTGCATATACACATTTAGCAATCGTTATCGAAATGCTTCAAATAATTAGTTTAACATATTTAAGTTAATTAACCTTCTTAAACGAATTGAAGGTAACATAAAGCCTTAACGGTATAATGGCAGTGCATTTAGAAGAATTCCGTAATCTTCTATTTAGGTATAAATTCGATTTTCTTGTATATACACATTTAGCCATCGACATCGAAATGCTTCAAATAACTGGTTTAATATATTTAAGTTAATAAACCTTCTATAACGAACTGAAGTTAACTTAAAGCCATGGCGGCATAACGGCAGCGTATTTGGAAGAATTCCGTAATCTTATGTTTGGATATAAAGTCGATTTTTTTCAACATACACATTTAGCAATCGATATCGGAATTCCTAAAATCATTAGTTTAACATATTTAAGTTAATTAACCTTCTTTATCTTACTGAAGTTTACATAAAGCCTTAACGGTATAACGGGAGTGCATTTGGAAGAATTCCGTAATCTTATATTTAGGTATATAGTCGCTTTTCTTGCATATACACATTTAGCAATAGATACCGAAATGCTTCAAATCTTTAGTTTAACATATTTAAGATAATTAACCCTCTTTAAAGAACTGAAGTTGACGTAAAGCCATAACGGCATAACGGCAATGCAGTTGGAAGAATTCCGTAATCTTATATTTGGATATAAAGTCGATTTTCTTGAACATACACATTTAGCAATCGACATCGAAATTCCTCAAATCATTACTTTAATATATTTAAGTTAATAAACCTTCTTTATCTTACGGAAGTCTACATAAAGCCCTTAATGTATAACGGCATTTAGAAGAATTCCGTAATCTTGTATTTAGGTATAAATTCGATTTTCTTGTATATACACATTTAGTAATCGATATCGAAATGCTTCAAATCATTAGTTTAACATATTTAAGTTAATAAACCTTCTTTAACGAACTGTAGTTAACATAAAGCCATGGCGCATAACAACAGTGCATTTCGAAGAATTCCGTAATCTTGTATTAAGATATAAAGTAGATTTTCTTGTATTTATACATTTAGCAGTCGATTTCGAAATTCTTCAAATAACTGGTTTAACATATTTATGTTAATTAACCTTCTTTAAAGAACTGAAGTTGACATAAAGCCATAACGGCATAACGGCAATGCATTTAGAAGATTTCCGTAATCTTATGTTTGGATATAAAGTCGATTTTTTTCAACATACACATTTAGCAATCGATATCGGAATTCCTAAAATCATTAGTTTAACATATTTAAGTTAATTAACTTTCTTTATCTTACTGAAGTTTACATAAAGCCATAACGGTATAACGGCAGTGCATTTGGAAGAATTCCGTTATCTTGTATTTAGGTAAGAAGTCGGTTTTGTTGTATATACACATTTAGCAATCGATATCGAAATGCTTCAAATCATTAGTTTAACATGTTTAAGTTAATTAACCTTTCTTAACATAATAAAGTTAATACAAAGCCATGGCGGTATAACGACAGTACATTTGGAAGAATTCCGTACTCTTATATTTAGGTATAAAGTCGATTTTCTATTTAGGTATAAATTCGATTTTCTTGTATATACAGATTTAGCAATCGACATCGAAATGCTTCAAATAACTGGTTTAATATATTTAAGTAAATAAACCTTCTATAACGAACTGAAGTTAACTTAAAGCCATGGCGGCATAACGGCAGCGTATTTGGAAGAATTCCGTAATCTTATGTTTGGATATAAGGTCGATTTTTTTCAACATACACATTTAGCAATCGATATCGGAATTCCTAAAATCATTAGTTTAACATATTTAAGTTAATTAACCTTCTTTATCTTACTGAAGTTTACATAAAGCCTTAACGGTATAACGGCAGTGCATTTGGAAGAATTCCGTAATCTTATATTTAGGTATATAGTCGCTTTTCTTGCATATACACATTTAGCAATAGATACCGAAATGCTTCAAATCTTTAGTTTAACATATTTAAGATAATTAACCCTCTTTAAAGAACTAAAATTGAACTAAAGCCATAACGGCATAACGGCAATGCAGTTGGAAGAATTCCGTAATCTTATATTTGGATATAAAGTCGATTTTCTTGAACATACACATTTAGCAATCGACATCGAAATTCCTCAAATCATTAGTTTTATATATTTAAGTTAATTAACTTTCTTTATCTTACTGAAGTTTACATAAAGCCATAACGGTATAACGGCAGTGCATTTGGAAGAATTCCGTTATCTTGTATTTAGGTAAGAAGTCGGTTTTGTTGTATATACACATTTAGCAATCGATATCGAAATGCTTCAAATCATTAGTTTAACATGTTTAAGTTAATTAACCTTTCTTAACATAATAAAGTTAATACAAAGCCATAAAGGTATAACGGCAGTGCATTTAGAAAAATTCCGTAATCTTGTATTTAGGTATAAAGTCGATTTTCTTGTATATGCACACTTAGCAATCGATATTGAACTGCTTCAAATCATTAGTTTAACATATTTAAGTTAATTAACTTTCTTTATCTTACTGAAGTTTACATAAAGCCATAACAGTATAACGGCAGTGCATTTGGAAGAATTCCGTAATCTTGTATTTAGGTAAGAAGTCGGTTTTGTTGTATATACACATTTAGCAATAGTTTAACATGTTTAAGTTAATTAACCTTCCTTAACGTAATAAGGTTAATACCAAGCCATGGCGGTATAACGACAGAACATTTGGAAGAATTCCGTAATCTTATATTTAGGTATAAAGTCGATTTTCTTGTATATACGCATTTAGCAATCGATATCGAAATGCTTCAAATCATTAGTTTAACATATTTAAGTTAATTAACCCTCTTTATCTTACTGAAGTCTACAAAAGCCTTAACGGCATAACGGCAGTGCATTTAGAAGAACTACGTAATCTTATATTATAATATTTATTCATAATCTTACATTTAATTATAAAGTCGATTTTCTTGTATATACACATTTAGCAATCTACATCGAAATGCTTCAGATCATTTGTTTAAGGCATTTGTGTTAATAAACTTTCTTTATCTTACTGCAGTCTACATAAAGCATTAACGGCCTAACGGCAGTTTATTAAGAAGAAGTACGTAATCTTTTATTCAGGTATAAAGTCGATTTTCTTGTGTATACACATTTAACAATCGATATCGAAATGCTTCAAATCATTAGTTTAATATATTTAAGTTAATTAACCTTCTTCATCTTACTTAAGTGTACTAAAGCCTTAACGGTATAACGGCAGTGCATTAGAAGAATTCGGTAATGTTATATTTAGGTATAAAATCGATTTTCTTGTATATACACATTTAGCAATCGATATTGAAATGCTTCAAATCATTAGTTTAACATATTTTAGTTAATAAACTTTTTTTACCTTACTACATAAAGCCTAAACGGTATAACGGCAGTGCATTTAGGAGAATTCCGTAATATTATACTTAGGTATAAAGTCGATTTTCTTGTATATACACATTTAGCAGTCGATATCGAAATGCTTCAAATAACTGGTTTAACATATTTAAGTTAATAAACTTTCTTTATCTTACTGAAGTTGACATAAAGCTTTTACGGTATAAAGGCAGTGCATTTAGAAGAATTTCGTAATCTTATATTTAGGTATGAAGACGATTTTCTTGTATATACACATTTAGAAATCAATATCAAAATGCTTTAGATCATTAGTTTAACATATTTAAGTTAATAAACTTTCTTTATCTTACTGAAGTCTACATAAAGCCTTAACGGCATAACGTAAGTTCATTAAGAAGAACTACGTAATCTTTTATTTAGAAGTAAAGTCGATTTTCTTGTATATAGACATTTAGCAATCGATTTTAAAATGCTACAAATCATTAGTTTAACATATTTAAATTAAAAAAACTTTCTTTAACGCACTGAAGTTAACATAAAGCCATGGCGCTATAACGGCTGTGCATTTGGAAGAATTCCGTAATCTTATATTTAGGTATAAAGTCGATTTTCTTGTATATACACATTTAACAATCGATATCGAAATGCTTCAAATCATTAGTTTAACATATTTAAGTTAATTAACCTTCTCTATCTTACTGAAGTCTACATACAGCCTTAACGGTATAACGGCAGTGAATTTGGAAGAATTCCGTAATCTTATATTTAGGTTTAGAGTCGATTTTGTTGTATATACTCATTTAGCAATCGATACCGAAATGCTTCAAATCATTAGTTTTACATATTTAAGTTAATTAACCTTCTCTAACGTATTGAAGTTGATATAAAGCCATGGCGGCATAACGGCAGTGCATTTAGAAGAATTCCGTAATCTTATATTTGGGTATAAAGTCGATTTTCTTGTATATACACATTTAACAATCGATTTCGAAATGCTTTAAATCATTAGTTTAACATATTTAAGTTAATTAACCTTGTCTATATTACTGAAGTCTACATAAAGCCTTAACGGTATAACGGCAGTGAATTTGGAGGAATTCCGTAATATTATATTTAGGTATAAAGTCGATTTTGTTGTAAATACTCATTTAGCAATCGATTTTAAAATGCTTCAAATCATTAGTTTAACATATTTAAGTTAAAAAACTTTCTTTAACGCACTGAAGTTAACATAAAGCCATGGCGGCATAACGGCAGTGCATTTGGAAGAATTCCGTAATCTTATATTTAGGTATAAAGTCGATTTTGTTGTATATACGCATTTAGCAATCGATATCGAAATGCTTCAAATCATTATTTTTACATATTTAAGTTAATTAACCTTCTTTAACGTATTGAGGGCGATATAAAGCCATGGCGGAAAAACGGCAGTGCATTTAGAAGAATTCCGTAATCTTGTATTTAGGTATAAAGTCGATTTTCTTGTATATACACATTTAGCAGTCGTTAGCGAAACGCTTCAAATCATTAGCTTAACATATTTAAGTTAATTTACTTCTTTATCTTACTGAAGTTTACATAAAGACATAACGGTATAACGGCAGTACATTTGGAAGAATTCCGTAATCTTATATTTAGGAATAAAGTTGATTTTGTTGTACATACACATTTAGCAGTCGATATCGAGATGCTTCAACTCATTAGTTTAACATATTTAAGTTAATAAACCTTCTTTAACGATCTGGAGTTGGCATATAGCCATGGCGGCATAACGACAGTGCATGTAGAAGAATTCCGTAATCTTATATTTAGGTATAAAGACGATTTTCTTGTATATACACATTTAGCTATGGATATCGAAATGCTTCAAATCATTAGTTTAACATATTTAAGTTAATTAACCTGCTCTATCTTACTGAAGTCTACATGAAGCCTTAACGGTATAACGGCAGTGCATGTAGAAGAATTCCGTAATCTTATATTTAGGTATAAAGACGATTTTCTTGTATATACACATTTAGCTATGGATATCGAAATGCTTCAAATCATTAGCGTATTTGGAAGAATTCCGTAATCTTATGTTTGGATATAAAGTCGATTTTTTTCAACATACACATTTAGCAATCGATATCGGAATTCCTCAAATCATTAGTTTAACATATTTAAGTTAATTAACCTTCTTTATCTTACTGAAGTTTACATAAAGCCTTAACGGTATAACGGCAGTGCATTTGGAAGAATTCCGAAATCTTATATTTAGGTATATAGTCGATTTTCTTGTATATACACATTTAGCAATAGATACCGAAATGCTTCAAATCTTTAGTTTAACATATTTAAGATAATTAACCCTCTTTAAAGAACTGAAGTTGACGTAAAGCCATAACGGCATAACGGCAATGCAGTTTGAAGAATTCCGTAATCTTATATTTGGATATAAAGTCGATTTTCTTGAACATACACATTTAGCAATCGACATCGAAATTCCTCAAATCATTACTTTAATATATTTAAGTTAATAAACCTTCTTTATCTTACGGAAGTCTACATAAAGCCTTTAATGTATAACGGCATTTAGAAGAATTCCGTAATCTTGTATTTAGGTATAAATTCGATTTTCTTGTATATACACATTTAGTAATCGATATCGAAATGCTTCAAATCATTAGTTTAACATATTTAAGTTAATAAACCTTCTTTAACGAACTGTAGTTAACATAAAGCCATGGCGCATAACAACAGTGCATTTCGAAGAATTCCCTAATCTTGTATTAAGATATAAAGTAGATTTTCTTGTATTTATACATTTAGCAGTCGATTTCGAAATTCTTCAAATAACTGGTTTAACATATTTATGTTAATTAACCTTCTTTAAAGAACTGAAGTTGACATAAAGCCATAACGGCATAACGGCATTGCATTTAGAAGATTTCCGTAATCTTATGTTTGGATATTAAGTCGATTTTTTCAACATACACATTTAGCAATCGATATCGGAATTCCTCAAATCATTAGTTTAACATATTTAAGTTAATTAACCTTCTTTATCTTACTGAAGTTTACATAAAGCCTTAACGGTATAAGGGCAATGCATTTAGAAGATTTCCGTAATCTTATGTTTGGATATTAAGTCGATTTTTTTCAACATACACATTAAGCAATCGATATCGGAATTCCTCAAATCATTAGTTTAATATATTTAAGTTAATAAACCTTCTTTATCTTACGGAAGTCTACATAAAGCCTTTAATGTATAACGGCATTTAGAAGAATTCCGTAATCTTAAATTTAGGTATAAAAACGATTTTTTTGTATATACACATTTAGCAATCGATATCGAAATGCTTCAAATCTTTGGTTTAACATATTTAAGTTAATTAACCTTCTTTAAAGAACTGAAATTGACATAAAGCCAAAACGGCATAACGGCAATGCATTTGGCAGAATTCCGTAATCTTATGTTTGGATATAAATTCGATTTTTCTCAACATACACATTTAGCAATCGATATCGGAATTCCTCAAATCATTAGTTTAACATATCAAAGTTAATTAACCTTCTCTATCTTACTGAAGTCTACATAAAGCCATAACGGTATAACGGCAGTGCATTTAGAAAAACTCCGTAATCTTGTATTTGGGTATAAAGTCGATTTTCTTGTATATGCACACTTAGCATTCGATATTGAACTGCTTCAAATCATTAGTTTAACATATTTAAGTTAATTAACTTTCTTTATCTTACTGAAGTTTACATAAAGCCATAACGGTATAACGGCAGTGCATTTGGAAGAATTCCGTAAACTTGTATTTAGGTAAGAAGTCGGTTTTGTTGTATATACACATTTAGCAATCGATATCGAAATGCTTCCAATCATTAGTTTAACATGTTTAAGTTAATTAACCTTTCTTAACGTAATAAAGTTAATACAAAGCCATGGCGGTATAACGACAGTACATTTGGAAGAATTCCGTACTCTTATATTTAGGTATAAAGTCGATTTTCTTGTATATACGCAATCGATATCGAAATGCTTCAAATCATTAGTTTAACATATTTAAGTTAATTAACCCTCTTTATCTTACTGAAGTCTACAAAAGCCTTAACGGCATAACGGCAGTGCATTAAGAAGAACTACGTAATCTTATATTTAGGTATAAAGTCGATTTGGATGTACATGCACATTTAGCAATCGATATCGAAATGCTTCAAATCATAAGTTTAACATATTTAAGTTAATTAACCTTCTTCAACGTATTGAAGGTGATATAAAGCCTTGGCGTCATAACGACAGTTCATTTGGAAGAATTCCGTAATCTTATATTTAGGAATAAAGTCATTTTTTTTTGTATATATGCAGTTAGCAATCGATATCGCAATGCTTCAAATAACTGGTTTAACATATTTATGTTAATAAACCTTCTTTAACGAACAGAAGTTAACATAAAGCCATAACGGCATAACCGCAGTGCATTTGGAAGAATCCCGTAATCTTACATTTAGGTATAAAGTGGATTGTGTTGTATATACGCATTTAGCAATCAATATCGAAATGCTTCAAATCATTAGTTTAAAATATTTAAGTTAATTAACCCTCTTTGCCTAACTGAAGTCTACAAAAGCCTTAACGGCATAACGGCAGTGCATTTAGAAGAACTACGTAATCTTATATTTAAGCAAAAATTTGATTTTCTTGTATATACACATTGAGCTATCGATATCGAAATGCTTCAAATTTTTGTTTAACATATTTAAGTTAATAAAGCTTCTTTAACGAACGGAAGTTCCCATAAAGCCATGGCGGCATAACGCCAGTGCATGTAGAAGAATTCCGTATTTCTTACAATTAGGTATAAAGTCGATTTTGTTGTACCTACACATTTAGCAATCGATATCGAAATGCTTCAAATCATTAGTTTAACATATTTAAGTTAAGTAACCTTCTTTAACGTATTGAAGGTGATATAAAGCCATGGCGGCATAACGACAGTGCATTTAGAAAAATCCCGTAATCTTATATTTAGGTATAAAGTCGATTTTGTTGTATATACGCATTAAGCAATCGATATCGAAATGCTTCAAATCATTAGTTTAACATATTTGAGTTAAAAAACCTTCTTTAACGAACTAAAGTTGGCATAAAGCCATGGCGGCATAACGGCAGTGCATTTAGAAGAATTCCGTAATCTTATATTTAGGTATAAGGTCGATTCTGTTGTATATTCGCATTTTGCAAACGATATCGAAATGCTTCAAATCATTAGTTTAACATATTTAAGTTCATTAACCTTCTTTAACGCACTGAAGTATACATAAAGCCATGGCGGTATAACGGCAGTGCATTTAGAAGAATCCCGTAATCTTATATTTAGGTATAAAGTCGATTTTGTTGTATATACGCATTAAGCAATCGATATCGAAATGCTTCAAATAATTAGTTTAACATATTTAAGTTAATTAACCTTCTTAAATGTATTGAAGATTATGTAAAGCCATGGCGGCATAACGACAGTATATTTGGAAGAATTCCGTAATCTTGCATTTAGGTATAAAGTCGATTTTTTTTGTATATATGCATTTAGCCATCGATATCGAAATGTTTCAAATAACTGGTTTAACATATTTAAGTTAATAAACCTTCTTTAACGAACTGAACTTAACATAAGGCCATAGCGGCAGTGCATTTAGAAGAATTCCGTTATCTTATATATAGGTATAAAGGCGATTTTCTTGTATATACGCATTTAGCAATAGATATCGAAATTCTACAAATCTTTAGTTTAACATATTTAAGGTAATTAACCTTCTTTAACGAACTGAAGTTGATATAAAGCCATGGCGGCATAACGGCAGTGCTTTTAGAAGAATTCCGTAATCTTATATTTGGGTATAAAGTCGATTTTCTTGTATAGACTCATTTAGCAATCGATATCGAAATGCTTCAAATCATTAGTTTAACATATTTAAGTTAAGTAACCTTCTTTAACGTATTGAAGGTGATATGAAGCCATGGCGGCATAAAGGCAGTGCATTTAGAAGAATTCCGTAATCTTATATTTAGGTATAAAGTCGATTTTCTTGTATATTCTCATATACATAGCAATCAATATCAAAATGCTTCAAATCATTAGTTTAACATATTTAAGTCAAATAACATTCTTTATCTTACTGAAGTTTACATAAAGTCATGGCGGCATAACTTCAGTGCATTTGGAAGAATTCCGTAATCTTGTATTTAGGTACAAAGTCGATTTTTTTATATATGTACAATAAGCAATCGATATCGAGATGATTCAACTCATTAGTTTAACACATTTAAGTTAATAAACCTTCTTTAACGAACTGAACATAAGGCCATAACGGCAGTGCATTTAGAAGAATTCCGTTATCTTATATTTAGGTATCAAGGCGATTTTCTTGTATATACGCATTTAGCAATAGATATCGAAATTCTACAAATCTTTAGTTAAACATATTTAAGTTAATAAAACTTCTTTAACGAACTGTAGTTAACATAAAGCCATGGCGCATAACGGCAGTGCATTTCGAAGAATTCCGTAATCTTGTATTAAGATATAAAGTAGATTTTCTTGTATTTATACATTTAGCAGTCGATTTCGAAATTCTTCAAATAACAGGTTTAACATATTTAAGTTAATTAACCTTCTTTAAAGAACTGAAGTTGACATAAAGCCATAACGGCATAACGGCAATGCATTTAGAAGATTTCCGTAATCTTATGTTTGGATATAAAGTCGATTTTTTTCAACATACACATTTAGCAATCGATATCGGAATTCCTCAAATCATTAGTTTAACATATTTAAGTTAATTAAACTTCTTTATCTTACTGAAGTCTACATAAATTCTAAACGGTGTAACGGCAGTGCATTTGGAAGAATTCCGTTATCTTATCTTTGGGTATAAATTCGATTTTGTTGTATATACACATTTAGCAATCGATATCGAAACGCTTCAACTCATAAGTTTATTATAATTAAGTTAATCAACCTTCTTTATCTTACTGAAGTTTACATAAAGCCTTAACGGTATAACGGCAGTGCATTTGGAAATATTGCGTAATCTTATATTTAGGAATAAAGTCGATTTTCTTGTATATACACATTTAGCAATCGATATCGAAATGGTTCAAATCATCAGTTTAACATATTTAAGCTAATAAACCTTTTTTAATGACCTGAATTCGACACAAAGCCATGGAGGCATAACGGCAGGGCATTTGGAAGAATTCCGTAATCTTACATTAAGGTATAAATTCGATTTTCTTGCATATACACATTTAGCAATCGTTATCGAAATGCTTCAAATAATTAGTTTAACATATTTAAGTTAATTAATCTTCTTTAACGAATTGAAGGTAACATAAAGCCTTAACGGTATAATGGCAGTGCATTTAGAAGAACTCCGTAATCTTATATTTAGGTATGGAGTCGATTTTCTTGTATATACCCATTTAGCAATCGACATCGAAATGCTTCAAATAACTGGTTTAATATATTTAAGTTAATAAACCTTCTTCTATAACGAACTGAAGTTAACTTAAAGCCATGGCGGCATAACGGCAATGCATTTAGAAGATTTCCGTAATCTTATGTTTGGATATAAAGTCGATTTTTTTCAACATACTCATTTAGCAATCGATATCGGAATTCCTCAAATCATTAGTTTAACATATTTATGTTAATTAACCTTCTTTATCTTACTGAAGTTTACATAAAGACTTAACGGTATAACGGCAGTGCATGTGGAAGAATTCCGTAATCTTATATTTAGGTATATAGTCGATTTTCTTGTATATACACATTTAGCAATCGATATCGAAATGCTTCAAATCTTTAGTTTAACATACTTAAGATAATTAACCCTCTTTAAAGAACTGAAGTTGACGTAAAGCCATAACGACATAACGGCAATGCATTTGGAAGAATTCCGTAATCTTATATTTGGATATAAAGTCGGTTTTCTTGAACATACACATTTAGCAATCGACATCAAAATTCCTAAAATCATTAGTTTAATATATTTAAGTTAATAAACCTTCTTTATCTTACGGAAGTCCACATAAAGCCTTTAATGTATAACGGCATTTAGAAGAATTCCGTAATCTTATATTTAGGTATAAAATCGATTTTCTTGTATATACACATTTAGTAATCGATATCGAAATGCTTCAAATCATTAGTTTAATATATTTAAGTTAATTAACCTTCTCTATCTTACTGAAGTCTACATAAAACCTTACCGGTATAACGGCAATGCATTTGGAAGAATTCCGTAACCTTATATTAAGATATATAGTCGATTTTCTTGTATATACACATTTAGCAATCGACATCGAAATGCTTCAAATAACTGGTTTAATATATTTAAGTTAATAAACCTTCTATAACGAACTGAAGTTAACTTAAAGCCATGGCGGCATAACGGCAGCGTATTTGGAAGAATTCCGTAATCTTATGTTTGGATATAAAGTCGATTTTTTCAACATACACATTTAGCAATCGATATCGGAATTCCTCAAATCATTAGTTTAACATATTTAAGTTAATTAACCTTCTTTATCTTACTGAAGTTTACATAAAGCCTTAACGGTATAACGGCAGTGCATTTGGAAGAATTCCGTAATCTTATATTTAGGTATATAGTCGATATTCTTGAATACACACATTTAGTAATCGATATCGAAATGCTTGAAATCTTTAGTTTAACATATTTAAGTTAATTAACCTTCTTTAAAGAACTGAAATTGACATAAAGCCATAACGGTATAACGGCAATGCATTTGGAATAATTCCGTAATCTTATGTTTGGATATAAAGTCGATTTTTTTCAACATACACATTTAGCAATCGATATCGGAATTCCTCAAATAATTAGTTTAACATATTTAAGTTAATTAGCCTTCTCTATCTTACTGAAGTCTACACAAAGCCATAACGGTATAACGGCAGTGCATTTAGAAGAATTCCGTAATCTTATATTCAGGTATAAAGTCGATGTTCTTGTATATGCACACTTAGCAATCGACATTGAAATGCTTCAAATCATTAGTTTAACATATTTAAGTTAATTAACCTTCTTTAACTTACTGAAGTTTACATAAAGCCTTAACGGTATAACGGCAGTGCATTTAAAAGAATTCCGTAATCTTGTATTTAGGTAAGAAGTCGGTTTTGTTGTATATACACATTTAGCAATCGATATCGAAATGCTTCAAATCATTAGTTTAACATGTTTAAGTTAATTAACCTTCCTTAACGTAATAAGGTTAATACAAAGCCATGACGGTATAACGACAGTACATTTGGAAGAATTCCGTAATCTTATATTTAGGTATAAAATCGATTTTCTTGTATATACACATTTAGCAATCGATATCGAAATGCCTCAAATCATTAGTTTAACATATTTGAGTTAATTAACCGTCATTAACGTATTGAAGGTGATATAAAGCCATGGAGGCATAACGACAGTGCATTTAGAAGAATTCCGTAAGCTTATATTTAGGTATAAAGTCGATTTTTTGTATATACACATTTAACAATCGATATCGAAATGCTTCAAATCATTGGTTTATCATATTTAAGTTAATTAACCTGCTTTATGTTATTGAAGTTTACATAAATCCATAACGGTATAACGGCAGTGCATTTGGAAGAATTCCGTAATCTCATATTTAGGTATAAAGTCGATTTTGTTGTATATACACACTTAGCAATCGATATCGAGATGCTTCAACTCAATAGTTTAACATATTTAAGTTAATTAACCATCTCTATCTTACTTAAGTCTTCAAAAGCCTTAACGTTATAACAGCAGTGCATTTGGAAGAATTCCGTAATCTTATATTTAGGTATAAAGTCGATTTTGTTGTACATACACATTCAAATCACTAGTTTAACATATTTAAGTTAAGTAACCTTCTTTAACGTATTGAAGGTGATATAAAGCCATGGCGACATAACGGCAGTGCATGTAGAAGAATTCCGTAATCTTATATTTAGGTATAAAGTCGGTTTTGTTGTATAAACGCATTCAGCAATCGATATCGAAATGCTTCAAATCATTAGTTTAACATATTTAAGTCAAATAACATTCTTTATCTTACTGAAGTTTACATAAAGCCATGGCGGCATAACTTCAGTGCATTTGGAAGAACTCCGTAAACTTGTATTTAGGTACAAAGTCGATTTTTTTGTATATGCGCATTAAGCAATCGATATCGAGGTGATTAAACTCATTAGTTTAACATATTTAAGTTAGTGAACCTTCTTTAACGAACTAAACTTAACATAAGGCCATATTGCAGTGCATTTAGAAGAATTCCGTTATCTTATATTTAGGTATAAAGTAGATTTTATTGTACATACTCATTTAGCAATCGATATCGAAATGCTTCAAATCATTAGTTTAACACATTTAAGTTAATTAACCTTCTTTAACGTATCGAAGGTGATATAAAGCAATGGCGGCATAACGACAGTACATTTGGAAGAATTCCGTAATCTTATATTTAGATATATGGCGATTTTATTGTATATACGCACTTTGCAATCGATATCGAAATTCTTCAAATCATTAGTTTAACACATTTAAGTTAATTAACCTTCTTTAACGTATCGAAGGTGATATAAAGCAATGGCGGCATAACGACAGTACATTTGGAAGAATTCCGTAATCTTATATTTAGGTATAAGGCGATTTTATTGTATATACGCACTTTGCAATCGATATCGAAATTCTTCAAATCATTAGTTTAACATATTTAAGTTAAGTAACCTTTTTTAACGTATTGAGGTTAATATAAAGCCACGGCGGCATAACGACAGTGCCTTTAGAAAAATTACGTAATCTTATATTTAGGCATAAACTCGATTTTGTTGTATACACACATTTAGCAATCGATATCAAAATGCTTCAAATCATTAGTTTAATATATTTAAGTTAATTAACTTTCTTTATCTTACTGAAGTCCACAAAAGCCTTAACGGCATAACGGCAGTGCATTTAGAAGAACTAGGTAATCTTATATTTAGGTATAAAGTCGATTTTCTTGTACATACTCATTTAGCAATCGATATCGAAATGCTTCAAATCATTAGTTTAACATATTTAAGTTAATTAACTTAAATTATCTTACTGAAGTTTACATAAAGCCATAACGATATAACGGCAGTGCATTTGGAAGAATTCCGTAATCTTATATTTAGGTAAGAAGTCGATTTTTTTGTATACACACATTTAGCAATCGATATCGAAATGCTTCAAATCACTAGTTTAACATATTTAAGTTAAGTAACCTTATATAACGTATTGAAGGTGATATAAAGCCATGGCGGCATTGTTGAAAATCTGGCAACCACCGAATGGTTATAGTTTTCCCCTTACAACAGCAACGTTTTTCGGTTACGTTTAAGATTCTTGTAATCCATTTTGTTGGTTCTTAATAAACCACAGATGTGAACGGTCGTATGAACTATAAAGAAAGTCTTTTATTTATTCCGGCTCCCTGCGACAAAGTAAGTCCTCCAACAGGTTATGGGCCCAGGACCTAAATCGGAATCAAATAAAAACAATATAAAAGTAATTCGGTTTTGCGTGTGTCGCGTAAAGTGTTCGTCATTTTTAAGAAAAAGTACAATATGAGATCGTTATACCAAATAGAGAAGTTGGATGATACCAACTATGACACGTGGTGTATTCAAATGCAATGTGTTTTGGTGCACGCGGAAATTTGGGCTGTGGTTAGTGGTGATTTTGCTAAACCAGAAGATGCGCTATTGTTGGCCAAGTGGAAAGTCGAGAACGAGAAGGCGTTGGCAACAATTATGTTAAGTGTGAAACCATCACAATTAGGGTACGTAAAGAACTGTACCAGTGCGTTAGAAGCGTGGAATAAGTTAAAAAATGTGTATAAGCCCAGTGGTCCAATTCGAAAAGTTAGTTTATATAAACGGTTACTCAGCCTCAGTATGTCTGAAGGTGTGTCTATGGTTCAACACATACAAGAGTTTGTCAGTGTGTCAGACAAGCTAGCTGAGCTAGACATAAAGTTAAGTGATGAGCTGCTGGTGATCATTCTGTTATTCAGGTTGTCTAGAAATTTCGAGAATTTTGTCATTGCGATGGAGACGCGTGATTCATTCCCAACGTTTGAAGTTATAAAAGTGAAGCTATTGGAAGAGTACGACAGACAATGTCAAAAGGAGAAAGAAAGCATCGAAGTTGTCAGTCAGCAAGCTTTTCTCGCACATTCCAAAGGGGAAAATAATACATCGAAAAAACAGTTCAGCGGAAAGTGTTTCAATTGTGGCAAGCGTGGGCATATGGCCTCAAAATGTAAAGTGCCGAAAAAGGACAAAAACACCGGTCATAATGAGAAGTGTTCATTTGCAGTGCTAGCGGCGACAGATGTGTCGGGTTTTCAAAGATCATCGTGGTGCATTGATAGTGGTGCGTCCACTCACATATGCAGTGAGCGAAGTATGTTTGTTTCTCTCAGACAATGTAAAGAGAGAGTGATGCTAGCATCGGACAATTACGTAAACGCGGTAGGTGTGGGAACAGTCGAAATACAGGCAAACTGCAAAATACATTTAAAAGACGTGTTATATGTGCCGACTATGGCGGGGAATTTCATATCGGTTGGAAAAGCAATTGCCAATGGTGTAACTATTTGTTTTGAAAGTGACTGTGCGATAATAAGAAATCAAAAATCTAAGGTTAAGTTAAAAGCTCCAAAGAGAAATAATTTATATATATTTGACTGTAAGAGTGAGCATTCTTGTTTCAGTGTAGCAGAAGAGAATGTTATGACTTGGCATAAACGTTATGGACACTTGAATTTTTCAAGCCTAAAAGAGCTGTCTAATAAGAAAATGGTGATTGGGTTAGATTTAAAAAATGTACCAAAAACCATAAACTGTGACGTGTGTATGAAAACAAAAATAAGCTCAAAGCCGTTTCCTGAAAACAGTGGGCATAGTTCGGTGAATTTGTTAGACATAATTCATTCTGATGTATGCGGGCCTATGCCAAAAGTGTCTCTAGGTGGAGCGCGTTATTGTACAACTTTTATAGACGACAAATCAAAACGTATGTTTGTTTATTTTTTGAAACATAAAAATGAGGTACTAGAGAAATTCAAATTGTTTAAAAGTCTAGTAGAGTGTCAAACAGAGAAACGAATTAAGGTGTTAAGAAGTGACAATGGCACTGAGTATGTTAATCGTGAGTTCGATAATTTCCTTAACGCAAGTGGTATACAAAGACAGTTGACAGTTCCCTACACGCCTCAACAGAACGGAGTAGCGGAACGCGCGAATCGTACAATCGTAGAGATGGCTCGCAGTATGCTTGTGCAGGCCGGTCTTTGTGAATCGTTATGGGCTGAAGCTGTGGCAACTGCAGTCTATATTCGAAATCGTTCGGTTACGAGACCACTTGGTGATAAAACACCATACGAAGTTTGGACGGGTCATAAGCCAAATGTAAGACATATGAGAATATTTGGGTCAAAAGCAGTTGGTCTAATTAAAAATCAACAACATAAGTTTCGCGAAAAGGGTAAAGAGTACACATTTGTTGGTTACTCTTTGACAGCAAAAGCATATCGTTTGTACGATTGCAGAGAGAGACGGATAGTTGAAAAACGAGATGTCATTTTTGATGAATCTACGATAGGAAGCGTACGCGAAAAAGAAGCAGAACGAGTTATAGTCGAAATAGAAACAGAACCAAAGTCGTATTGTGAAGAAAGTTTAAACGTTGAAAGAGAAGCGAATGTTCATTTCGAGGAGGAGCAATATGAAACAGCTTCAGAAGCAGAAAATGAAACAGGTCAAGAACTTGATGTACAGGACGATAACGAGATCATGTATGATAGCACAAGTGAGAGTAATGCAAACGAAAAACGAAGAAGAGGTAGACCGAAAATTCTTCGTACTGGCAAACTTGGTCGTCCGAGTAAGCAGTTTCACACGGTAAATCTAGCTGATAGCAGTAGCAAGATACCGAGTACTGTAAAAGAAGCAATGTCAAGCAAAAATTGTAAACGCTGGCAAGAGGCTATGAATAGAGAATACGAATCGCTTATTAGAAACCAAACATGGGCATTAACTGATTTGCCAATTGGAAAACGAAAAATTCCTTGTAAATGGGTTTTTAATGAAAAAAGAGACAAACATGGGAACATTGAGCGATACAAAGCGAGGTTAGTTGCAAAGGGGTGTAGCCAGCGGTATGGCGTTGACTACAACGAAACGTTTTCCCCTGTTGTACGTTATGCAACAATACGAATGCTGTTTGCATTGGCAGCTGAAAAGGAACTACATATGCATCAACTAGATGTATCAACGGCATATCTTAATAGCGAGATAGACGATGAAGTATATATGGAACAACCAGAAGGGTTTATCAATTCCAAATATCCCGATCGAGTGCTAAAATTAAAGAGAGCAATATATGGTTTAAAGCAGTCTGGCAGAGAATGGAACCGTAAGTTGGATATCACTTTAAAATCCATTGGTTTCAAGCAGTGTCAGAATGAGCCATGCCTTTATACGAAAAATATTGATAAAAGTTATAACTTCATTGCTGTTTACGTTGACGACATTATCGTGGCAAGTTCGAGTGAGACAGACCTATTGGCGATAAAGAGACAAATCGCTGAGAGTTTCGATATTGTTGACAAAGGCAGAATCCAACATTTTCTTGGAATGGAGATTGAACGTGTAGGCAGCGTAGGCGATATATCTGTTGGTCACTCTCAATACGTACAAAGTTTATTGAAGCAGTATGGTATGGAGCAGTGTCGCGGGGCATCTACTCCACTTGATCCTGGTTTCAAGATTCAATGTTCTACAATTGAATGCGAAAGAGTAAATGCTACAGAATACCAGTCTCTTATTGGCGTGTTGATGTATTTGGCAGTAACGACAAGGCCCGACATCTTACATTCAGTCAGCAAGTTGGCGCAAAGAAATTGCGGTCCTCATGTTGAACATGAGACAGCGGCAAAACATGTACTAAGGTATCTTTCTGCAACGAAAAATTTAAAGCTTCATTTCAGAAAGACGGGTAAGCAAGCAGAGGGCTTCGTAGATGCAGATTGGGGCAGCAGCGTAGATGACAGAAGGTCCTATACCGGCTATGAATTCACTCTGGCAGGTTGTGTATTCTCTTGGGAGAGTAAGAAACAAGTGACAGTTGCGTTAAACAGTACCGAAGCTGAATACATGGCGTTATCGGCGGCAGCCAAAGAGGCAGTTTATTTGAAAAATTTGTTACGTGAGATTGATTGCTACAATAGCAAGAGGGCGCTCACAATGTATGGTGATAATTTGAGTTCACAACATTTAGCGCAGAATCCAGTTTACCATAATCGAAGTAAGCATATTGATATAAGATTTCATAATATACGAGAAGTTGTAAAGAATAATGTAATTGATTTAAGATATTTAAGTACAGATAATATGCCAGCAGATATTTTGACTAAAAATCTTTGTAAATCAAAACATGTAAAATTAATTGAATTACTTGGTATGAAACAATAATTTTTGATATTGAAGAGAAAATCATTGTTGTTGAGGAGGAGTGTTGAAAATCTGGCAACCACCGAATGGTTATAGTTTTCCCCTTACAACAACAACGTTTTTCGGTTACGTTTAAGATTCTTGTAATCCATTTTGTTGGTTCTTAATAAACCACAGATGTGAACGGTCGTATGAACTATAAAGAAAGTCTTTTATTTATGCCGGCTCCCTGCGACAAAGTAAGTCCTCCAACAGGCATAACGGCAGTGCATGTAGAAGAATTCCGTAATCTTATATTTAGGTATAAAGTCGATTTTGTTGTATATACGCATTTAGCAATCGATATCGAAATGCTTGAAATCATTAGTTTAACATATTTAAGTTAATTAACCTTCTTTAACGTATTGAAGGTGATATAAAGCCATGGCGGCATAACGACAGTATATTTGGAAGAATTCCGTAATCTTGCATTTAGGTATAAAGTCGATTTTTTTTGTATATATGCATTTAGCCATCGATATCGAAATGCTTCAAATAACTGGTTTAACATATTTAAGTTAATAAACCTTCTTTAACGAACAGAAGTTAACATAAAGCCATAACGGCAGTGCATTAGAAGAATTCCGTAATCTAATATTTAGGTATAAAATCGATTTTCTTTTATATACACATTTAGCAATCGATATCGAAATGCTTCAAAACATTAGTTTAACATATTTGAGTTAATTAACCGTCTTTAACGTATTGAAGGTGATATAAAGCCATGGCGGCATAACGACAGTACATTTGGAAGAATTCCGTAATATTGTATTTAGGTATTAAGTCGATTTTTTTGTATATACACATTAAGCAATCGATATCGAAATGCTTCAAATAACTGGTTTAACATATTTAAGTTAATAAACCTTCTTTAATGAACAGAAGTTAACATAAAGCCATTACGGTATAACGGCAGAGCATTTGGAAGAGTTCCGTAATCTTATATTTAGGTATAAAGTCGATTTTCTTGTACATATGCATTAAGCAATCGATATCGAATTGCTTTAAATCATTAGTTTAACATATTTAAGTTAATAAAACTTCTTTAACGAACTGAAGTTATCATAAAGCCATAACGGCATAACTGCCGTGCATTTCCGTTATATTATATTTAGGTATAAAGTCGATTTTCTTATGTATGCACATTTAGCAATCGATATCAAAATGCTTCAAATCAATAGTTTAACATATTGGAGATAATAAAGCTTCTTTAACGCACTAAAGTTAACATAAAGCTATGGCGGTATAACGGCAGTGCATGTAGAAGAGTTTCGTAATCTTATATTTAGGTATAAAGTCGATTTTGTTGCACATGCACATAACGACAGTACATTTGGAAGAATTCCGTGATATTGTGTTTAGGTACAAAATCGATTTTCTTGTATATATGCATTTAGCCATCGATATCGATATGCTTCAAATAACTGGTTTAACATATTTAAGTTAATTAACTTTCTTTATCTTACTGAAGTTTACATTAAGCCATAACGGTATTTTATATTTAACATATTTTTGTTAACTAACCTTCTTTAACATATTGAAGTTGATATAAAGCCATGGCAGCATAACGACGGTACATTTAGGAGAACTACGTAATCTTATACTTAGGTATAAAGTCGATTTTCTTGTATATACTCATTTAGCAATCGATATCGAAATGCTTCGAATCATTAGTTTAACATATTTAAGTTAATTAACCTTCTTTATCTTACTGAAGTTTACATAAAGCCATAACGGTATAAGGCTGGTTCATTTGGAAGAATTCCGTAATCTTATATTTCGGTATAAAGTCGATTTTGTTGTATATACACATTTAGCAATCGATATCGAAATGCTTCAAATCATTAGTTTAACATAGTTAAGTTAATTAACCATCTTTATCTTACTGAAGTCTACAAAAGCCTTAACGAGATAACGGCAGTGCATTTAGAAGAACTACGTAATCTTATATTTAGGTATAAAGTCGATTTTGTTGCACATGCACATAACGACAGTACATTTGGAAGAATTCCGTAATCTTGTATTTAGGTATAAAGTAGATTTTCTTGTATATATGCCTTTAGCCGTCGATATCGAAATGCTTCAAATAACTGGTTTAGCATATTTAAGTTAATTAACTTTCTTTATCTTACTGAAGTTACATAAAGCCATAACGGTATAACGGCAGTGCATTAGAAGAATTCCGTAATCTTATATTTAGGTATAAAGTCGATTTTTTTGTATGTACACATTTAGCAATCGATATCGAAATGCTTAAAATCATTAGTTTAACATATTTGAGTTAATAAACCGTCTTCAGCGTATTTAAGGTGATATAAAGCCATGGCGGCATAACGGCAGTGCATTTAGAAGAATTCCGTAAGCTTATATTTAGGTATAAAGTCGATTTTTTGTATATACACATTTAGCAATCGATATCGAAATGCTTCAAATCATTAGTTTATCATATTTAAGTTAATAAACCTTCTTTATCTTATTGAAGTTTACATAAATCCATAACGGTATTAACTTATATATGTTAAACTAATGATTTGAAGCATTTCGATATCGATTGCTAAATGCGTATATACAACAAAATCGACTTTATACCTAAATAAATATAAGATTACGGGATTCTTTTAAATGCACTTCAGTAAGATAAAGAAAGTTAGTTAACTTAAATATGTTAAACAAATGATTTGAAGCATTTCGATATCGATTGCTAAATGCGTATATACAAGAAAATCGACTTTATACCTAAATATAAGATTACGGAATTCTTCTAATGCACTGCCGTTATGCCGTTATGGCTTTATGTTAACTTCTGTTCGTTAAAGAAGGTTTATTAACTTAAATATTTTAAACCAGTTATTTGAAGCATTTCGATATCGATGACTAAATGCATATATACAAAAAAATCGACTTTATGCCTAAATACACGATTACGGAATTCTTCCAAATTTACTGTCGTTATGCCGCCAATGCTTTATATCACCTTCAATACGTTCAAATATAAGATTACGGAATTCTTCCAAATGCACTGCCGTTATACCGTTATGGCTTTATGTAAACTTCAGTAAGATAAAGAAAGTTAATTAACTTAGGTATGTTAAAGTAATGATTTGAAGCATTTCGTTATCGAGTGCTAAATGAGTATGTACAAAAAAATCGTCTTTATAACTAAATATAAGATTACGTAGTTCTTCTAAACGCACTGCCGTTATGCCGTTTAGGCTTTTGTGGACTTCAGTAAGATAAAGACGGTTAGTTAACTTAAATATATTAAACTAATGATTTGAAGCATTTTGATATCGATTGCTAAATGTGTATATACAACAAAATCGACTTTATACCTAAATATAAGATTACGGAATTTTTCTAAAGGCACTGTCATTATGCCGCCATGGCTTGATATCACCCTCAATACGTTAAAGAAGGTTACTTAACTTGAATATGTTAAACTAATGATTTGAAGAATTTCGATATCGATTGCTAAATGTGTACGTACAATAAAATCGATTTTATACCTAAATATAAGATAACGGAATTCTTCTTATGGCCCTATGTTAAGTTCAGTTCGTTAAAGAAGGTTTATTAACTTAAATATGTTAAACTAATGAGTTGAATCATCTCGATATCGATTGCTAAATGTGCATATACAAAAAAATCGACTTTGTACCTAAATACAAGATTACGGAATTCTTCCAAATGCACTGAAGTTATGCCGCCATGGCCTTATGTAAACTTCAGTAAGATAAAGAATGTTAATTAACTTAAACATGTTAAACTAATGATTTGAGGCATTTCGATATCGATTGCTAAATGTGTATATACAAGAAAATCGACTTTATACCTAAATATAAGATTACGGAATTCTTCCAAATGTACTCTCGTTACGCCGCCATTGCTTTATATCACCTTCGATACGTTTCAGAAGGTTAATTAATTTAAATATATTAAACTAATGATTTGAAGAATTTCGATATCGATTGCTAAATGTGTATATACAAAAAATCGACTTTATACCTAAATATAAGATTACGGAATTGTTCTACATGCGCTGCCGTTATGCCGCCATGGCTTCATATCACCTTCCATACGTTAAGGAAGGTTAATTAACTTAAACATGTTAAACTAATGATTTGAAGCATTTCGATATCGATTGCTAAATGTGTATATACAACAAAATCGACTTTATACCGAAATATGAGATTACGGAATTTTTCCAAGAGCACCACCGTTATACCGTTATGGCTTTATGTAAACTTCAGTAAGATAAAGAAGGTTAAATAACTTAAATATGTTAAACTAATGATTTGAAGCATTTCGATATCGATTGCTAAATGTGTATATACAAGAAATTCGACTTTATACCTAAATATAAGATTACGTAGTTCTTCTAAATGTACTGTTGTAATGCTGCCATGGCTTTATATCAACTTCACTATGTTAAAGAAGGTTAATTAACTTAAATATGTTAAACTAATGATTTGAAGCATATCGATATCGATTGCTAAATGTGTATATACAAAAAAATCGACTTTAGACCTAAATATAAGATTACGGAATTCTTCTACATGCACTGCCGTTATACCGCCATGGATTTATGCCAACTTCAGTTCGTTACAGAAGCTTTATTAACTTAAATATGTTAAACTAATGATTTGAAGCATTTCGATATCGATTGCTAAATGCGTATATACAACAAAATCGTTTTTATACCATGGCTTTATGTTAACTTCAGTGCGTTAAAGAAGCTTTATTATCTCCAATATGTTAAACTATTGATTTGAAGCATTTTGATATCGATTGCTAAATGTGTGTATAGAACAAAATCGACTTCTTACCTAAATATAAGATTACGGAATTCTTCCAAATGCACTGCCGTTATACCGTTATGGCTTTATGTAAACTTCAGTCAGATAATTTAAGTTAATTAACTTAAATATGTTAAACTAATGATTTGAAGCATTTCGATATCGACTGCTTAATGCATATATACAAGAAAATCGACTTTATACCTAAATAAAAGATTACGGAACTCTTCCAAATTCACTGCCGGTATACCGTTAAGGCTTTATGTAAACTTCAATAAGATAAAGAAGGTTAATTAACTTAAATATGATAAACTAATGATTTGAAGCATTTCGATATCGATTGCTAAATGTGTATATATAAGAAAATCTACTTTATACCTAAATAAAAGATAACGGAATTCTTCTAAATGCACTGCCCTTATGCCGCCATGGCTTTATATCACCTTCAATACGTTGAAGACGGTTTATTAACTCCAATATGTTAAACTAATGATTTTAAGCATTTCGATATCGATTGCTAAATGTGTATATACAAAAAAAATCGACTTTTTAATTAAATATAAGTTTACGGAATTCTTCCAAATGCACTGCCCTTATACCGTTATGGCTTTATGTAAACTTCAGTAAGATAAAGAAAGTTAATTAACTTAAATATGTTAAACCAGTTATTTGAAGCATTTCGATATCGATGGCTAAATGCATATATACAAGAAAATCGACTTTATACCTAAATACAAGATAACGGAATTCTTCCAAATGTATTGTCGTTATGTGCATGTGCAACAAAATCGACTTTATACCTAATATAAGATTACGTAGTTCTTCTAAATGCACTACCGTTATCTCGTTAAGGCTTTTGTAGACTTCAGTAAGATAAAGATGGTTAATTAACTTAAATATGTTAAACTAATGATTTGAAGCATTTCGATATCGATTGCTAAATGTGTATATACAACAAAATCGACTTTATACCGAAATATAAGGTTACGGAATTTTTCCAAATGCACCACCGTTATACCGTTATGGCTTTATGTAAACTTCAGTAAGATAAAGAAGGTTAAATAACTTAAATATGTTAAACTAATGATTTGAAGCATTTCGATATCGATTGCTAAATGCGTATATAAAATAAAATCGTTTTTATACCTAAATATAAGATTACGGGATTCTTCTAAATAAACGGCCGTTATGCCGTAATGGCTTTATATTAACTTCAGTGCGTTAAAGAAACTTTATTATCTCCAATATGTTAAAATATTGATTTGAAGCATTTCGATATCGATTGCTAAATTTGCATGTACAACAAAATCGACTTGATACCTAAATATAAGAATACGGAATTCTTCCAAATGCTGTGCCGTTATACCGTTAAGGCTTTATGTAAACTTCAATAAGATAAAGAAGGTTAATTAACTTAAATATGATAAACTAATGATTTGAAGCATTTCGATATCGATTGCTAAATGCGTATATAAAATAAAATCGTTTTTATACCTAAATATAAGATTACGGGATTCTTCTAAATAAACGGCCGTTATGCCGTAATGGCTTTATGCTAACTTCAGTTCGTTAAAGAAGTTTTATTAACTTAATTATGTTAAACTAATGATTTGAAGCATTTCGATATCGATTGCTTAATGCATATATACAAGAAAATCGACTTTATACCTAAATATAAGAATACGGAATTCTTCCAAATGCTGTGCCGTTATACCGTTAAGGCTTTATGTAAACTTCAATAAGATAAAGAAGGTTAATTAACTTAAATATGATAAACTAATGATTTGAAGCATTTCGATATCGATTGCTAAATGTGTATATATAAGAAAATCTACTTTATACCTAAATAAAAGATAACGGAATTCTTCTAAATGCACTGCCCTTATGCCGCCATGGCTTTATATCACCTTCAATACGTTGAAGACGGTTTATTAACTCCAATATGTTAAACTAATGTTTTGAAGCATTTCGATAGCGATTGCTAAATGTGTATATACAAAAAAATCGACTTTTTACCTAAATATAAGATTACGGAATTCTTCCAAATACACTGCCCTTATACCGTTATGGCTTTATGTAAACTTCAGTAAGATAAAGAAAGTTAATTAACTTAAATATGTTAAACCAGTTATTTGAAGCATTTCGATATCGATGGCTAAATGCATTTATACAAGAAAATCGACTTTATACCTAAATACAAAATTACGGAATTCTTCCAAATGTACTGTCGTTATGTGCATGTGCAACAAGATCGACTTTATACCTAAATATAAGATTACGTAGTTCTTCTAAATGCACTACCGTTATCTCGTTAAGGCTTTTGTAGACTTCAGTAAGATAAAGATGGTTAATTAACTTAAATATGTTAAACTAATGATTTGAAGCATTTCGATATCGATTGCTAAATGTGTATATACAACAAAATCGACTTTATACCGAAATATAAGGTTACGAAATTTTTCCAAATGCACCACCGTTATACCGTTATGGCTTTATGTAAACTTCAGTAAGATAAAGAAGGTTAAATAACTTAAATATGTTAAACTAATGATTTGAAGCATTTCGATATCGATTGCCAAATGTGTATATACAAGAAATTCGACTTTATACCTAAATATACTGTTGTCATGCTGCCATGGCTTTATATCAACTTCACTATGTTAAAGAAGGTTAATTAACTTAAATATGTTAAACTAATGATTTGAAGCATATCGATATCGATTGCTAAATGTGTATATACAAAAAAATCGACTTTAGACCTAAATATAAGATTATGGAATTCTTCTACATGCACTGCCGTTAAACCGCCATGGATTTATGCCAACTTCAGTTCGTTACAGAAGCTTTATTAACTTAAATATGTTAAACTAATGATTTGAAGCATTTCGATATCGATTGCTAAATGCGTATATACAACAAAATCGTTTTTATACCTAAATATAAGATTACGGGATTCTGCTAAATGCACGGCCGTTATGCTGCCATGGCTTTATATAACTTCAATATGTTAAAGAAGGTTTATTAACTTAAATATGTTAAACTATTGATTTGAAGCATTTTGATATCGATTGCTAAATGTGTGTATAGAACAAAATCGACTTCTAACCTAAATATAAGATTACGGAATTCTTCCAAATGCACTGCCGTTATACCGTTATGGCTTTATGTAAACTTCAGTCAGATAATTTAAGTTAATTAACTTAAATATGTTAAACTAATGATTTTAATGTGTATGTACAACAAAATCGACTTTATACCTAAATATAAGATTACGGAATTCTTCCAAATGCACTGCTGTTATACCGTTAAGGCTTTTGAAGACTTAAGTAAGATAAAGATGGTTAATTAACTTAAATATGTTAAACTATTGAGTTGAAGCATCTCGATATCTATTGCTAAGTGTGTATATAGAACAAAATCGACTTTATACCTAAATATGAGACTACGGAATTCTTCTAAATGCACTGCCGTTATGTCGCCATGACTTTATATCACCTTCAATACGTTAAAGAAGGTTACTTAACTTAAATATGTTAAACTAATGATTTGAATGTGTATGTACAACAAAATCGACTTTATACCTAAATATAAGATAACGGAATTCTTCCAAATGCACTGCTGTTATACCGTTAAGGCTTTTGAAGACTTAAGTAAGATAAAGATGGTTATTTAACTTAAATATGTTAAACTATTGAAACAAATTCACTGCCGGTATACCGTTAAGGATTTATGTAAACTTCAATAAGATAAAGAAGGTTAATTAACTTAAATATGATAAACTAATGATTTGAAGCATTTCGATATCGATTGCTAAATGTGTATATATAAGAAAATCTACTTTATACCTAAATAAAAGATAACGGAATTCTTCTAAATGCACTGCCCTTATGCCGCCATGGCTTTATATCACCTTCAATACGTTGAAGACGGTTTATTAACTCCAATATGTTAAACTAATGATTTTAAGCATTTCGATATCGATTGCTAAATGTGTATATACAAAAAAAATCGACTTTTTAATTAAATATAAGATTACGGAATTCTTCCAAATGCACTGCCGTTATACCGTTATGGCTTTATGTAAACTTCAGTAAGATAAAGAAAGTTAATTAACTTAAATATGTTAAACTAGTTATTTGAAACAATTTCGATATGATGTAAATTCAATAAAAAGAAAATCGACTTTATACCTAATATTAAGATTACGGAATTCTTCCAAATGTATCATATGAACAAAATCGACTTTATACCTAATATAAGATTACGGAATTCTTCTAAATGCACTGCCGTTATTCGTTGGCTTTTAGACTTCAGTAAGATAAAGATGGTTAATTAACTTAAATATGTTAAACTAATGATTTGAAGCATTTCGATATCGATTGCTAAATGTGTATATACAACAAAATCGACTTTATACCGAAATATAAAATTACGGAATTTTTCCAAATGCACCACCGTTATACCGTTATGGCTTTATGTAAACTTTAGTAAGATAAAGAAGGTTAAATAACTTAAATATGTTAAACTAATGATTTGAAGCATTTCGATATCGATTGCTAAATGTGTATATACAAGAAATTCGACTTTATACCTAAATATAAGATTACGTAGTTCTTCTAAATGTACTGTTGTCATGCTGCCATGGCTTTATATCAACTTCACTATGTTAAAGAAGGTTAATTAACTTAAATATGTTAAACTAATGATTTGAAGCATATCGATATCGATTGCTAAATGTGTTTATACAAAAAATCGACTTTAGACCTAAATATAAGATTACGGAATTCTTCTACATGCACTGCCGTTATACCGCCATGGATTTATGCCAACTTCAGTTCGTTACAGAAGCTTTATTAACTTAAATATGTTAAACTAATGATTTGAAGCATTTCGATATCGATTGCTAAATGCGTATATACAACAAAATCGTTTTTATACCTAAATATAAGATTACGGGATTCGTCTAAATGCACGGCCGTTATGCCGCCATGGCTTTATGTTAACTTCAGTGCGTTAAAGAAGCTTTATTATCTCCAATATGTTAAACTATTGATTTGAAGCATTTTGATATCGATTGCTAAATGTGTGTATAGAACAAAATCGACTTCATACCTAAATATAAGATTACGGAATTCTTCCAAATGCTCTGCCGTTATACCGTTATGGCTTTATGTAAACTTCAGTCAGATAATTTAAGTTAATTAACTTAAATATGTTAAACTAATGATTTGAATGTGTATGTACAACAAAATCGACTTTATACTTAAATATAAGATTACGGAATTCTTCCAAATGTACTGCTGTTATACCGTTAAGGCTTTTGAAGACTTAAGTAAGATAAAGATGGTTAATTAACTTAAATATGTTAAACTATTGAGTTGAAGCATCTCGATATCGAATGCTAAGTGTGTATATAGAACAAAATCGACTTTATACCTAAATATGAGACTACGGAATTCTTCTAAATGCACTGCCGTTATGTCGCCATGACTTTATATCACCTTCAATACGTTAAAGAAGGTTACTTAACTTAAATATGTTAAACTAATGATTTGAATGTATATGTACAACAAAATCGACTTTATACCTAAATATAAGATTACGGAATTCTTCCAAATGCACTGCTGTTATACCGTTAAGGCTTTTGAAGACTTAAGTAAGATAAAGATGGTTAATTAACTTAAATATGTTAAACTATTGAGTTGAAGCATTTCTATATCGATTGCTAAGTGTGTATATGGATTTATGTAAACTTCAATAAGGTAAAGAAGGTTAAATAACTTAAATGTGATAAACTAATGATTTGAGGCATTTCGATATCGATTGCTAAATTTGTATATACAAAAAATCGACTTTATACCTAAATGTAAGCTTATGGAATTCTTCTAAATGACTGCCGTTATGCCGCCATGGCTTTATATCACCTTCAATACGTTAAAGAAGGTTAATTAATTTAAATATATTAAACTAATGATTTGAAGAATTTCGATATCGATTGCTAAATGTGTATATACAAAAAATCGACTTTATACCTAAATATAAGATTACGGAATTGTTCTACATGCAATGCCGTTATGCCGCCATGGTTTTCATATCACCTTCAATACGTTAAAGAAGGTAACTTAACTTAAATATGTTAAACTAATGATTTGAAGCATTTCGATATCGATTGCTAAATGTGTATATACAACAAAATCGACTTTATACCTAAATATATGATTACGGATATCTTCCAAACGTACTGTCGTTATGCCGCCATGGCTTTGTATTAACTTTAATACGTTAAGGAAGGTTAATTAACTTAAACATGTTAAACTAATGATTTGAAGCATTTCGTTCTCGATTGCTAAATGTGTATGTACAACAAAATCGACTTTATACCTAAATATAAGATTACGGAATTCTTCCAAATGTACTGCTGTTATACCGTTATGGCTTTATGTAAACTTCAGTAAGATAAAGAAGGTAAATTAACTTAGATATGTTAAACTAATGATTTGAAGCATTTCGATATCGATTGCTAAATGAGTATATACAAGCAAATCGACTTTATACCTAAATATAAGATTACGTAGTTCTTCTAAATGTACTGTCGTTATGCTGCCATGGCTTTATATAACTTCAATGTGTTAAAGAAGGTTTATTAACTTAAATATGTTAAACTAATGATTTGAAGCATATCGATATCGTTTGCTAGATGTGTATATACAAGAAAATCGGCTTTATACCTAAATATAAGTTTACGGAATTCTTCTACATGCACTGCCGTTATAGCGCCATGGATTTATGCCAACTTCAGTTCGTTAAAGAAGCTTTATTAACTTAAATATGTTAAACTAATGAATTGAAGCATTTCGATATCGATTGCTAAATGCGTATATAAAATAAAATCGTTTTTATACCTAAATATAAGATTACGGGATTCTTCTAAATAAACGGCCGTTATGCCGTAATGGCTTTATGTTAACTTCAGTGCGTTAAAGAAGCTTTATTATCTCCAATATGTTAAAATATTGATTTGAAGCATTTTGATATCGATTGCTAAATGTGCATATATAAGAAAATCGACTTGATACCTAAATATAAGAATACGGAATTCTTCCAAATGCTGTGCCGTTATACCGTTAAGGCTTTATGTTAACTTCAATAAGATAAAGAAGGTTAATTAACTTAAATATGATAAACTAATGATTTGAAGCATTTCGATATCGATTGCTAAATGCGTATATAAAATAAAATCGTTTTTATACCTAAATATAAGATTACGGGATTCTTCTAAATAAACGGCCGTTATGCCGTAATGGCTTTATGTTAACTTCAGTTCGTTAAAGAAGTTTTATTAACTTAAATATGTTAAACTAATGATTTGAAGCATTTCGATATCGATTGCTTAATGCATATATACAAGAAAATCGACTTTATACCTAAATATAAGAATACGGAATTCTTCCAAATGCTGTGCCGTTATACCGTTAAAGCTTTATGTAAACTTCAATAAGATAAAGAAGGTTAATTAACTTAAATATGATAAACTAATGATTTGAAGCATTTCGATATCGATTGCTAAATGTGTATATATAAGAAAATCTACTTTATACCTAAATAAAAGATAACGGAATTCTTCTAAATGCACTGCCCTTATGCCGCCATGGCTTTATATCACCTTCAATACGTTGAAGACGGTTTATTAACTCCAATATGTTAAACTAATGTTTTGAAGCATTTCGATATCGATTGCTTAATGTGTATATACAAAAAAATCGACTTTTTACCTAAATATAAGATTACGGAATTTTTCCAAATACACTGCCCTTATACCGTTATGGCTTTATGTAAACTTCAGTAAGATAAAGAAAGTTAATTAACTTAAATATGTTAAACCAGTTATTTGAAGCATTTCGATATCGATGGCTAAATGCATATATACAAGAAAATCGACTTTATACCTAAATACAAGATTACGGAATTCTTCCAAATGTACTGTCGTTATGTGCATGTGCAACAAAATCGACTTTATACCTAAATATAAGATTACGTAGTTCTTCTAAATGCACTACCGTTATCTCGTTAAGGCTTTTGTAGACTTCAGTAAGATAAAGATGGTTAATTAACTTAAATATGTTAAACGAATGATTTGAAGCATTTCGATATCGATTGCTAAATGTGTATATACAACAAAATCGACTTTATACCGAAATATAAGATTACGGAATTTTTCCAAATGCACCACCGTTATACCGTTATGGCTTTATGTAAACTTCAGTAAGATAAAGAAGGTTAAATAACTTAAATATGTTAAACTAATGATTTGAAGCATTTCGATATCGATTGCCAAATGTGTATATACAAGATATTCGACTTTATACCTAAATATACTGTTGTCATGCTGCCATGGCTTTATATCAACTTCACTATGTTAAAGAAGGTTAATTAACTTAAATATGTTAAACTAATGATTTGAAGCATATCGATATCGATTGCTAAATGTGTATATACAAAAAAATCGACTTTAGACCTAAATATAAGATTATGGAATTCTTCTACATGCACTGCCGTTATACCGCCATGGATTTATGCCAACTTCCGTTCGTTACAGAAGCTTTATTAACTTAAATATGTTAAACTAATGATTTGAAGCATTTCGATATCGATTGCTAAATGCGTATGTACAACAAAATCGTTTTTATACCTAAATATAAGATTACGGGATTCTTCTAAATGCACGGCCGTTATGCCGCCATGGCTTTATGTTAACTTCAGTGCGTTAAAGAAGCTTTATTATCTCCAATATGTTAAACTATTGATTTGAAGCATTTTGATATCGATTGCTATTGTGTGTATAGAACAAAATCGACTTCTAACCTAAATATAAGATTACGGAATTCTTCCAAATGCACTGCCGTTATACCGTTATGGCTTTATGTAAACTTCAGTCAGATAATTTAAGTTAATAAACTTAAATATGTTAAACTAATGATTTGAATGTGTATGTACAACAAAATCGACTTTATACCTAAATATAAGATTACGGAATTCTTCCAAATGCACTGCTGTTATACCGTTAAGGCTTTTGAAGACTTAAGTAAGATAAAGATGGTTAATTAACTTAAATATGTTAAACTATTGAGTTGAAGCATCTCGATATCGATTGCTAAGTGTGTATATAGAACAAAATCGACTTTATACCTAAATATGAGACTACGGAATTCTTCTAAATGCACTGCCGTTATGTCGCCATGACTTTATATCACCTTCAATACGTTAAAGAAGGTTACTTAACTTAAATATGTTAAACTAATGATTTGAATGTGTATGTACAACAAAATCGACTTTATACCTAAATATAAGATTACGGAATTCTTCCAAATGCACTGCTGTTATACCGTTAAGGCTTTTGAAGACTTAAGTAAGATAAAGATGGTTATTTAACTTAAATATGTTAAACTATTGAGTTGAAGCATTTCTATATCGATTGCTAAGTGTGTATATGGATTTATGTAAACTTCAGTAAGATAAAGAAGGTTAATTAACTTTAATATGATAAACCAATGATTTGAAGCATTTCGATATCGATTGCTAAATGTGTATATACAAAAAATCGAATTTATACCTAAATGTAAGCTTACGGAATTCTTCTAAATGCACTGCCGTTATGCCGCCATGGCTTTATATCACCTTCAATACGTTAAAGACGGTTTATTAACTCAAATATGTTAAACTAATGATTTTAAGCATTTCGATATCGATTGCTAAATGTGTAAATACAAAAAAATCGATTTCTTACCTGAATATAAGATTACGGAATTCTTCCAAATGCACTGCCGTTATACCGTTACGGCCTTATGTAAACTTCAGTAAGATAAAGAAAGTTAATTAACTTAAATATGTTAAACCAGTTATTTGAAGCATTTCGATATCGATGGCTAAATGCATATATACAAGAAAATCGACTTTATGCCTAAATACAAGATTACGGAATTCTTCCAAATGTACTGTCGTTATGTGCATGTGCAACAAAATCGACTTTATACCTAAATATAAGATTACGTAGTTCTTCTAAATGCACTACCGTTATCTCGTTAAGGCTTTTGTAGACTTCAGTAAGATAAAGATGGTTAATTAACTTAAATATGTTAAACTAATGATTTGAAGCATTTCGATATCGATTGCTAACTGTGTATATACAACAAAATCGACTTTATACCGAAATATAAGATTACGGAATTTTTCCAAATGCACCACCGTTATACCGTTATGGCTTTATGTAAACTTCAGTAAGATAAAGAAGGTTAAATAACTTAAATATGTTAAACTAATGATTTGAAGCATTTCGATATCGATTGCTAAATGTGTATATACAAGAAATTCGACTTTATACCTAAATATAAGATTACGTAGTTCTTCTAAATGCACTACCGTTATCTCGTTAAGGCTTTTGTAGACTTCAGTAAGATAAAGATGGTTAATTAACTTAAATATGTTAAACTAATGATTTGAAGCATTTCGATATCGATTGCTAAATGTGTATATACAACAAAATCGACTTTATACCGAAATATAAGATTACGGAATTTTTCCAAATGCACCACCGTTATACCGTTATGGCTTTATGTAAACTTCAGTAAGATAAAGAAGGTTAAATAACTTAAATATGTTAAACTAATGTATATACAAAAAATCGACTTTATACCTAAATGTAAGCTTACGGAATTCTTCTAAATGCACTGCCGTTATGCCGCCATGGCTTTATATCACCTTCAATACGTTAAAGACGGTTTATTAACTCAAATATGTTAAACTAATGATTTTAAGCATTTCGATATCGATTGCTAAATGTGTAAATACAAAAAAATCGATTTCTTACCTGAATATAAGATTACGGAATTCTTCCAAATGCACTGCCGTTATACCGTTATGGCCTTATGTAAACTTCAGTAAGATAAAGAAAGTTAATTAACTTAAATATGTTAAACCAGTTATTTGAAGCATTTCGATATCGATGGCTAAATGCATATATACAAGAAAATCGACTTTATGCCTAAATACAAGATTACGGAATTCTTCCAAATGTACTGTCGTTATGTGCATGTGCAACAAAATCGACTTTATACGTAAATAAAAGATTACGAGTTCTTCTAAATGCACTGCCGTTATCTCGTTAAGGCTTTTGTAGACTTCAGTAAGATAAAGATGGTTAATTAACTTAAATATGTTAAACAAATGATTTGAAGCATTTCGATATCGATTGCTAAATGTGTATATACAACAAAATCGACTTTATACCGAAATATAAGATTACGGAATTCTTCCAAATGCACCACCGTTATACCGTTATGGCTTTATATAAACTTCAATATGTTAAAGAGGTTAATTAACTTAAATATGTTAAATTAATGATTTGAAGCATATCGATATCGATTGCTAAATGTGTATATACAAGAAAATCGGCTTTATACCTAAATATAAGATTACGGAATTCTTCTACATGCACTGCCGTTATACCGCCATGGATTTATGCCAACTTCGGTTCGCTAAAGAAGCCTTATTAACTTAAATATGTTAAACTAATGATTTAAAGCATTTCGATATCGATTGCTAAATGCGTATATACAACAAAATCGTTTTTATACCTAAATATAAGATTACGGGATTCTTCTAAATGCACGGCCGTTATGCCGCCATTACTTAATGTTAACTTCAGTGCGTTAAAGAAGCTTTATTATCTCCAATATGTTAAACTTTGATTTGAAGCATTTTGATATCGATTGCTTAATGTGCATTTATAAGAAAATCGACTTTATACCTAAATATAATATAACGGAAATGCACGGCAGTTATGCCGTTATGGCTTTATGTTAACTTCAGTTCGTTAAAGAAGTTTTATTAACTTAAATATGTTAAACTAATGATTTGAAGCATTTCGATATCGATTGCTTAATGCATATATACAAGAAAATCGTTTTTATACCTAAATATAAGATTACGTAGTTCTTCTAAATGCACTGCCGTTATACCGTAATGGCTTTAAGTAAACTTCAGTAAGATAAAGAAGGGCAATTAGCTTAAATATGTTAAACTAATGATTTGAAGCATTTCGAAAACGATTGCTTAATGCATATATAAAAGAAAAACGACTTTATGCCTAAATATAAGATTACGGAATTCTTCCAAATGTACTGTCGTTATGCCGCCATGGCTTTACATCAACTTCAATATGTTAAAGAAGGTTAATTAAATTAAATATGCTAAACTAATGATTTGAAGCATTTCGATATCGATTGCTAAATGTGTATATACAACAAAATCGACTTTATACCGAAATATAAGATTACGGAATTCTTCCAAATGCACCACCGTTATACCGTTATGGCTTTATATCAACTTCAATATGTTAAAGAAGGTGAATTAAATTAAATATGCTAAACTAATGATTTGAAGCATTTCGATATCGATTGCTAAATGCGTATATACAAGAAAATCGACGTTATACCTAAATTTAAGATTATGTTAACTTTTTTTCGTTAAAGAAGGTTTATTAACTTAAATATGTTAAACTAATGATTTGAATGTGTATGTGCAACAAAATCGATTTTATACCTAAATATAAGATTACGGAATTCTTCCAAATGCACTGCTGTTATACCGTTAAGGCTTTTGAAGACTTAAGTAAGATAAAGATGGTTAATTAACTTAAATATGTTAAACTATTGAGTTGATGCATCTCGATATCGATTGCTAAGTGCGTATATACAACAAAATCGAGTTTATACCTAAATATAAGATTACGTAATTTTTCTAAAGGCACTGTCGTTATGCCGCCATCGCTTTATATTACCCTCAATACGTTAAAGAAGGTTACTTAACTTAAATATGTTAAACTAATGATTTGAAGAATTTCGATATCGATTGCAAAGTGCGTATATACAATAAAATCGACTTTATACCTAAATATAAGATTACGGTATTCTTTCAAATGTACTGTCGTTATGCCGCCATGGCTTTATATCACCTTCAATACGTTCAAATATAAGATTTCGGAATTCTTCTAATGCACTGCCGTTAAGCCGTTATGGCTTTATGTTAACTTCAGTGCGTTAAAGAAGCTTTATTATCTCCAATATGTTAAACCAGTTATTTGAAGCATTTTGATATCGATGGCTAAATGCATATATACAAAAAAATCGACTTTATACCTAAATGCAAGATTACGGAATTCTTCCAAATGTACTGTCGTTATGCCGCCATGGCTTTATATCACCTTCAATACGTTAAAGAAGGTTAATTAACTTAAATATGTTAAACTAATGATTTCACGCATTTCGATATCGATTGCTAAATGCGTATATACAACAAAATCGACTTTATACCTAAATATAAGATTACGGAATTCTTCTACATGCACTGCCGTTATGCCGCCATGGCTTTATATCACCTTCAATACGTTAAATAAGGTTACTTAACTTAAATATGTTAAACTAATGATTTGAAGCATTTCGATATCGATTGCTAAATGTGCATGTACAACAAAATCGACTTTATACCTAAATATACGATTACGTAGTTCTTCTAAATGCACTGCCGTTATACCGTTAAGGCTTTTGTAGACTTCAGTAGGATGAAGATGGTAAATTAACTTAAATATGTTAAACTAATGATTTGAAGCATTTCGATATCGATTGCTAAATGTGTGTATACAACAAAATCGGCTTCTTACCTAAATATAAGATAACGGAATTCTTCCAACTGCACTGCCGTTATACCGTTATGGCTTTATGTAAACTTCAGTAAGATAATTTAAGTTAATTAACTTAAATATGTTAAACTAATGATTTGAAGCACTTCGATATCGATTGCTAAATGAGTATGTACAAGAAAATCGACTTTATACCTAAATATAAGATTACCTAGTTCTTCTAAATGCACTGCCGTTATGCCGTTAGGGCTTTTGTGGACTTCAGTAAGATAAAGAGGATTAATTAACTTAAATATATTAAACCAATGATTTGAAGCATTTTGATGTCGATTGCTAAATGTGTGTATACAACAAAATCGAGTTTTTACCTAAATATAAGATTACGGAATTCTTCCAAATGTACTGTCGTTATGCCGCCATTGCTTTATATCAACTTCGATACGTTAAAGAAGGTTAATCAACTTAAACATGTTAAACTGATGATTTGAAGCATTTCGATCTCGATTGCTAAATGTGTATATACAATAAAATCGACTTTATACCTAAATATAAGATAACGGAATTCTTCTAAATGCACTTAAATTATGCCGCCATGGCTTTATGTAAACTTCAGTAAGATAAAGAATGTTATTTGACTTAAATATGTTAAACTAATGATTTGCAGCATTTCGATATCGATTGCTGAATGCGTTTATACAACAAAACCGACTTTATACCTAAATATAAGATTACAGAATTCTTCCAAATAAACTGCCGTTATGTCGCCATGGCTTTATATCACCTTCAATACGTTAAGGAAGTTTACTTAACTTAAATATGTTAAACTAATGATTTGAATGTGTATGTACAACAAAATCGACTTTATACCTAAATATTAGATTACGTAGTTCTTCTAAATGCACTGCCGTTATGCCGTTAAGGCTTTTGTAGACTTCAGTAAGATAAAGATGGTTAATTAACTTAAATATGTTAAACTATTGAGTTGAAGCATCTCGATATCGATTGCTAAACGTGTATATACAAAAAATCGACTTTATACCTAAATATAAGCTTACGGAATTCTTCTAAATGCACTGCCGTAATGCCGCCATGGCTTTATATCACCTGCAATACCCTAAAGACGGTTTATTAACTCAAATTTGTTAAACTAATGATTTTAAGCATTTCGATATCGATTGCTAAATGTGTATATACAAAAAAATCGACTTCTTACCTAAATATAAGATTACGGAATTCTTCCAAATGCACTGCCGTTATACCGTTATGGCTTTATGTAAACTTCAGTAAGATAAAGAAAATTAAATAACTTAAATATGTTAAACCAGTTATTTGAAGCATTTCGATATCGATGGCTAAATGCATATATACAAGAAAATAGACTTTATACCTAAATACAAGATTACGGAATTCTTCCAAATGTACTGTCGTTATGCCGCCATGGCTTTATATCACCTTCAATACGTTAAAGACGGTTAATTAACTCAAATATGTTAAACTAATGATTTGAAGCATTTTGATATCGATTGCTAAATGTGTATATACAAGAAAATCGATTTTATACCTAAATATAAGATTACGGAATTCTTCTAATGCACTGCCGTTATGCCGTTATGGCTTTATGTTAACTTCTGTTCGTTAAAGAAGGTTTATTACCTTAAATATGTTAAACTAATAATTTGAAGCATTTCGATATCGATGGCTAAATGCATATATACAAAAAAATCGACTTAATACCTAAACACAAGATTACGGAATTCTTCCACATGTACTGTCGTTATGCCGCCATGGCTTTATATCACCTTCATTACGTTCAAATATAAGATTACGGAATTCTTCTAATAAACTGCCGTTATGCCGTTATGGCTTTATGTTAGCTTCTGTTCGTTAAAGAAGTTTTATTAACTTAAATATGTTAAACCAGTTATTTGAAGCATTTCGAAATCGATGGCTAAATGCACATATACAAAAAAATCGACTTTATACCTAAATGCAAGATTACGGAATTCTTCTACATGCACTGCTGTTATGCCGCCATGGCTTTATATCACCTTCAATACGTTAAAGAAGGTTAATTAACCTAAATATGTTAAACTAATGATTTGAAGCATTTCGAAATCGATTGCCAAATGTGCATGTACATCCAAATCGACTTTATAACTAAATATAAGATTACGTAGTTCTTCTAAATGCACTGCCGTTATGCCGTTAAGGCTTTTGTAGACTTCAGTTAGATAAAGAGGGTTAATTAACTTAAATATGTTAAACTAATGATTCGAAGCATTTCGATATCGATAGCTAAATGTGTATATACAAGAAAACCGAATTTATGCTTAAGTATAGGATTACGGAATTCTTCTAAATGCACTGCCGTTATGCCGCCATGGCTTTATATCAACTTCAATACGTTAAAGAAGGTTAATTAACTTAAATGTGTTAAACTAATGATTTGAAGCATTTCGATATCGATTGCTAAATGTGTATATACTAGAAAATCGACTTTATACCTAAATATAAGATTGCGGAATTCTTCCAAATGTACTGTCGTTATGCCGCCAATGCTTTATATCACCTTCAATACGTTAAGGAAGGTTAATTAACTTAAAAATGTTAAACTAATGATTTGAAGCAATTCGATATCGTTTGCAAAATGCGTATATACAACACAATCGACTTTATACCTAAATATAAGATTACGGATTTCTTCTAAATGCACTGCCGTTATGCCGTTATGGCTTTATGTTAACTTCTGTTCGTTAAAGAAGGTTTATTAACATAAATATGTTAAACCAGTTATAAGAAGCATTGCGATATCGATTGCTAAATGCATATATATAAAAAAAAAACGACTTTATACTTAAATATAAGATTACGGAATTCTTCCAAATGTACTGTCGTTATGACGCCAAGGCTTTATATCACCTTCAATACGTTAAAGAAGGTTAATTAACTTAAATATGTTAAACTTATGATTTGAAGCATTTCGATATTGATTGCTAAATGCGTATATACAACAAAATCGACTTTATACCTAAATATAAGATTACGGAACTCTTCTACATGCACTGCCGTTATGCCGCCATGGCTTTATATCACCTGCAATATGTTAAAGAAGGCTACTTAACTTAATTATGTTGAAGTAATGATTTGAAGCATTTCGATATCGATTGCTAAATGTGCATGTACATCCAAATCGACTTTATAACTAAATATAAGATTACGTAGTTCTTCTAAATGCACTGCCGTTATGCCGTTAAGGCTTTTGTAGACTTCAGTTAGATAAAGAGGGTTAATTAACTTAAATATGTTAAACTAATGATTTGAAGCATTTCAATATCGATTGCTAAGTGTGCATATACAAGAAAATCGACTTTATACCTAAATATAAGATTACGGAATTCTGCCAAATGTACTGTCGTTATACCGCCATGGCTTTGTATTAACTTTATTACGTTAGGGAAGGTTAACTAACTTAAACATGTTAAACTAATGATTTGAAGCATTTCGATATCGATTGCTAAATGTGTATATACAACAAAACCGACTTCTTACCTAAATACGAGATTACGGAATTCTTCCAAATGCACTGCCATTATACTGTTATGGCTTTATGTAAACTTCAGTAAGATAAAGAAGGTTAATTAACTTAAATATGTTAAACTAATGATTTGAAGCATTTCAATATCGATTGCTAAGTGTGCATATACAAGAAAATCGACTTTATACCTAAATATAAGATTACGGAATTCTTTTAAATGCACTGCCGTTATACCGTTATGGCTTTATGTAGACTTCAGTAAGATAGAGAAGGTTAATTAACTTAAATATGTTAAACAAACTGATTTGAGGAATTCCGATATCGATTGCTAAATGTGTATGTTGAAAAAAATCGACTTTATATCCAAACATAAGATTACGGAATTCTTCCAAATGCATTGCCGTTATGCCGTTATGGCTTTATGTCAATTTCAGTTCTTTAAAGAAGGTTAATTAACTTAAATATGTTAAACTAAAGATTTGAAGCATTTCGATATCGATTGCTAAATGTGTATATACAAGAAAATCGACTATATACGTAAATATAAGATTACCCAATTCTTCCAAATGCACTGCCGTTATACCGTTAAGGCTTTATGTAAACTTCAGTAAGATAAAGAAGGTTAATTGACTTCAATATGTTAAACTAATGATTTGAGGAATTCCGATATCGATTGCTAAATGTGTATGTTGAAAAAAATCGACTTTATATCCAAATATAAGATTACGGAAATCTTCTAAATGCATTGCCGTTATGCCGTTATGGCCTTATGTCAACTTCAGTTCTTTAAAGAAGGTTAATTAACTTAAATATGTTAAACCATTTATTTGAAGAATTTCGAAATCGACTGCTAAATGTATAAATACAAGAAAATCTAATTTATATCTTAATACAAGACTACGGAATTCTTCGAAATGCAATGCCGTTATGCGCCATGGCTTTATGTTAACTACAGTTCGTTAAAGAAGGTTTATTAACTTAAATATGTTAAACTAAAGATTTGAAGCATTTCGATATCGATTGCTAAATGTGCATATTCAAGAAAATCGACTCTATACCTAAATATAAGATTACGGAATCCTTCCAAATGCACTGCCATTATACCGTTAAGGCTTTAAGTTAACTGCAGTTCGTTATAGAAGGTTTATTAACTTAAATATATTAAACCAGTTATTTGAAGCATTTCGATGTCGATTGCTTAATGTGTATATACAAGAAAATCGACTCCATACCTAAATATAAGATAACGGAATTCTTCTAAATGCACTGCCGTTATGCCGCCATGGTTTTATGTCAACTTCAATACGCTAAAGAAGGTTTATTAACTTAAATATGTTAAACTAATGATTTGAAGCATTTCGATATCGATTGCTAAATGTGTATATACAAGAAAATCGACTTTATTCCTAAATATAAGATTACGCAATATTTCCAAATGCACTGCCGTTATACCGTTGCGGCTTTATGTAAACTTCAGTAAGATAAGGAAGGTTGATTAACTTAATTATAATAAACTTATGAGTTGAAGCGTTTCGATATCGATTGCAAAATGTGTATATACAATAAATCGAATTTATACCCAAAGATAAGATTACGGAATTCTTCCAAATGCACTGCCGTTATACCGTTTAGGTTACATGTAGACTTCAGTAAGATAAAGAAGTTTAATTAACTTAAATATAATAACCTAATGATTTGAAGCATTTCGATATCGATGCTAAGTGTTCATATACAAGAAAATCGACTTTATACCTATATATAAGATTACCCAATTCTTCCAAATGCACTGCCGTTATACCGCCAAGGCTTTATGTTAACTTCAGTGCGTTAAAGAAGGTTTATTAACTTAAATATGTAAAACTTATGATTTGAACATTTCGATATCGTTTGCTAAATGTGTATATACAAGAAAATCGACTTTATACGTAAATATAAAATTACGGAATTCTTCTAAATGCACTGCCATTATACCGCTAAGGCTTTATGTAGACATCAGTAAGCTAAAAAAAAGTTTATTAACTTAAATTATTGATTTGCTGCATTTCGATATCGATTGCTTAATGCATGTATACAAGAAAATCGACTTTATACCTAAATATAAGATTACGGAATTCTTCCAAATGCACTGCCGTTATACCGTTAAGGCTTTATGTAAACTTCAGTAAGATAAAGAAGGTTAATTGACTTAAATATGTTAAACTAATGATTTGAGGAATTCCGATATCGATTGCTAAATGTGTATGTTGAAAAAAATCGACTTTATATCCAAACATAAGATTACGGAATTCTTCCAAATGCATTGCCGTTATGCCGTTATGGCTTTATGTCAATTTCAGTTCTTTAAAGAAGGTTAATTAACTTAAATATGTTACACTAAAGATTTGAAGCATTTCGATATCGATTGCTAAATGTGTATATACAACAAAATCGGCTTTATACCTAAATATAAGATTACGGAATTCTTCTAAATGCACTGCCGTTATGCCGCCAAGACTTAATGTCAATTTCAGTTCGGTAAAGAAAGTTTATTAACTTATATATGTTAAACTGATGATTTGAAGCATTTCGATATCGATTGCTAAATGTGTATATACAAAGAAATCGACTATATACCTAAATATAAGATTACGGAATTCTTCCAAATGCATTGCCGTTATACCGTTAAGGCTTTATGTAGACTTCAGTAAGACAGAGAAGGTTTGTTAACTTAAATATATTAAACGAATGATTTGAGGAATTTCGATGTCGATTGCTAAATGTGTATGTTGAAAAAAATCGACTTTATATCCAAACATAACATTACGGAATTTTTCCAAATACGCTGCCGTTATGCCGCTATGGCTTTAAGTTAACTTCAGTTCGTTATAGAAGGTTTATTAACTTAAATATATTAAACCAGTGATTTGAAGCATTTCGATGTCGATTGCTAAATGTGTATATACAAGAAAATCGACTCCATACCTAAATATAAGATTACGGAATACTTCTAAATGCACTGCCGTTATGCCGCCATGGTTTTATGTCAACTTCAATTCGCTAAAGAAGGTTTATTAACTTAAATATGTTAAACTAATGATTTGAAGCATTTTGATATCGATTGCTAAATGTTTATATACAAGAAAATCGACTTTATTCCTAAATATAAGATTACGCAATATTTCCAAATGCACTGCCGTTATACTGTTACGGCTTTATGTAAACTTCAGTAAGATAAAGAAGGTTGATTAACTTAATTATAATAAACTTATGAGTAGAAGCGTTTCGATATCGATTGCAAAATAATTATATACAATAAATCGAATTTATACCCAAAGATAAGATTACGGAATTCTTCCAAATGCACTGCCGCTATGCCGTTTAGGTTTTATGTAGAATTCAGTAAGATAAAGAAGTTTAATTAACTTAAATATGTTAACCTAATGATTTGAAGCATTTCGATATCGATGCTAAGTGTTCATATACAAGAAAATCGACTTTATATGTAAATATAAGATAACCCAATTCTTCCAAATGCACTGCCGCTATACCGCCAAGGCTTTATGTTAACTTCAGTTCGTTAAAGGAGGTTTATTAACTTAAATATGTAAGACGTATGATTTGAACATTTCGATATCGATTGCTAAATGTGCAAATACATGAAAACCGATTTTATACCTAAATACAAGGTTACAGAATTCTTCTAAATGCACTGCCGTTATGCCGCCATGGTTTTATGTAAACTTGAGTTCGTTAAAGAAGGTTTATTCACTTAAATATGTTAAAATAAAGATTTGAAGCATTTCTATACCGATTGCTAAATGTGTATATGCGAGAAAATCGACTTTGTACCTAAATACAAGATTTCGGAATTCTTCTAAATGCACTGCCGTTATACCGGTAAGGCTTTATGTAAACTTAAGTAAGATAAAGTAGGCTAATTAACTTAAATATATGAAATCAGTTATTTAAAGCATTTTGATATGGATAGCTAAATGTATATAAACTAGAAAATCGACTTTATACCTAAATATAGGATAATGGAATTCTTCCAAATGTACTGTCGTTATGCCGCCATGGCTTTATATCACCTTCAATACGTTAAAGAAGGTTAATTAACTTAAATATGTTAAACTAATGATTTCACGCATTTCGATATCGATTGCTTAAAGTGTATGTACAACAAAATCGGCTTTATACCTATATATAAGATTACGAATTCATATCAATATACTGCCGTTATGCCGTTATGCCGTTATGGCTTTATGTAAACTTCAGTAAGATAAAGAAGGTTAATTAACTTAAATATGCTAAACCAGTTATTTAAAGCATTTCGATATCGATTGCAAAATGTGTATATACAAGAAAATTGACTTTATGCCTAAAAATAAGACTACGGAATTCTTCCATATGCACTGCCGTTCTGGCTTTATGTCAACTTCAGTTCGCTAAAGGAGGTTTATTAACTTAAATATGTTAAAATAAAGATTTACAGCATTTCGATATCGATTGCCACATGTGCATATGAAAGAAAATCGACTTTATACCTAAATATAAGATAACCCAATTCTTCCAAATGCACTGCCGTTATACCGTTAAGGCTTTATGTAGACTTCAGTAAGATAGAGCAGGTTAATTAACTTAAATATGTTAAACTAATGATTTGAAGCATTTCGATATCCATAGCTAAATGTGTATATACAAGAAAATCGTCTTTATACCTAAATATAAGATTACGGAATTCTTCTACATGCACTGCCGTTATGCCGCCATGGCTTTATATCAACTTCAATATGTTAAAGAAGGTTTATTAACTTAAATATGTTAAACTAATGAGTTGAAGCATCTCGATATCGACTGCTAAATGTGTATGTCCAACAAAATCGACTTTATTCCTAAATATAAGATTATGGAACTCTTCCAAATGCACTGCCGTTATACCGTTATGTCTTTATGATAACTTCAATTCGTTAAAGAAGGTTTATTAACTTAAATATGTTAAACTAATGCTTTGAAGTATTTCGATATCGATTGGTAAATGCATATATACAAGAAAATCGACTTTATACCTAAATATAAGATTACGGAATTCTTCCACATGCACTGCCGTTATACCGTTAAGGCTTTGTAGACTTAAGTAATATAAAGATAGTTAATTAACTTAAATATGTTAAACTATTGAGTTGAAGCAACTCGATATCGATTGCTAAGTGTGCATATACAACAAAATCGACTTTATACCTAAATACAAGATTACGGAATTCTTCCTAATGCACTGCCATTATACTGTTATGGCTTTATGTTAACTTCAGTTCGTTAAAGAAGTTTTATTTACTTAAATATGTTAAACTAATGATTTGAAGCATTTCGATATCGATTGCTAAATGTGTAAATACAAGAAAATCGACTTTATACCTAAATATAAGATTGCGGAATTCTTCCAAATGCACTGTCGTTATACCGCCATGACTTTATGCCAACTTCAGTTCGTTAAAGAAGGTTTATTAACTCAAATATGTTAAACTAATGATTTGAAGCATTTCGATATCGATTGCTAAATGTGTATATACAAGAAAATCGACTTTATACCTAAATATAAGCTAACGGAGTTCCGCTAAATGTACTGCCGTTATGCGGTTATGGCTTTATGTTAACTTCAGTTCGTTAAAGTAGTTTCATTAACTTAAATATGTTAAACTAATGATTTGAAGCATTTCGATATCGATTGCTTAATGCATATATACAAGAAAATCGACTTTATACTAAATATAAGATTACGAAATTCTTCCAAATGCTCTGCCGTTATACCGTTATGGCTTTATGTAAACTTCAGTAGGATAAAGAAGGTTAATTAGCTTAAATATGTTAAACTAATGATTTGAAGCATTTCGATATCGATTGCTAAATGTGTATATACAAGGAAATCGATTTTATACCTAAATATAAAATTACGGAATTCTTCTACATGCACTGCCGTTATGCCGCCATGGCTATATGCCAACTCCAGATCGTTAAAGAAGGTTTATTAAATTAAATATGTTAAACTAATGAGTTGAAGCATCTCGATATCGACTGCTAAATGTGTATGTCCAACAAAATCGACTTTATACCTAAGTATAAGATTACGGAGTTCTTCTAAATGCGCTGCCGTTATGCCGTTATGGCTTTATGTCAACTTTAGTCCTTTAAGGAAGGTTAATTAACTTAAATATGTTAAACTAAAGAATTGAAGCATTCCGATGTCGATTGCTAAATGTGTACATTCAAGAAAATCGACTTCATAACCAAACATAAGATTACGGAATTCTTCTAAATGCACTGCCGTTATTCCGCCATGACTTTATGTCAACTTCATTTCGTTAAAGAAGGTTTATAAACTTACATAAATATGTTAAACTAAAGATTTGAAGGATTTCGATATCGATTGCTAAATGTGTATATAAAAGAAAATCGACTTTATACCTAAATATAAGATTACGGAATTCTTCTAAATGCACTGCCGTTATGCCGTCAAGACTTAATGTCAATTTCAGTTCGGTAAAGAAAGTTTATTAACTTATATATGTTAAACTGATGATTTGAAGCATTTCGATATCGATTGCTAAATGTGTATATACAAGGAAATCGACTATATACCTAAATATAAGGTTACGGAATTCTTCCAAATGCATTGCCGTTATACCGTTAAGGCTTTATGTAGACTTCAGTAAGACAGAGAAGGTTAATTAACTTAAATATGTTTAACTAATGATTTGAAGCATTTCGATATCGATTGCTAAATGTGTATATACAAGAAAATCGATTTTATACCTAAATATAAGATTACGGAATTCTTCTAAATGCCGTTATACCTTAAAGGCTTTATGTAGACTTCCGTAAGATAAAGAAGGTTTATTAACTTAAATATATTAAACTAATGATTTGAGGAATTTCGATGCCGATTGCTAAATGTGTATGTTCAAGAAACTCGACTTCATGTCCAAATATAAGATTACGGAATTCTTCCAAATGCATTGCCGTTATGCCGTTATGGCTTTATGTTAACTTCAGTGCGTTAAAGAAGGTTAATTAACTTAAATATGTTTAACTAATGATTTGAGGAATTCCGATATCGATTGCTAAATGTGTATGTTGAAAAAATCGACTTTATATCCAAACATAAGATTACGGAATTCTTCCAAATACGCTGCCGTTATGCCGCCATGGCTTTAAGTTAACTTCAGTTCGTTATAGAAGGTTTATTAACTTAAATATATTAAACCAGTTATTTGAAGCATTTCGATGTCGATTGCTAAATGTGTATATACAAGGAAATCGACTATATACTTAATATAAGATTACGGAATTCTTCCAAATGCACTGCCGTTATACCGTTAAGGCTTTATGTAGACTTCAGTAAGACAGAGAAGGTTAATTAACTTAAATATGTTAAACTTATGATTTAAAGCATTTCGATATCGATTGTTAAATGTGTATATACAAGAAAATCGACTTTATACCTAAATATAGGATTACGGAATTCTTCTAAATGCACTGGCGTTATGCCGCCATGGCTTTATATCAAACTCAATAGGTTAAAGAAGGTTAATTAACTAAAATATGTAAAACTATTGATTTGAAGCATTTCGATATCGATTGCTAAATGAGTAATACAACAAAATCGACTTTATATACTAATGATTTGAAGCATTTCGATATCGATTGTTAAATGTGTATATACAAGAAAATCGACTTTATACCTAAATATAAGATTACGGAATTCTTCCAAATGCACTGCCGTTATGGCGCCATGGCTTTATATCAACTTCAATATGTTAAAGAAGGTTAATTAACTTAAATATGTTAAACTAATGATTTGAAGCATTTCGATATCGATTGCTAAATGCGTATATACAAGAAATTCGACTTTACTTCTATATAAAAGATTACGTAGTTCTTCTTAATGCACTTCCGTTGTGCCGTTAAGGCTTTATGTAGACTTCAGTAAGATAAAGAAAGTTTATTAACTTAAATATGTTAAACTAATGATCTGAAGCATTTTGATATTGATTGCTAAATGTGTATATACAAGAAACTCGTCTTCATACCTACATATAAGATTACGAAATTCTTCTAAATGCACTGCCTTTATACCGTTTAGGTTTTATGTAGACTTCAGTAAGATAAAGAAAGTTTATTAACTTAAATATGTTAAACCAGTTATTTGAAGCATTTCGATATCGATTGCTAAATGTGTATATACAAGAAAATCGACTTTATACCTAAGTATAATATTACGGAATTCTCCTAAATGCACTGCCGTTATACCGTTTAGGCTTTATGTAGTAAGGTAAAAAAAGTTTATTAACTAAAATATGTTAAACTAATGATTTGAAGCATTTCAATATCGATTGCTAAATGTGTATATACAAGAAAATCTACTTTATAACTAAATATAAGATTATGAAATTCTTCTTAATGCACTGCATTTATACCGTAAAAGCTTTGTGTCAACTTCGTTTCGTTAAAGAAGGTTTATTAACTTAAATATGTTAAACTAATGATCTGAAGCATTTCGATATCGATTGTTAAAAGTGTATATACAAGAAAATCGACTTTATACCTAAATATAAGATTACGGAATTCTTCCAAATTCACTGCCGTTATACCGTTAAGGCTTTATGTTAACTTCAGTAAGATAAAGAAGTTTAATTAACCTAAATATGTTAAACTAATGATTTAAAGCATTTGGACATCGATTGCTAAATGTACAAATACAAGAAAATCGACTTTATACCTAAATATAACATTACGGCATTCTTCTAATGCACTGCCGTTATACCGTTAAGGCTTTATGTAAACTTAAGTAAGATGAAGAAGGTTTTTGAACTTAAATATGTTAAACTAATGATTTGAAGCATTTCATAATCGATTGCTAAATATGTATATATACAAGAAAATCGACTTTATACCTAAATAAAAGATTACGTACTTATTCTTAAGGCACTGCCGTTATACCGTTAAGGCTTTATGAAAACTTCAGTAAGATAAAGAAAGTTTATTAACTTAAATATGTTAAACCAGTTATTTGAAGTATTTCGATATCGATTGCTAAATGTAAATATTCAGGAAAATCGAATTTATGCTTAAATATAAGTTTACGGAATTCTTCTAAATGCACTGCCGTTATACCGTAAAGGCTTTATGTAAACTTCAGTTCGTTAACGAAGGTTTATTAGCAGTCTTCAATCTTTCTTTTACTTCTACCAGGGGCTTGGCAGTAGTCACATTTTTGTTTCACCTTTGATAGCGCTCTAGCGGGTAAACTATTTGAACGAGGTGAGTTAAGCATAAAACATTGCTAGATAATTTAAAGAGCTTTCAGGAAAGTCTTCAATCTTTCTGCTACTCCTACCAGGGGCTTGGCAATAGTCACATTTTTGTTTCAACTTCCCTAACGCTCTAGTGGCTAAACTATTGGAACGAGGTTGGTCAAACATAAGGCACTGGTTAGATAATTTAAAGTTTGTTTTCAAGGAAAGTCTTCAATCTTTCTTTTACTTCTACCAGGGCTTGGCAATGTCGCATTTTTTTAAACCTTTCTAACGCTCTAGCGGCTAAACTTTTTGGAACGAGGTGACCGAACATAAAAGCTTTGGGTTTAGATGATTTAAAGCGCTTTCAAGAAAGTCTTCAATCTTTCTTCTACTCCTTCCAGGGGCTTGACAATAGTCACATTTTTGTTTCAACTTTGCTAACGCTCTAGCGGCTAAACTATTGGAACGAGGTGCGTTAAACATTAAGGCATTGTTAGATAATTTAAAGAGGTTTTCAGGAAAGTCTTCAATCTTTCTTATACTCCTACCAAGGGCTTGGCAATAGTCACATTTTTGTTTCAAATTTGCCAACGCTCTAGCGGCTAATCTATTGGAACGAGGTGGGGTCAAACATAAAGCATTGTTAGATAATTTAAAGAGCTTTCAGGAAAGTCTTCAATCTTTCTTCTACTCCTACCAGGGGCTTGGCAATAGTCACATTTTTGTTTCAACTATCTAACGCTCTAGCGGCTAAAACTATTGGAACGAGGTTCTCAAACATAAAGCATTGGTTAGATAATTTAAAGAGCTTTCAGGAAAGCCCTTCAATATTTCTTCTACTCCTACCAAGGGCTTGGCAATAGTCACATTTTTGTTTCAACATTTCTAACGCTCTAGCGGTTTAACTATTGGAACGAGGTGATCAAACATAAAGCATTGGTTAGATAATTTAAAGAGCTTTCAGGAAAGTCGTTCAATATTTCTTCTACTCCTACAGGCGCTTGGCAATAGTCACATTTTTGTTTCAACTTTGCTAACGCTCTAGCGGCTAACTATTGGAACGAGGTGAGTCAAACATAAAGCATTGGTTAGATAATTTAAAGAGCTTTAGGAAAGTCTTCAATATTTCTTCTAATCCTACCAAGGGCTTGGCAATTCACATTTTTGTTTCAAATTTGCCAACGCTTTAGCGGCTAAACTATTAGAACGAGGTGGGTCAAACATAAGGCACTGGTTAGATAATTTAAAGTGTTTTCAGGAAAGTCTTCAATCTTTCTTCTACTCCTACCAGGGCTTGGCAATGTCGCATTTTTTTTTTCAACTTTGCTAACGCTCTAGCGGCTAAACTATTGGAACGAGGTGAGCCGCACATAAAGCATTGGTTAGATGTTTTAAAGCGCTTTCAAGAAAGTCTTCAATCTTTCTTCTACTCCTTCCGGGGGCTTGGCAATAGTCACATTTTTGTTTAAACTTTGCTAACGCTCTGAGGCTAAACTATTGGAACGAGGTGGGTTAAACATTAAGCATTGGTTAGATAATTTAAAGAGCTCTCAGGAAAGTCTTGAATTTATCTTCTACTCCTACCAGGGGCTTGGCAATAGTCACATTTTTGTTTCAACTTTGCTAACGCTCTGAGGCTAAACTATTGGAACGAGGTGGGTCAAACATAAAGCATTAAATAGCTAATTTGAAGAGCTCTCAGGAAAGTCTTCAATATTTCTTCTGCTCCTACCAGGCGCTTGGCAATAGTCACATTTTTGATTCAACTTTGCTAACGCTCTAGCGGCTAAACTATTGAAACGAGGTTAATTAAACATAAATCATTGGTTTGATAATTTAAGTGCCCTCAGAAAAGTCCTCAATTTTTCTTCTACTCCTACCAGGGGCTTGGCAATAGTCACATTTCTGTTTCAACTTTGCTAACGCTTTAGCGGCTAAACTATTGGAACGAGGTGGGTCAAACATAAAGCATTGGTTAGATAATTTAAAGGGCTCTCAGGAAAGTATTCAATTTTTTCTCTACTCCTACCAGGGGCTTGGCAATAGTCACATTTTTGTTTCAACTTTGCTAACGCTTTAGCGGCTAAACTATTGGAAAGAGGTTAATCAAACATTAACCATTAGTTAGATAATTTGAAGAGCTCTCAGGAAATTTTTAAATTTTTCTTCTACTCCTACCAGGTGCTTGGCAATAGTCACATTTTTGTTTCAACTTTTCAAATGCTCTAGCGGCTAAATTATTAAAACGATGTAAATCAAACATAAAGCATTGGTTAGATAATTTAAAGAGCTCTCAGGAAAGTCTTCAACTTTTCTTCTACTCCTTCCAGGGGCTTGGCAATAGTCACATTTTTGTTTCAACTTTGCTAACGCTATAGCGGCTAAACTATTTGAACGAGGTGGGTCAAACATAAGGCACTGGTTAGATAATTTAAAGTGTTTTCAGGAAAGTCTTCAATCTTTCTTCTACTCCTACCAGGGCTTGGCAATGTCGCATTTTTTTTCAACTTTGCTAACGCTCTAGCGGCTAAACTATTGGAAAGAGGTTAATCAAACATTAACCATTAGTTAGATAATTTGAAGAGCTCTCAGGAAATTTTTAAATTTTTCTTCTACTCCTACCAGGTGCTTGGCAATAGTCACATTTTTGTTTCAACTTTTCTAATGCTCTAGCGGCTAAATTATTAAAACGATGTAAATCAATCATAAAGCATTGGTTATATAATTTAAAGAGCTCTCAGGAAAGTCTTCAACTTTTCTTCTACTCCTACCAGGGGCTTGGCAATAGTCACATTTTTGTTTCAACTTTGCTAACGCTATAGCGGCTAAACTATTTGAACGAGGTTAATCAAACATTAAGCATTAGTTAGATAATTTATAGAGCTCTCAGGAAGGTCCTCAATTTTTCTTCTACTCTTACCAGGGGCTTGGCAATAGTCACATTTTTTTTCAACTTTGCTAACGCTCTAGCGGTTAAATTATTGGAACAAGGTAAATCAAACTGTTGGAGAGAACGAAGCAATTTATTTGCAACCCTGCGAAGAATCCATAGCACTGTAACTTAAGTTAAGCTGTCATGTATATAATATAACTCACTTCCGTAAAATTAATTGAAATAAACGCACATAAAACAACAGGTTATGGGCCCAGGGCATACATTTTTAAATTAAAGTCATATTTTATCATCTGTATTAAATAAAAAAGATTCGTACATCATCAATTGCATCATATATGGTGATAGTGGTATAAATGGCGAGCTCAACAGTGAGGATTGATCCGCTAAACGCGGATAACTACGATACGTGGAAGTTGCACATGCGTGCAATTCTTGTGAAAGCTGATTTATGGAGCTACGCTTCTGGAGCTATACCTTGTCCAAACGACAACAACGCAGCGAAGTGGTTACATTTCGATCAGAAGGCCTGTGCTGATATAATGCTTTCAATTACACCATCAGAATTGGGTCTGATAACTGAATGCGAAACTTCACACGAAATGTGGAAAAAGTTGGAGTCTACGTTCCAGTCAAAGGGTCCTGCGCGAAAAGCTACCCTACTGAAACGTATTGCACTCACCCGCATGAAGGAGGGTGATAACGTTCGCGAACATTTAAACGAATTTTTCCATGCTGTCAACAAATTGAAGGAAATAAATGTTACTGTTGGGGATGATTTATTAACTATATTGCTTCTTTATAGTTTACCCGATTCGTTTGAGACGTTCCGATTTGCGCTGGAAACTCGAGATGAACTCCCTAAGCCAGACATTTTAAGAGTAAAGATACTGGAAGAAGAACAATCCAGACAAGCAAAAGAAGCAGCAGCAGAGCATAATGTGTTAATTGCTCAACGAAGAACAAACGTCAGAAACACAAGTGATGGTAAGTCTTCTAACAATCACAACAAAAAGTCAACAAAAGAAAAGCAAGATAAACGAACTTGCTACAAGTGCGGCGAAGTTGGTCACATATCGCTAAATTGTCCATCAAGACAAAGGGTAAAAAACTACAACGCAACTACTGGAACGAAAAAGGAGAACTTCGAAAAATCCATGTTTTTCGAATCAGCACGTACAATAACCAACTCCGGCGAATATTGGTGCTTAGACAGCGGCTGTTCATCACATATGAGTGCGAAAAAGAGCGAATTCAATAACTTTAGAGAGATTAGCAAGACTCTCAGCCTAGCAAACAACAACACAGCTGAAATCACGGGTATAGGCAACGTTAAAGTTATTATCAACGAAAATAAGAGCGAAGAGCGAATTAATTTCGAAAAAGATTTAAGAACGAATTTGCTATCTGTTTCGAAAATTGCGAATAAGGGGTATGAAGTAATTTTTCGGCGAAATGAAGCTGTCATTTCAAAGAATGGGGAAACTATTCTGACAGCGATAAGAATCGGTGACTTGTACTACGTTAAAGGTTTTGATCAATCTGCGAGATTTTCGCAAATGAAGTCAAATAGCATAAACACATGGCACGTACGAATGGGCCATCTAAACGAAAAAGACTTAAAACGCGCAATTGGTATGGTACACGGTATAAATTTTTATACAAATGAAAAACTGCAAACTTGCGAAATTTGTTTAAGCGAAAAACAAACACGAGAAAGATTTTCAAAGCAGAGGGACCAACGTACAACCGAGTTACTGGAGATTGTACACAGTGACGTTTGCGCTCCAATGAAGGTCTGCTCACATTCGGGTGCAAAGTACTTCGTGACATTCACTGACGATTTTTCGAGATATTCCGAGGTTTATTTCATGAAAAATAAGTCAGAAGTATTAGAAAAATTTAAAATATTTAAGAATATGGCGGAAACGTATACAGGGAAGAAAGTTAAAATACTACAGACAGACAACGGGTTGGAGTATATGAGTAACGAATTTCAAAACTATTTAAATGAATGTGGAATTAAGCGGCGTTTGACCGCTCCTTATACACCACAGCAGAATGGCATAGCTGAAAGAAAAAATAGAACTCTTTTAGAAATGTCTAGATGCATGTTAACACAAGCAAGATTAAAAACAATATTTTGGGCAGAGGCTGTAAACACAGCGAACTATATTCGAAATAGGTGTCCCACAAAAGTTCTAGAAGATGAAGTGCCTATCAAGATGTGGTCAGGTAAAACTCCCACAGTCATTCACTTCAGACCATTTGGTTTAAAATGTTACGTTTTAATAAAAGATAAGTCAAATGGAAAATTTGATTCCAGGTCTGAAGAATGTATACTAGTAGGTTATTCGAATGAAGCTAAAGCGTATCGATTGTGGTCTCCTGAAAAGAAGAGGATTCTAGTCAGTCGAGATGTGAAATTTTTAGATGAAACATTTGATAGAAATGATTATAAGTACTGTGAAGATGGATCTGTGGAGATAGATTTCGATACACGAAAAGATGAAAGCATAGTTGAATCTGAGAAAATAATTGAGGGGTCTTCAAACGAAAGTGAAAATGAAGACATAAATACTGAATTAATCGTTCCGAAAAGGGGCAAAGGTAGACCAAAGCTAATTCGAAGTGGAACGCGCGGACGGCCCAAGAAGTCATTTCAAGAAGTCAAAACTAAGAAAAACGATACTGAATCTGAATCAAGTGTAGATTTTGAAGAATGCGAATATGCAAATATATCAGTAGAAAATGATCCAACTAGTTTTCAAGAAGCTATAAACAGTGAAGAATGTAATATGTGGCTGCGTGCCGTTGAAAATGAATATATGGCTCAAATTTCAAACAAAACATGGGACATAGTAGATCGACCTGTAGGACGAAAAGTTATTGGGAATCGTTTTTTGTTTCGTACAAAAGAAGGCAATGTTAAAAAAGCACGCCTAGTAGCAAAAGGGTGCTCGCAACGTCAAGGGGAGGATTTCAATATCACTTATTCCCCAGTTACAAGATTGACATCGATCAGAATGATGGCTGCAATTGCAACCCAAAAGAATCTTCAAATACATCAAATGGATGTTATGACTGCTTACTTGAACGGTGACCTAGACGAAGCTGTATATATGGAAATACCTGAACATTTAGATGTAATCCTTAAAAAGGTAGCAGCAGGATATCCGACACACATAAAAAAGGCTAAAGCTGAAGAAATACGACGTACAGCAGAAAATTGGCAGAAGTCAATATCGAAAATCAAAGATCCGGTATGTAGACTACACAAATCTTTATATGGGTTACGACAGTCTGGTTTTCAATGGTATCAAAAATTAACGAATAAACTAAGACAAATAGGATTTAATGCATCTAAATGCGATCCATGTTTACTTATATTGAAACAAAAATCTAAGATAATGTTAATTACAGTGTATGTAGATGATTTGCTCATTGCTACGAATGATCATGAATGGTTAAAAGAAGTCAAGAAATCTCTTTCGGAAAGTTTTGAAATGAAAGATTTAGGACCAGTTAAAATATGCCTGGGTATTGAATTTAAACAAGATTTGAAGAATCATACACTATTTTTAAATCAACGAGATTACGCTATTAATGTTTTAAAACGTTTTAAAATGGAAGACTGTAAACCAGTCAAGACACCCCTCGAATACAATTGCAAACTTGAAAAACCAGTTAAGTCAGACAACAAAGAAATACAGAATATTCCATATCAGAGTTTAATTGGTGCTCTATTGTATTTGGCTGTAACAACACGACCTGATTTAGCATTCGCAGTTAATTTTCTAAGCCAATTCAATTCTAATTATAGTTTCGAGCATTGCAAAGCGGCCAAAAGAGTACTGAGGTATTTAAAAGGAACTTTAAATTATGGCTTACTATATGAGCAGACAGATGAAGATATGTATGCAGTCGTCGATGCTGATTGGGGTGGTAATCTAACCGATAGACGTTCATATTCCGGTTACGCTTTTATATTGGCTGGAGCCGCAATATCCTGGGAAGCCCGTAAGCAGAAGACAGTATCACTTTCAAGCACCGAATCCGAATACATGGCTTTGAGTGAAGCTACAAAAGAAGCTATGTACTTACGAGAAATGGTGAATGAGATCGGTTTTAAGCACGAAAGTATAACGATTTACAACGACAGCCAAAGTGCACAGAAGTTAGTGCAGAGCATGGCATTCCATTCACGTACTAAGCATATAGAGGTACGTCATCACTTCATACGCGAGAAACATCAAAGCGGCGATATCAACTTGAATTATATGCCTTCAGAAGATATGCCAGCTGATGTCCTTACCAAAGGATTGCCTGCGGAAAAACACTACAAATGCATCGAAAATATGGGCATGACGAATAAACGTTCATAAATTATAATACAATCAAGCAATCAAATCAAGCAAGAGAACGAAGCAATTTAATTGCAACCCTGCGAAGAATCCATAGCACTGTAACTTAAGTTAAGCTGTCATGTATATCTGTAACTAATATAACTCACTTCCGTAAAATTAATTGAAATAAACGCACATAAAAGAACACAAACATAAAGCATTGGTTAGATAATTTAAAGAGCTCTCAGGAAAGTCCTCAATATTTCTTCTACTCCTACCAAGGGCTTGGCAATAGTCACATTTTTGTTTGAACATATCTAACGCTCTAGCGGCTTAACAATTGGAACGAGGTAACTCAAACATAACGCATAGGTTAGATAATTTAAAGAGCTCTCAGGAAAGTCTCCAACTTTTCTTCTACTCCTACCAGGGGCTTGGCAACAGTCACATTTTTGTTTCAACTTTGCTAACGCTCTAGCGGCTAAAATATTGGAACGAGGTGAGTCACACATAAAGTATAGTTTATATAATTTGAAGGGCTTTCAGGAAAGTCTTCAATCTTTTTTCTACTCCTACCAGGGGCTTGGCAATAGTCACATTTTTGTTTCAACTTTGCTAACGCACTAGCGGCTAAACTATTAGAACGAGGTAAATCAAACATAAAACATTGGTTAGATAATTTAAAGAGCTCTCAGGAAAGTCTTCAATTTATCTTCTACTCCTACCAGGGGCTTGGCAATAGTCACATTTTTGTTTCAACTTTGCTAACGCTCTAGCGGCTAAACTATTAGAACGGGGTTAATCAAACATTAAGCATTAGTTAGACAATTTAAAGAGCTCTTAGGAAAGTATTCGATCTTGCTTCTACTCCTACCAGGGGTTTGGCAATAGTCACATTTTTGTTTCACCTTTGATAACGCTCTAGCGGGTAAACTATTGAAACGAGGTAAATCAAACATAAAGTATTGGTTAGATAATTTAAAGGGCTCTCAGGAAAGTATTCAATCTTACTTCTACTCCTACCAGGGTTTTGGCAATAGTCACATTTTGGTTTCAACTTTGCTAACGCTCTAGCGGCTAAACTATTGGAAAGAGGTTAATCAAACATTAACCAATAGTTAGATAATTTGAAGAGCTCTCAGGAAATTTTTAAATTTTTCTTCTTCTCCTACCAGGGGCTTGGCAATAGTCACATTTTTGTTTCAACTTTTCTAACGCTCTAGCGGCTAAATTATTAGATTGATGTAAATCAAACATAAAGCATTGATTAGATAATTTAAAGAGCTCTCAGGAAAGTCTTCAACTTTTCTTCTACTCCTACCAGGGGCTTGGCAATAGTCACATTTTTGCTTCAACTTTGCTAACGCTCTAGCGGCTAAACTATTGAACAAGGTAAATCAAACATAAAGCATTGGTTAGATAATTTAAGAGCTCTCAGGAAAGTTTTCAATCTTTCTTCTACTCCTACCAGGGGCTTGGCAATAGTCACATTTTTGTTTCAACTTTGCTAACGCTCTGAGGCTAAACTATTGGAAGAGGTGAGTCAAACATAAAGCATTGGTTAGATAATTTAAGAGCTCTCAGGAAAGTCTTCAATCTTTCTTCTACTCCTACCAGGGGCTTGGCAATAGTCACATTTTTGTTTCAATTTGCTAACGCTCTAGCGGCTAAACTATTGAACGAGGTGAGTCAAACATAAAGCATTGGTTAGATAATTTAAAGAGCTCTCAGGAAAGTCTTCAATCTTTTCTTCTACTCCTACCAGGGGCTTGGCAATAGTCACATTTTTGTTTCAACTTTGCTAACGCTCTAGCGGCTAAACTATTGGAACGAGGTAATCAAACATAAAGCATTGGTTAGATAATTTAAAGAGCTCTAGGAAAGTCTTCAATCTTTCTTCTACTCCTACCAGGGGCTTGGCAATAGTCACATTTTTGTTTCACCTTTGCATAACGCTCTAGCGGGCTAAACTATTGGAACGAGGTGAGTCAAACATAAAGCATTGGTTAGATAATTTAAAGAGCTCTAAGGAAAGTCTTCAATCTTTGTTCTACTCCTACCAGGGGCTTGGCAATAGTCACATTTATGTTTCAACTTTGCTAACGCTCTAGCGGCTAAACTATTGGAACGAAGTGAGCCAAACATAAAGCACTGGTTAGATAATTTAAAGGGCTCTAAGGAAAGTCTCCAATCTTTCTTCTACTCCTATCAGGGGCTTGGCAATAGTCACATTTTTGTTTCTACCAGGCGCTTGGCAATAGTCACATTTTTGTTTCAATTTTGCTAACGCTCTGAGTCTAAACTATTGGAACGAGGTGGGTCAAACATAAAGCATTGGTTAGATAATTTAAAGAGCTCTCAGCAAAGTCTTCAACTTTTCTTTTCTTTCCTTTAAATACCTCTCAGGAAATTCCTCAATTTTTCTTCTACTACTACCAGGGGCTTGGCAATAGTCACATTTTTGTTTCAACTTTCCTAACGCTCTAGCGGCTATACTATTGAAACGAAGTAAGTCAAACATAAAGCACTGGTTAGATAATTTAAAGGGCTCTCAGGAAAGTCTTCAATCTTTCTTCTACTCCAACCAGGGGCTTGGCAATAGTCACATTTTTGTTCCTACCAGGCGCTTGGCAATAGTCACATTTTTGTTTCAACTTTGCTAACGCTCTAGTGGCTAAACTATTGGAACGAGGTAAGTCAGACATAAAGCATAAGTTAGTTCGGAATTCTTCTAAGTGCACTGCCGTGATGCCGCCATGGCTTTATATCACCTTCAATACGTTAAAGAAGGTTACTTAACTTAATTATGTTAAAATAATCATTTGAAGCATTTCGTTATTGATTGCTACATGTGTTTATACAAGAAAATCGACCTTATACCTAAATATAAGATAACGGAATTCTTCCAAATGCACTGCCGTTATGCCGTTATGGCCTTACGTTAAGTTCAGTTCGTTAAAGAAGGTTTATTAACTTAAATATGTTAAAATAATGAGCTGAATCATCTCGATATCGATTGCTAAATGTGTACGTACAACAAAATCGACTTTATACCTAAATACAAGAAATACGGACTTCTTCTACATGCACTGGCGTTATGCCGCCATGGCTTTATGTAAACTTCATTTCGTTAAAGAAGGTTAATTAACTTTAATATGTTAAACTAAAGATTTGAAGCATTTCGATATCGATAGCTAAATGTGTATATACAAGAAAATCGAATTTATGCTTAAGTATAAGATTACGGAATTCTTCTAAATATACTGTTATGGCCTTGCGTTAAGTTCATTTCTTTAAAGAAGGTTAATTGACTTAAATATGTTAAACTAATAAGTTGAATCATCTCGATATCGATTGCTAAATGGGTATATACAAGAAAATCGACTTCATACCTAAATACAAGATTACGGAATTCTTCCAAATGCACCACCGTTATACCGTTATGGCTTTATATCAACTTCAATATGTTAAAGAAGGTTACTTAACTTAAATATGTTAAACTAATGATTTGAAGCATTTTGATATCGATTGCTAAATGTGTATGTACAACAAAATCGACTTTATACCTAAATATAAGATAACGAAATTCTTCTAAATGCACTGCCGTTATGCCGTTATGGCCTTACGTTAAGTTCAGTTCGTTAAAGAAGGTTTATTAACTTAAATATGTTAAACTAATGAGTTGAATCATCTCGATATCGATTGCTAAATGTGTATGTACAACAAAATCGAATTTATACCTAAATATAAGATTACGGAATTCGTCCAAATGCACTGCCGTTATACCGTTAAGGCTTTTGTAGACTTAAGTAAGATAAAGATGGTTAATTAACTTAAATATTTTAAACTAATGATATGAAGCATTTCGATATCGATTGCTAAATGTGTACGTACAACAAAATCGACTTTATACCTAAATATAAGATTACAGAATTCTTCTACATGCACTGGCGTTATGCCGCCATGGCTTTATGTAAACTTCAGTTCGTTAAAGAAGCGTTATTAACTTAAATATGTTAAACTAAAGATTTGAAGCATTTCGATATCGGTAGCTAAACGTGTATATACAAGAAAATCGAATTTATGCTTAAGTATAAGATTACGGAATTCTTCTAGATACACTGCAGTTATAAGGTTAAGGCTTTATGAAAACTTCAGCAAGATAAAGTAGGATAATTAACTTAAATATGTTAAATTAATGAGTTGAATCATCTCGATATCGATTGCTAAATGTGCATATACAAGAAAATCGACTTTATACCTAAATATAAGATTGCGGAATGCTTCCAAATGCACTGCCGTTATGCCGTTAAGGCTTTTGTAGACTTCAGTAAGATAAAGAGGGTTAATTATGTTATGTTAAACTAGTGATTTAAAGCATTTCGATATCGATTGCTTAATGTGTATGTACAACAAAATCGACTTTATTCCTAAATATAAGATTACGGAATTCTTCCAAATGCACTGCCGCTATACCGTTAAGGCTTTTGTAGACTTTAGTAAGATAAAGATAGTTAATTAACTTAAATATGTTAAACTATTGAGTTGAAGCATCTCGATATCGATTGCTAAGTGAGTATATGCAACAAAATCGACCTTATACCAAATATAAGATTACGGAAGTCTTCCAAATGCACTGCCGTTATACCGTTATGGCTTTATGTAAACTTCAATAAGATAAAGAAGATTAATTAACTTAAATATGTTAAACTAATGTTTTGAAGCATTTCGATATCGATTGCTAAATGAGTGTATACAAGAAAATCGATTTTATACCTAAATATAAGATTACGGAATTCTTCCAAATGAACTGCCGTTATACCTTTAAGGCTTTATGTAAACTTCAGTAAGATAAAGAAGGTTAATTAGATTAAATATGTTAAACTAATGATTTGAAGCATTTCGATATCGATTGCTAAATGCATATATACAAAAAAATCGACTTTATACCTAACTATAAGATTACGGAATTCTTCCAAATGCACTGCCGTTATACCGTTAAGGCTTTATGTAAACTTCAGTAAGATAAAGAAGGCTAATTAGCTTAAATATGTTAAACTAATGATTTGGAGCATTTCGATATCGATTGCTAAATGTGTATATACAAAAAAATCGACTTTATACCTAAATATAAGATTACGGAATTCTTCCAAATGCACTGCCGTTATGCCGTTAAGGCTTTTGTAGACTTCAGTAAGATAAAGAGGGTTAATTATGTTATGTTAAACTAGTGATTTAAAGCATTTCGATATCGATTGCTAAATGTGTATGTACAAAAAAATCGACTTTATACCTAAATATAAGATTACGGAATTCTTCCAAATGCACTGCCGTTATACCGTTAAGGCTTTATGTTAACTTCAGTTCGTTAAAGAAGGTTAATTAACTTAAATATGTTAAACTAATGATGTGAAGCATTTCGATATCGATTGCTGAGTGTGTACGTACAACAAAATCGACTTTATACCTAAATATAAGATTGCGGAATTCTTCCAAATGTACTGTCGTTATGCCGCCATGGCTTTATGTAAACTTCAGTTCGTTAAAGAAGCTTTATTAACTTAAATATGTTAAACTAAAGATTTGAAGCATTTCGATATCGGTAGCTAAACGTGTATATACAAGAAAATCGAATTTATGCTTAAGTATAAGATTACGGAATTCTTCTAGATACACTGCAGTTATAAGGTTAAGGCTTTATGAAAACTTCAGCAAGATAAAGTAGGATAATTAACTTAAATATGTTAAATTAATGAGTTGAATCATCTCGATATCGATTGCTAAATGTGCATATACAAGAAAATCGACTTTATACCTAAATATAAGATTGCGGAATGCTTCCAAATGCACTGCCGTTATGCCGTTAAGGCTTTTGTAGACTTCAGTAAGATAAAGAGGGTTAATTATGTTATGTTAAACTAGTGATTTAAAGCATTTCGATATCGATTGCTTAATGTGTATGTACAACAAAATCGACTTTATTCCTAAATATAAGATTACGGAATTCTTCCAAATGCACTGCCGTTATACCGTTAAGGCTTTATGTTAACTTCAGTTCGTTAAAGAAGGTTAATTAACTTAAATATGTTAAACTAATGATTTAAAGCATTTCGATATCGATTGCTAAATGTGTATATACAAGAAAATTGACTTCTTACCTAAATATAAGATTGCGGATTTCTCCCAAATATACTGTCGTTATGCCGCCATGACTTTACGCCAACTTCAATTCGTTAAAGAAGGTTTATTAAATCAAATATGTTAAACTAATGACTTGAAGCATTTTGATATCGATTGCCAAATGTGTATACACAAGAAAATCGACGTTATACCCAAATATAAGATTACGGTATTCTTCTAAATGCACTGCCGTTATGCCGCCATGGCTTTATATTAACTTCAGTGCGTTAAAGAAGCTTTATTTAGCTTAAATATGTTAAACTAATGATTTGAAGCATTTCGAAATCGATTTCTTAATGCATATATACAAGAAAATCGATTTTATACCTAAATATAAGATTACGGAATTCTCCCAAATGTACTGTCGCTATGCTGCCATGGCTTTATACGAACTTCAATATGTTAAAGAAGGTTAATTAACTTAAATATGTTAAACTAATGATTTGAAGCATTTCGATTTCGATTGCTTAATGCATATATACAATAAAATCGACTTTATACCTAAATATAAGTTTACGGAATTCTTCTACATGCACTGCCGTTATGCCGCCATGGCTTTACATCAACTTCAATATGTTAAATAAGGTTAATTAACTTAAATATGCCAAACTAAGGATTTGAAGCATTTCGATATCGATTGCCAAATGTGTATACACAAGAAAATCGACGTTATACCCAAATATAAGATTACGGTATTCTTCTAAATGCACTGCCGTTATGCCGCCATGGCTTTATATTAACTTCAGTGCGTTAAAGAAGCTTTATTTAGCTTAAATATGTTAAACTAATGATTTAAAGCATTTCGATATCGATTGCTAAATGTGTATATACAAGAAAATTGACTTCTTACCTAAATATAAGATTGCGGATTTCTCCCAAATGTACTGTCGTTATGCCGCCATGACTTTACGCCAACTTCAATTCGTTAAAGAAGGTTTATTAAATCAAATATGTTAAACTAATGACTTGAAGCATTTTGATATCGATTGCCAAATGTGTATACACAAGAAAATCGACGTTATACCCAAATATAAGATTACGGAATTCTTCCAAATGTACTGTCGTTATGCCGCCACTGCTTTATATCACCTTCGATACGTTAAAGAAGGTTAATTAACTTAAATATGTTAAACTAATGATTTGAAGCTTTTCGATATCGATTGCTAAATGTGTATATAGAAGAAAATCGACTACTTACCTAAATATAAGATTACGGAATTCTTCCAAATGCACTGCCGTTATACCGTTATGGCTTTATGTAAACTTCAGTAAGATAAGGAAAGTTAATTAGCTTAACTATGTTTAAATAATGATTAGAAGCATTTCGATATCGATGGCTAAATGTGTATATACAAGAAAATCGACTTTATACCTAAATATAAGATTACGGAATTCTTCTAAATGCACTGCCGTTATGCCGTTATGACTTTGTCTTAACTTCTGTTCGTTAAAGAAGGTTTATTAACTTAAATATGTTAAACCAGTTATTTGAAGCATTTCGATATCGATTGCTAAATGCATATATACAAGAAAATCGACTTTATACCGAAATATAAGATTACGGAATTCTTCCAAATGTACTGTCGTTATGCCGCCACTGCTTTATATCACCTTCGATACGTTAAAGAAGGTTAATTAACTTAAATATGTTAAACTAATGATTTGAAGCATTTCGATATCGATGGCTAAATGTGTATATACAAGGAAATCGACTACATACCTAAATATAAGATTACGGAATTCTTCCAAATGTACTGTCGTTATGCCGCCACTGCTTTATATCACCTTCGATACGTTAAAGAAGGTTAATTAACTTAAATATGTTAAACTAATGATTTAAAGCATTTCGATATCGATTGCTAAATGTGTATATACAAGAGAATTGACTTCTTACCTAAATATAAGATTGCGGATTTCTCCCAAATGTACTGTCATTATGCCGCCATGACTTTACGCCAACTCCAATTCGTTAAAGAAGGTTTATTAAATCAAATATGTTAAACTAATGACTTGAAGCATTTTGATATCGATTGCCAAATGTGTATACACAAGAAAATCGACGTTATACCTAAATATAAGATTACGAAATTCTTCCAAATGCTCTGTCGTTATACCGTTATGGCTTTATGTAAACTTCAGTAAGATAAAGAAGTTTAATTAGCTTAAATATGTTAAACTAATGATTTGAGGCATTTCGAAATCGATTTCTTAATGCATATATACAAGAAAATCGACTTTATACCTAAATATAAGATTACGGAATTCTTCCAAATGTACTGTCGTTATGCTGCCATGGCTTTATACGATCTTCAGTATGTTAAAGAAGGTTAATTAACTTAAATATGTTAAACTAATGATTTGAAGCATTTCGATATCGATTGCTTAATGCATATATACAAGAAAATAGACTTTATACCGAAATATAAGATTACGAAATTCTTCCAAATGCTCTGCCGTTATACAGTTGTGGCTTTATGTAAACTTCAGTAAGATAAAGAAGGTTAATTAGCTTAAATATGTTAAACTAATGATTTGAAGCATTTCGAAATCAACTGCTTAAGTCATATATACAAGAAAATCGACTTTATACCTAAATATAAGTTTACGGAATTCTTCCAAATGTACTGTCGTTATGCCGCCATGTCTTTATACGAACTTCAGTATGTTAAAGAAGGTTAATTAACTTAAATATGTTAAACTAATGATTTGAAGCATTTCGATATCGATTGCTAAATGCGTATATACAACAAAATCGACTTTATACCTAAATATAAGATTACGGAATTCTTCCAAATGCACTGCTGTTATGCCGCCATGGCTTTATATCACCTTCAATACGTTAAAGAAGGTTACTTAACTTAATTATGTTAAACTAATGACTTGAAGCATTTCGATATCGATTGCTAAATGTGTATATATAAGAAAATCGACTTTATACCTAAATATAAGATAACGGAATTCTTCTAAATGCACTGCCGTTATGCCGTTATGGCTTTATGTTAACTTCAGTTCGTTAAAATAGTTTCATTAACTTAAATATGTTAAACTAATGATTTGAGGCATTTCGATATCGATTGCTTAATGCATATATACAAGAAAATCGACTTTAAACCTAAATATAAGATTACGAAATTCTTCCAAATGCTCTGCCGTTATACCGTTATGGCTTAATGTTAACTTCAGTTCGTTAAAAAAGTTTTATTTACTTAAATGTGTTAAACTAATGATTTGAAGCATTTCGATATCGATTGCTAAATGTGTAAATACAAGAAAATCGACTTTATACCTAAATATAAGATTGCGGAATTCTTCCAAATGTACTGTCGTTATACCGCCATGACTTTATGCCAAAATACAAGATTACGGAATTCTTCCAAATGCACTGCCGTTATACTGTTATGGCTTTATGTTAACTTCAGTTCGTTAAAGAAGTTTTATTTACTTAAATGTGTTAAACTAATGATTTGAAGCATTTCGATATCGATTGCTAAATGTGTAAATACAAGAAAATCGACTTTATACCTAAATATAAGATTGCGGAATTCTTCCAAATGTACTGTCGTTATACCGCCATGACTTTATGCCAACTTCAGTTCGTTAAAGAAGGTTTATTAACTTAAATATGTTAAACTAATGATTTGAAGCATTTCGATATCGATTGCTAAATGTGTATATACAAGAAAATCGACTTTATACCTAAATATAAGATAACGGAGTTCCTCTAAATGCACTGCCGTTATGCCGTTTTGGCTTTATGTTAACTTCAGTTCGTTAAAGAAGTTTCATTAACTTAAATATGTTAAACTAATGATTTGAAGCATTAGGTTATCGATTGCTTAATGCATATATACAAGAAAATCGACTTTATACCTAAATATAAGATTACGAAATTCTTCCAAATGCTCTGCCGTTGTACCGTTATGGCTTTATGTAAACTTCAGTAGGATAAAGAAGGTTAATTAGCTTAAATATGTTAAACTAATGTTTTGAAGCATTTCGAAATCGATTGCTTAATGCATATATACAAGAAAATCGACTTTATACCTAAATATAGGATTACGGAATTCTTCTAAATGTACTGTCGTTATGCTGCCATGGCTTTATACGAACTTCTGTATGTTAAAGAAGGTTAGCTAACTTAAATATGCTAAACTAATGATTTGAAGCATTTCGATATCGATTGTTAAATGTGTATATACAAGAAATCGACTTTATTCCTAAATATAAGATAACGGAGTTCCTCTAAATGCACTGCCGTTATGCCGTTATGGCTTTATGTTAACTTCAGTTCGTTAAAGAAGTTTCATTAACTTAAATATGTTAAACTAATGTTATGGCTTTATGTAAACTTCAGTAGGATAAAGAAGGTTAATTAGCTTAAATATGTTAAACTAATGATTTGAAGCATTTCGAAATCGATTGCTTAATGCATATATACAAGAAAATCGACTTTATACCTAAATATTGGATTACGGAATCTTCCAAATTACTGTCGTTATGCTGCCATGGCTTTATACGAACTTCAGTATGTTAAAGAAGGTTAGCTAACTTAAATATGTTAAACTAATGATATGAAGCATTTCGATGTCGATTGCTTAATGCATATATACAAGAAAATCGACTTTATACCTAAATATAAGATTACGAAATTCTTCCAAATGCTCTGCCGTTATACCGTTATGGCTTTATGTAAACTTCAGTAGGATAAAGAAGGTTAATTAGCTTAAATATGTTAAACTAATGATTTGAAGCATTTCGAAATCGATTGCTTAATGCATATATACAAGAAAATCGACTTTATACCTAAATATTGGATTACGGAATTCTTCCAAATGTACTGTCGTTATGCTGCCATGGCTTTATACGAACTTCAGTATGTTGAAGAAGGTTAGCTAACTTAAATATGTTAAACTAATGATATGAAGCATTTCGATGTCGATTGCTTAATGCATATATACAAGAAAATCGACTTTATACCTAAACATAAGATTACGAAATTCTTCCAAATGCTCTGCCGTTATACCGTTATGGCTTTATGTAAACTTCAGTAGGATAAAGAAGGTTAATTAGCTTAAATATGTTAAACTAATGATTTGAAGCATTTCGAAATCGATTGCTTAATGCATATATACAAGAAAATCGACTTTATACCTAAATATTGGATTACGGAATTCTTCCAAATGTACTGTCGTTATGCTGCCATGGCTTTATACGAACTTCAGTATGTTAAAGAAGGTTAGCTAACTTAAATATGCTAAACTAATGATTTGAAGCATTTCGATATCGATTGCTTAATGTGTATATACAAGAAAATCGACTTTATGCCTAAATATAAGATAACGGAGTTCCTCTAAATGCACTGCCGTTATGCCGTTATGGCTTTATGTTAACTTCAGTTCGTTAAAGAAGGTTAATGAACTTAAATATGTTAAACTAATGATTTGAAGCATTTCGATATCGATTGCTAAATGCGTATATATAACAAAATCGACTTTATACCTAAATATAAGATTACGGAATTCTTCTAAATGCCCTGCTGTTATGCGGCCATGGCTTTATGTTATTTTAAGTGCGTTAAAGAAGCTTTATTTACTGAAATATGTTAAACTTATGATTTGAAGCATTTCGAAATCGATTGCTAAATGCATATATACAAGAAAATCGACTTTATACCTAAATATAAGATTACGGAATTCTTCCAAATGTACTGTCGTTATGCCGCCATTGCTTTATATCACCTTCGATACGCTAAAGAAGGTTAATTAACATAAATATGTTAAACTAATGATTTAAAGAATTTCGATATCGATTGCAAAGTGCGTATATACAACAAAATCGACTTTATACCTAAATATAAGATTACGGAATTCTTCCAAATGTACTGTCGTTATGCTGCCATTGCTTTATATCAACTTCGATACGTTAGAGAAGGTTAACTAACTTAAATATGTTAAACTAATGATTTGAAGAATTTCGACATCGATTGCAAAGTGCGTATATACAACAAAATCGACTTTATATCTAAATATAAGATTACGCAATTCTTCCAAATGTACTGTCGTTATGCTACCATGGCTTTATATCAACTTCAATATGTTAAAGAAGGTTAATTAACTTAAGTATGTTAAACTAATGATTTGAAGCATTTCGATATCGATTGCTAAATGCGTATATACAACAAAATCGACCTTATACCTAAATATAAGATTACGGAATTCTTCTAAATGCACTGCCGTTATGCCGCCATGGCTTTATGTTAACTTCAGTAAGATAAAGAAAGTTAATTAACTAAAATATGTTAAACTATTGAAATGAAGCATTTCGAAATCGATTGCTAAATGCATATCTACAAGAAAATCGACTTTATACCTAAATATAAGATTACGGAATTCTTCCAAATGTACTGTCGTTATGCCGCCATTGCTTAATATCACTTTCGATACGTTAAAGAAGGTTAATTAGCTTAAATATGCTAAACTAATGATTTGCGGCATTTCGATATCGATTGCTATTTGTGTATGTACAACAAAATCGACTTTATACCTAAATATAAGATTACGGAATTCTTCCAAATGCACTGCCGTTATACCGTTATGGCTTTATGTTAACTTAAATACGTTAAGGAAGGTTAATTAACTTAAACATGTTAAACTAATGATTTGAAGAATTTCGATATCGATTGCAAAGTGCGTATATACAACAAAATCGACTTTATACCTAAATATAAGATTACGGAATTCTTCCAAATGTACTGTCGTTATGCTGCCATGGCTGTATATTAACTTCAATATGTTAAAGTAGGTTAATTAACTTAAATATGTTAAACTAATGATTTGAAGCATTTTGATATCGATTGCTAAATGCGTATATGCAACAAAATCGACTTTATACCTGAATACAAGATTACGGAATTCTTCTAAATGCACTGCCGTTATGCCGCCATGGCTTTATGTTAACTTCAGTAAGATAAAGAAAGATAATTAACTTAAATATGTTAAACTAATGATTTGAAGCATTTCGAAATCGATTGCTTAATGCATATATACAAGAAAATCGATTTTATACCTAAATATAAGATTACCGAATTCTTCCAAATGTACTGTCGTTATGCTACCATGGCTTTATACGAACTTCAGTATGTTAAAGAAGGTTAATTAACTTAAATATGTTAAACTAATGATTTGAAGCATTTCGATATCGATTGCTTAGTGTGTATATACAACGTAATCAACTTAATACCAAATATAAGATTACGGAATTCTTCCAAATGTTCTGCCGTTATACTGTTATGGCTTTATGTTAACTTCAGTTCGTTAAAGAAGTTTTATTGACCTAAATATGTTCAACTAATGATTTGAAGCATTTCGATATCGATTGCTAAATGTGTATATACAAGAAAATCGACTTTAAACCTAAATATAAGATTGCGGAATTCTTCCAAATGTACTGTCGTTATACCGCCATGACTTTATGCCAACTTCAGTTCGTTAAAAAAGATTTATTAACTAAAATATGTTAAACTAATGATTTGAAGCATTTCGATATCGATTGCTGAATGTGTATATACAAGAAAATCGACTTTATATCTAAATGTAAGATAACGGAATTCTTCTAAATGCACGGCCGTTATGCTGTTATGGCTTTATGTTAATTTCAGTTCGTTAAAGAAGGTTAACTAACTTAAATATGTTAAACTAATGATTTAAAGCATTTCGATATCGATTGCTTAATGCATATATACAAAAAAATCGACTTTATACCTAAATATAAGATTACGAAATTCTTCCAAATGCTCTGCCGTTATACCGTTATGGCTTTATGTAAACTTTAGTAAGATAAAGAAGGTTAATTAACTTAAATATGGTAAACTGATGATTTGAAGCATTTCGAAATCGATTACTAATTGCATATATACAAGAAAATCGACTTTATACCTAAATATAAGACTACGGAATTCTTCCAAATGTACTGTCGTTATGCCGCCATTGCTTTATATCACCTTCGATACGTTAAAGAAGGTTAATTAACTTAAATATGTTAAACTAACTTTGAAGAATTTCTATATCGATTGCAAAGTGCGCATGTACAACAAAATCGACTTTATACGTAAATATAAGATTACGGAATTCTTCTACATGCACTGCCGTTATGCCGCCATGGCTTCATATCACCTTCAATACGTCAAAGAAGGTTACTTAACTTAAATATGTTAAACTAATGATTTGAAGCATTTCGATATCGATTGCTAAATGTGCATGTACAACAAAATCGAATTTATACCTAAATATAAGATTACGGAATTCTTCTACATGCACTGCCGTTGTGCCGCCATGGCTTCATATAACCTTCAATACGTTAAAGAAGGTTACTTAACTTAAATATGTTAAACTAATGATTTGAAGAATTTCGATATCGATTGCAAAGTGCGTATATACAACAAAATCGACTTTATACCTAAATATAAGATAACGGAATTCTTCCAAAGTACTGTCGTTATGCTGTCATGGCTTTATATCAACTTCAATACGTTAAAGAAGGTTAATTAACTTAAATATGTTAAACTAATGATTTGAAGCATTCCGTGTCGATTGCTAAATGCGTACATGCAACAAAATCGACTTTATACCTGAATACAAGATTACGGAATTCTTCTAAATGCACTGCCATTATGCCGCCATGGCTTTATGTTAACTTCAGTAAGATAAAGGAAGTTAATTAACTTAAATATGTTAAGCTAATGATTTGAAGCATTTCGAAATCGATTGCTTAATGCATATATACAAGAAAATCGACTTTATACCTAAATATAAGATTACGGAAATCTTCCAAATGTACTGTCGTTATGCTACCATGGCTTTATACGAACTTCAGTATGTTAAAGAAGGTTAATTAACTTAAATATGTTAAACTAATGATTTGAAGCATTTCGATATCGATTGCTAAGTGTGTATGTACAACATAATTACTTTATGCCAAATATAAGATTACGGAATTCTTCCAAATGCTCTGCCGTTATACTGTTATGGCTTTATATTGACTTCAGTTCGTTAAAGAAGTTTTATTAACCTAAACATGTTAAACTAATGATTTGAAGCATTTCGATATCGATTGCGAAATGTGTATATACAAGAAAATCGACTTTATACCTAAATATAAGATTACGGAATTCTTCCAAATGTACTGTCGTTATACCGCCATGACTTTATGCCAACTTCAGTTCGTTAAAGAAGGTTTATTAACTTAAATATGTTCAACTAATTATATGAAGCATTTCGATATCGATTGCTAAATGTGTATATACAAGAAAATCGACTTTATACCTAAATACAAGATAACGGAGTTCGACTAAATGCACTGCCGTTATGCCGTTATGGCTTTATGTTAACTTCAGTTCGTTAAAGAAGTTTCATTAACTTAAATATGTTAAACTAATGATTTGAAGCATTTCGAAATCGATTGCTAAATGTGTATATACAAGAAAATCGACTTTATACATAAATATAAGATTACGAAATTCTTCCAAATGCTCTGCCTTTGTACCGTTATGGCTTTGTGTTAACTTAAATACGTTAAGGAAGGTTAATTAACTTAAACATGTTAAACTAATGATCTAAAGCATTTCGATATCGATTGCTAAATGTGTATATACAACAAAACCGACTTTTTACCTAAATATAAGATTACGGAATTCTTCCAAATGCACTGCCGTTATACCGTTATGACTTTATGTAAACTTCAGTAAGATAAAGAAAGTTAATTAACTTAAATATGTTAAACTAATGATTTGAAGCATTTCGATATCGATTGCTAAATGCGTATATACAACAAAATCGACTTTATAATTAAATATAAGATTACGGAATTCTTCTAAATGCACTGCCGTTATGCCGTTATGGCTTTATGTTAACTTCAGTTCGTTAAAGAAGGTTTATTAACTTAAATATGTTAAACCAGTTATTTGAAGCATTTCGAAATCGATTGCTTAATGCATATATATAAGAAAATCGACTTTATACCTAAATATAAGATAACGGAGTTCCTCTAAATGCACTGCCGTTATGCCGTTATGGCTTTATGTTAACTTCAGTTCGTTAAAGAAGGTTTATTAACTTAAATATGTTAAACCAGTTATTTGAAGCATTTCGAAATCGATTGCTAAATGTGTATATACAAGAAAATCGACTTTATACCTAAATATAAGATAACGGAGTTCCTCTAAATGCACTGCCGTTATGCCGTTTTGGCTTTATGTTAACTTCAGTTCGTTAAAGAAGTTTCATTAACTTAAATATGTTAAACTAATGATTTGAAGCATTTCGATATCGATTGCTTAATGCATATATACAAGAAAATCGACTTTATACCTAAATATAAGATTACGAAATTCTTCCAAATGCTCTGCCGTTGTACCGTTATGGCTTTATGTAAACTTCAGTAGGATAAAGAAGGTTAATTAGCTTAAATATGTTAAACTAATGTTTTGAAGCATTTCGAAATCGATTGCTTAATGCATATATACAAGAAAATCGACTTTATACCTAAATATAGGATTACGGAATTCTTCTAAATGTACTGTCGTTATGCTGCCATGGCTTTATACGAACTTCAGTATGTTAAAGAAGGTTAGCTAACTTAAATATGCTAAACTAATGATTTGAAGCATTTCGATATCGATTGTTAAATGTGTATATACAAGAAATCGACTTTATTCCTAAATATAAGATAACGGAGTTCCTCTAAATGCACTGCCGTTATGCCTTTATGGCTTTATGTTAACTTCAGTTCGTTAAAGAAGTTTCATTAACTTAAATATGTTAAACTAATGTTATGGCTTTATGTAAACTTCAGTAGGATAAAGAAGGTTAATTAGCTTAAATATGTTAAACTAATGATTTGAAGCATTTCGAAATCGATTGCTTAATGCATATATACAAGAAAATCGACTTTATACCTAAATATTGGATTACGGAATTCTTCCAAATGTACTGTCGTTATGCCTGTTATGGCTTTAGAAACTTCAGTATGTTAAAGAAGGTTATTAACTTAAATATGTTAAACTAATGATTTGAAGCATTTCGAAATCGATTGCTTAATGCATATATACAAGAAAATCGACTTTATACCTAAATATAAGATTACGGAATTCTTCCAAATGCTACTGCCGTTATGCCGTTATGGCTTTATGTAACTTCAGTATGTTAAAGAAGGTTATTAACTTAAATATGTTAAACTAATGATTTGAAGCATTTCGATATCGATTGCTTAATGCATATATACAAGAAAATCGACTTTATACCTAAATATAAGATTACGGAATTCTTCCAAATGCTACTGCCGTTATGCCGTTATGGCTTTATGTAAACTTCAGTATGTTAAAGAAGGTTAATAACTTAAATATGTTAAACTAATGATTTGAAGCATTTCGATATCGATTGCTTAATGCATATATACAAGAAAATCGACTTTATACCTAAATATAAGATTACGGAATTCTTCTAAATGCTCTGCGTTATGCGCCATGGCTTTATGTAAACTTCAGTAGGTTAAAGAAGGTTATTAACTTAAATATGTTAAACTATTGAGTTGAAGCATCTCGATATCGATTGCTAAGTGTGTATGTACAACAAAATCGACTTTATACCTAAATATAAGATTACGGAATTCTTCTACATGCACTGCCGTTGTGCCGCCAAGGCTTCATATAACCTTCAATACGTTAAAGAATGTTACTTAACTTAAATATGTTAAACTAATGATTTGAAGCATTTCGATATCGATTGCAAAGTGCGTATATACAACAAAATCGACTTTATACCTAAATATAAGATTACGAAATTCTTCCAAATGTACTGTCGTTATGCTGCCATGGCTGTATATCAACTTCAATATGTTAAAGTAGGTTAATTAACTTAAATATGTTAAACTAATGATTTGAAGCATTTTGATATCGATTGCTAAATGCGTATAGGCAACAAAATCGACTTTATACCTGAATACAAGATTACGGAATTCTTCTAAATGCACTGCCGTTATGCCGCCATGGCTTTATGTTAACTTCAGTAAGATAAAGAAAGATAATTAACTTAAATATGTTAAACTAATGATTTGAAGCATTTCGAAATCGATTGCTTAATGCATATATACAAGAAAATCGACTTTATACCTAAATATAAGATTACGGAATTCTTCCAAATGTACTGTCGTTATGCTACCATGGCTTTATACGAACTTCAGTATGTTAAAGAAGGTTAATTAACTTAAATATGTTAAACTAATGATTTGAAGCATTTCGATATCGATTGCTTAGTGTGTATATACAACGTAATCAACTTAATACCAAATATAAGATTACGGAATTCTTCCAAATGCTCTGCCGTTATACTGTTATGGCTTTATGTTAACTTCAGTTCGTTAAAGAAGTTTTATTGACCTAAATATGTTAAACTAATGATTTAGGCATTTCGATATCTATTGCAAATTTGTGTATGTACAAGAAAATCGATTTTAAATACCTAAATATAAGATTGCGGAATTCTTCCAAATGTACTGTCGTTATGCTGATAGGGCTTTTGTAACTTCATTTTAAAAAAGATTTAAATTAACTTAAATATGTTAAACAAATTGATTTGAAGCATTTCGATATCGATTGCTAATGTGTATGTACAAGAAAATCGACTTTATATCTAAATGTAAGATTACGGAATTCTTCAAACATGCACTGCCGTTGTCCCTGTTATGGCTTTATTTTAACCTTCAATACGTTAAAGAATTTTAAATTTAACTTAAATATGTTAAACTAATGATTTGAAGCATTTCGATATCGATTGCTTAATGCGTATATAAAAACAAAATCGACTTTATACCTAAATATAAGATTACGAAATTCTTCCAAATGTCTGTCGTTATGCTGTTATGGCTTTATGTCAACTTTAGAAATGTTAAAGTAGGTTAATTAACTTAAATAGGGTTAAACTGATGATTTGAAGCATTTTAAATATCGATTGCAAAATTGCGTATAGGCAAGAAAATCGACTTTATACCTGAATATAAGATTACGGAATTTTTCCCTAAATGCTCTGCCGTTATGCCGTTATGGCTTTATGTTAACTTCAGAAAGGATAAAAAAGGGTTTAAATTTAAAGCTTAAATATGTTAAACTAATGATTTGAAGCATTTCGAAATCGATTGCTTAATGCATATATACAAGAAAATCGACTTTATACCTAAATATAAGATTACGGAATTCTTCCAAATGTACTGTCGTTATGCCGCCATTGCTTTATATCACCTTCGATACGCTAAAGAAGGTTAATTAACATAAATATGTTAAACTAATGATTTAAAGAATTTCGATATCGATTGCAAAGTGCGTATATACAACAAAATCGACTTTATACCTAAATATAAGATTACGGAATTCTTCCAAATGTACTGTCGTTATGCTGCCATTGCTTTATATCAACTTCGATACGTTAGAGAAGGTTAATTAACTTAAATATGTTAAACTAATGATTTGAAGAATTTCGATATCGATTGCAAAGTGCGTATATACAACAAAATCGATTTTATATCTAAATATAAGATTACGCAATTCTTCCAAATGTACTGTCGTTATGCTACCATGGCTTTATATCAACTTCAATATGTTAAAGAAGGTTAATTAACTTAAATATGTTAAACTAATGATTTGAAGCATTTCGATATCGATTGCTAAATGCGTATATACAACAAAATCGACCTTACCTAAATATAAGATTACGGAATTCTTCTAAATGCACTGCCGTTATGCCGCCATGGCTTTATGTTAACTTCAGTAAGATAAAGAAAGTTAATTAACTAAAATATGTTAAACTATTGAAATGAAGCATTTCGAAATCGATTTCTAAATGCATATGTACAAGAAAATCGACTTTATACCTAAATATAAGATTACGGAATTCTTCCAAATGTACTGTCGTTATGCCGCCATTGCTTAATATCACTTTCGATACGTTAAAGAAGGTTAATTAGCTTAAATATGCTAAACTAATGATTTGAGGCATTTCGATATCTATTGCTATTTGTGTATGTACAACAAAATCGACTTTATACCTAAATATAAGATTACGGAATTCTTCCAAATGCACTGCCGTTATACCGATAAGGCTTTTGTAGACTTAAGTAAGATAAAGATAGTTAATTAACTTAAATATGTTAAACTATTGAGTTGAAGCATCTCGATATCGATTGCTAAGTGTGTATGTACAACAAAATCGACTTTATACCTAAATATAAGATTACGGAATTCTTCTACATGCACTGCCGTTGTGCCGCCAAGGCTTCATATAACCTTCAATACGTTAAAGAATGTTACTTAACTTAAATATGTTAAACTAATGATTTGAAGCATTTCGATATCGATTGCAAAGTGCGTATATACAACAAAATCGACTTTATACCTAAATATAAGATTACGAAATTCTTCCAAATGTACTGTCGTTATGCTGCCATGGCTGTATATCAACTTCAATATGTTAAAGTAGGTTAATTAACTTAAATATGTTAAACTAATGATTTGAAGCATTTTGATATCGATTGCTAAATGCGTATAGGCAACAAAATCGACTTTATACCTGAATACAAGATTACGGAATTCTTCTAAATGCACTGCCGTTATGCCGCCATGGCTTTATGTTAACTTCAGTAAGATAAAGAAAGATAATTAACTTAAATATGTTAAACTAATGATTTGAAGCATTTCGAAATCGATTGCTTAATGCATATATACAAGAAAATCGACTTTATACCTAAATATAAGATTACGGAATTCTTCCAAATGTACTGTCGTTATGCTACCATGGCTTTATACGAACTTCAGTATGTTAAAGAAGGTTAATTAACTTAAATATGTTAAACTAATGATTTGAAGCATTTCGATATCGATTGCTTAGTGTGTATATACAACGTAATCAACTTAATACCAAATATAAGATTACGGAATTCTTCCAAATGCTCTGCCGTTATACTGTTATGGCTTTATGTTAACTTCAGTTCGTTAAAGAAGTTTTATTGACCTAAATATGTTAAACTAATGATTTTAAGCATTTCGATATCGATTGCTAAATGTGTATATACAAGAAAATCGACTTTAAACCTAAATATAAGATTGCGGAATTCTTCCAAATGTACTGTCGTTATGCTGCCATTGCTTTATATCAACTTCAGTTCGTTAAAAAAGATTTATTAACTAAAATATGTTAAACTAATGATTTGAAGCATTTCGATATCGATTGCTGAATGTGTATATACAAGAAAATCGACTTTATATCTAAATGTAAGATAACGGAATTCTTCTAAATGCACGGCCGTTATGCTGTTATGGCTTTATGTTAATTTCAGTTCGTTAAAGAAGGTTAACTAACTTAAATATGTTAAACTAATGATTTAAAGCATTTCGATATCGATTGCTTAATGCATATATACAAAAAAATCGACTTTATACCTAAATATAAGATTACGAAATTCTTCCAAATGCTCTGCCGTTATACCGTTATGGCTTTATGTAAACTTTAGTAAGATAAAGAAGGTTAATTAACTTAAATATGTTAAACTGATGATTTGAAGCATTTCGAAATCGATTACTAATTGCATATATACAAGAAAATCGACTTTATACCTAAATATAAGACTACGGAATTCTTCCAAATGTACTGTCGTTATGCCGCCATTGCTTTATATCACCTTCGATACGTTAAAGAAGGTTAATTAACTTAAATATGTTAAACTAACTTTGAAGAATTTCTATATCGATTGCAAAGTGCGCATGTACAACAAAATCGACTTTATACGTAAATATAAGATTACGGAATTCTTCTACATGCACTGCCGTTATGCCGCCATGGCTTCATATCACCTTCAATACGTCAAAGAAGGTTACTTAACTTAAATATGTTAAACTAATGATTTGAAGCATTTCGATATCGATTGCTAAATGTGCATGTACAACAAAATCGAATTTATACCTAAATATAAGATTACGGAATTCTTCTACATGCACTGCCGTTGTGCCGCCATGGCTTCATATAACCTTCAATACGTTAAAGAAGGTTACTTAACTTAAATATGTTAAACTAATGATTTGAAGAATTTCGATATCGATTGCAAAGTGCGTATATACAACAAAATCGACTTTATACCTAAATATAAGATAACGGAATTCTTCCAAAGTACTGTCGTTATGCTGTCATGGCTTTATATCAACTTCAATACGTTAAAGAAGGTTAATTAACTTAAATATGTTAAACTAATGATTTGAAGCATTTCGTATCGATTGCTAAATGCGTACATGCAACAAAATCGACTTTATACCTGAATACAAGATTACGGAATTCTTCTAAATGCACTGCCATTATGCCGCCATGGCTTTATGTTAACTTCAGTAAGATAAAGGAAGTTAATTAACTTAAATATGTTAAGCTAATGATTTGAAGCATTTCGAAATCGATTGCTTAATGCATATATACAAGAAAATCGACTTTATACCTAAATATAAGATTACGGAAATCTTCCAAATGTACTGTCGTTATGCTACCATGGCTTTATACGAACTTCAGTATGTTAAAGAAGGTTAATTAACTTAAATATGTTAAACTAATGATTTGAAGCATTTCGATATCGATTGCTAAGTGTGTATGTACAACATAATTACTTTATGCCAAATATAAGATTACGGAATTCTTCCAAATGCTCTGCCGTTATACTGTTATGGCTTTATATTGACTTCAGTTCGTTAAAGAAGTTTTATTAACCTAAACATGTTAAACTAATGATTTGAAGCATTTCGATATCGATTGCGAAATGTGCATATACAAGAAAATCGACTTTATACCTAAATATAAGATAACGGAATTCTTCCAAATGTACTGTCGTTATACCGCAATGACTTTATGCCAACTTCAGTTCGTTAAAGAAGTTTCATTAACTTAAATATGTTAAACTAATGATTTGAAGCATTTCGAAATCGATTGCTAAATGTGTATATACAAGAAAATCGACTTTATACATAAATATAAGATTACGAAATTCTTCCAAATGCTCTGCCGTTATACCGTTATGGCTTTATGTTAACTTAAATACGTTAAGGAAGGGTAATTAACTTAAACATGTTAAACTAATGATCTAAAGCATTTCGATATCGATTGCTAAATGTGTATATACAACAAAACCGACTCTTTACCTAAATATAAGATTACGGAATTCTTCCAAATGCACTGCCGTTATACCGTTATGGCTTTATGTAAACTTCAGTAAGATAAAGAAAGTTAATTAACTTAAATATGTTAAACTAATGATTTGAAGCATTTCGATATCGATTGCTAAATGCGTATATACAACAAATTCGACTTCATAATTAAATATAAGATTACGGAATTCTTCTAAATGCACTGCCGTTTTGCCGTTATGGCTTTATGTTAACTTCAGTTCGTTAACGAAGGTTTATTAACTTAAATATGTTAAACCAGTTATTTGAAGCATTTCGAAATCGATTGCTTAATGCATATATATAAGAAAATCGACTTTATACCTAAATATAAGATAACGGAGTTCCTCTAAATGCACTGCCGTTATGCCGTTATGGCTTTATGTTAACTTCAGTTCGTTAAAGAAGGTTTATTAACTTAAATATGTTAAACCAGTTATTTGAAGCATTTCGAAATCGATTGCTAAATGTGCATGTACAACAAAATCGACTTTATACCTAAATATAAGATTACGTAGTTCTTCTAAATGCACTGCTGTTATACCGTTATGGCTTTATGTAAACTTCAGTAAGATAAAGAATGTTAATTAGCTTAAATATGTTAAACTAATGATTTGAGGCATTTCGATATCGATTGCTTAATGGGTACATACAAGAAAATCGACTTTATACCTAAATATAAGATTACGTAGTTCTTCTAAATGCACTGCCGGTATGCCCTTAAGGCTTTTGTGGACTTCAGTAAGATAAAGAGGGTTTATTAACTTAAATATGTTAAACTAATGATTTGAAGCATTTCGATATCGATTGCTAAATGTGTATATACAACAAAATCGACTTTATACTTAATATAAGATTACGGAATTCTTCTAAATGGACTGCCGTTATGCCGCCATGGCTTTACGTTAACTTCAGTTCGTTAAAGAGGTTTCATTAACTTAAATATGTTAAACTAATGATTTGAAGCATTTCGATATCGATTGCTAAATGCGTACGTGCAACAAAATCGACTTTATACCTAAATACAAGAAATACGGAATTCTTCTGCATGCACTGGGGTTATGCCGCTATGGCTTTATGTAAACTTCAGTTCGTTAAAGAAGCTTTATTAACTTAAATATGTTAAACTAAAGATTTGAAGCATTTCGATATGAATAGCTTAATGTGTATATACAAGACAATCGAATTTATGCTTAAGTATAAGATTACGGAATTCTTCTAAATGCACTGCCGTTATGCCGCCATGGCTTAATGCCACTTCAGTTCGTTAAAGAAGCTTTATTAACTTAAATATGTTAAACTAATGATTTGGAGCATATCGGTATCGATTGCTAAATGTGTATATACAACAAAATTGACTTTATACCTTAATATAAGATTACGGAATCCTTCCAAATGCACGGCCGTTATGCCGTTATTGCTTTATGTTAACTTCATTTCGTTAAAGGAGTTTTATTAACTTAAATATGTTAAACTAATGATTTGAAGCATTTCGATATCGATTGCTAAATGTGTATATACAAGAAAATTTACTTTATACCTAAATATAAGATTGCGGAATTCTTCCAAATGTACTATCGTTATGCCGCCATGGCTCTATATCAACTTCAATCAGTTAAAGAAGGTTAATTAACTTAAATATGTTAAACTAATGATTTGAAGCATTTCGATATTGATTGCTAAATGTGTGTATACAACAAAACCGACTTTTTACCTAAATATAAGATTACGGAATTCTTCCAAATGCACTGCCGTTATACCGTTATGGCTTTATGTAAACTTCAGTAAGATAAAGAAAGTTAATTAACTTAAATATGTTAAACTTATGATTTGAAGCATTTCGATATCGATTGCTAAATGCGTATATACAACAAAATCGACTTTATAAATAAATATAAGATTACGGAGTTCTTCTAAATGCACTGCCGTTATGCCGTTATGGCTTTATGTTAACTTCAGTTCGTTAAAGAAGGTTTATTAACTTAAATATGTTAAACCAGTTATTTGAAGCATTTCGAAATCGATTGCTTAATGCATATATATAAGAAAATCGACTTTATACATAAATACAAGATTACGAAATTCTTCCAAATGATCTGCCGTTATACCGTTATGGCGTTATGTTAACTTCAGTAAGATAAAGAAGGTTAATTAGCTTAAATATGTTAAACTAATGATTTGAAGCATTTCAAAATCAATTGCTTAATGCATATATACAAGAAAATCGAATTTATACCTAAATATAGGATTACGGAATTCTTCCAAATGTACTGTCGTTATGCTGCCATGGCTTTATACGAACTTCAGTATGTTAAAGAAGGTTAACTAACTTAAATAGGATAAACTAATGATTTGAAGCATTTCGATATCGATTGGTTAATGCATATATACAAGAAAATCGACTTTATACCTAAATATAAGATTACGAAATTCTTCCAAATGCTCTGCCGTTATACCGTTATGGCTTTATTTAAACTTCAGTAAGATAAAGAAAGTTAATTAACTTAAATATGTTAAACTAATGATTTGAAGCATTTCGATATCGATTGCTAAATTCGTATATACAACAAAATCGACTTTATAATTAAATATAAGATTACGGAATTCTTCTAAATGCACTGCCGTTATGACGCCACGGCTTTATGTCAACTTCAGTTCGCTTAAGAAGGTTTATTAACTTAAATATGTCAAACTAATGATTTGAAGCATTTCGATATCGATTGCTTAATGTGTATATACAAGAAAATGGACTTTATTCCTAAAAATAAGATAACGGAGTTCCTCTAAATGCACTGCCGTTATGCCGTTATGGCTTTATGTTAACTTCAGTTCATTAAAGAAGGTTTATTAACTTAAATATGTTAAACCAGTTATTTGAAGCATTTCGAAATCGATTGCTTAATGCATATATATAAGAAAATCGACTTTATACCTAAATATAAGAGTACAGAATTCTTCCAAATGTACTGTCGTTATGCCGCCATGGCTTTGTATTAACTTAAATACGTTAAGGAAGGTTAATTAACTTAAACATGTTAAACTAATGATCTAAAGCATTTCGATATCGATTGCTAAATGTGTATATACAACAAAACCGACTTTTTCCTAAATATAAGATTACGGAATTCTTCCAAATGCACTGCC